>JAPMOR010030720.1:193543-215108 GCA_026543865.1 Argiope aurantia | reverse complement strand
TACCACATATGTAATATATGTACCATATATTTTCTATCACTTTACCATATATGTAAAACTGTGGATTTTTCATGATTATAATTCGAAATGAGTATTCACTTTTAATTCGTAACTTTCTTACACTCTTTAGATATTTTTTAAGATACTTTGTAAGCGTCAAGCCATAAATTTAGTATATCAATGAGATATTTCCTCATTATCACACCACTATTGAATGTGTTGAAAGACTGCAGAATATTAAATATTTGAATGTTATTAAAATAATCACTTAACATTATAAAAACTATAATAAATTTTCAATTTATCATATTTTTATCATCTTTATTAAAATAAATCCTATTGTTGTTTCAAAGTACTTGAGGTGAAATATGAAACTGGATTATGTAATTTCTAAAATATTGTCGAGATAAGAAAGCATGTTGCCACAAGAATTGTGACATATGATAGTATAAATTTCAGAATCTTTCTATCTCATGCGAATTTTAAAAGGGATCTACGAAAGTTTTTCTTCTTTTTTTATTAGATTATTTGATTATAATTCAAAATATTATTCTTTAATCTTTATCCAGACATTTCAGAAATTTCAGTCTTGGCCATATTTTAAGACTTTTTCATTTTATGTCTTTTTTGCTAACCAACTAATACAAAAAATGATGTTCTTCCCATGCTTTTTTTCTTATTTTCGACTCTTATTTATTTTCGTCAAACTTTTTGCATGAAGAATGGTTTTAATTTGAGGTTTCAAAAATAAATAAATAGGAAATAAACAATGAAAAACTAGAATGCACTACTTCTACAAAAAACCTCCCTACAATTGCATTTGCGGTAGTTTTGTCTAATTCTGATCTTCCTTACGAAATTCCACTGGGATATTACAATCAAGTCATAACTTAACTAATTTGTATAAAAAGTTCAGCGAAAAAGAAAAAAAAGTGCTAAAGATCGGTAATGAGAATGTCACTTTTTTTCATCTGACATATTTCAAACGAAAAAAGAGGAATAAGAAGGGAGGGAAAACGGTTCAAGCTGCTTTTCTTATTTCCATATATGATTCGTTCAATTTTTTTTATTTGCGATGGAGTTGTTTGGAGGGAACTGTTTTAAGCTGTCTTCTTAAATATTTTTTTTTTCGTTTGAAAATTTTGTTACATACTTTTTATTAACTGCCGAGTGTTATCAAATTAAGCTGATAATTTTATATTCAGTTCATATTTTGGAACTTTTTTTCCTCAAACATTTAGTTTGCTAAATGATAAGATCGATTTTATTGATAATTAAGTTCTGCAACTTTTTATTCAGTTCGAGATTTTAAGTTCACCTAAATCTTTTAACATATGACTTTTTTGGGAGACTTATTTTTTTTTTCAGAGGCTGTCAGTAGAATTAAAATTTTAGCGCCTTAGAAAATAAGGAAAAAATTTTGACTTTTAAAAACTGTTAATTTCAAAATCAAACGAATTTAAAGTGATTTATAATCGAAATGTATCTCCCCTCAAAAAGAAAAGAATAAATAGGTTGATATCTTTTTGCCCATGGAGGAAAAACCAAAGATAAAATTAAATATATAGCAAATAACTAAAAGTTAACACGCTTACACTAAAATAGAAATATTTCTCAAATTTAAAATGTACAAATATTGTACTGCATTTTATTTGAGAAAAATGCAGAAAACTAATAATAATAATAATGCATTAAATTTAGCTTGAAAAAATTAACATTTTAAAGAAAATAATATAAATGTGCAAATTCCACCAAAACCTGTAAATGAACTGCCCATAACTGTCTTAATCAATGATTAAATAATTGCTATTTTAATTCATATTTTAAGAATATGGCATTTCTGAATTATTATTCTAACAAAACCATATATTTTAGCAGACAACCGCGCCGATTTGACAGAAATAATTTTGAAGTAAATTTGAAATACAATTTCTCGTCTCCGTTTATTTCAAAAATTATTCAGATGATAATTTCTGATTCAAATTGTTAGAATTCATTTTTAAGATATAAAAGTTTTTAATTAATAAATAGTATTACAATGAATTGAATGACTTCAAAGAGCTGGACACAATAATGTAAATTTCATAATTGTGAGCTATCTCAGAATTTTTTTGTGGTATTTCTATCATAAATGCGATTTGAGAAACTGAAAATAATCAGAAGTGTTAAGCAGAATGTTATTGTATTTTTTGTATTAAAATTGTAACATTAAACAATGCTTTAATAATGGAAAAAAATTAATATAAAATAAAATGTAAAAAAAATGGGAAAATAACGTTAAAATTACTAAATGTGATGTGACAGGAAAGTAATAAATTCTATTCATAAAGCTCAAAAGGTTATAAATAATATTAAACATATGATAATTTTATAAGTTTTATTATAGTTGATTATATTTTTTTATCCTTTATTATTCAAGGAATAATATTATACAAGTTTATAAATAAAAAAAAGATTATATAAATCGGGTCTTACATTATACAGAAGTGTAACAAAGTAACTTCAATATTTGAATGTAATTTATTCATTTTAGTAATTTAGAAATTAATGAGATCAAAATTATAGCCGAATCATTACAGAAGTTTTAATAAATTAGCCTTTTTTCAGATTAGAATAAATATAATATATTTTAGTTTAAAGATGCAAAAGTCAAATGCAAATTGGTATAAAACGGGGGAAAAAATCAGACAGGGACATATAAATTAATTTTAAATAGATTTTATAAAATCTCCGATTTATCTTTAAATTAAAGTCATGTGAAAATCTCTGTTTAGTAGCTTATTTTGAGACTTCCATATTGTATACGGAACAGGTTTCGTAAAATACCTTCAAGTTAATCTTATTGTAACTGCAAGAATGATAATATAGCTTTCATATTTTGCAACATTCAGAAAATAAATAATTTCTGCGATTCATTTTTGTATGAAAATACGAAGATATGAAAACTATTAGTTAAATAATTGATATACTTCAGTATTGAAAAGAGGTATATAAAAATTGGATGATTTTTCTTAATTAATAAAAGCTTTATAAATTTTTATTTAGGATTTTAATCTTTATCTAGCAATTTTCTGCAGCACTTTTATATATAAATGAACTGTAAATATTACTGGCTCTTATGTACCTACTTAAAATAACTTCTTATTCAGGGCATAATTTTAGTGTTCTTTCATCTTAAATGCTTTTTTCACTTTTTTTTGTTATTTATTTTAATATGAGGAAATTATGATTATTATAATTAAAAATGAATATTTCAAGTGATATAACAAAATTAAAATTAAATTAATTATATTTAAGAATACATTAATATTGTTGTGAAAATAAATATTTTACCATTTATTATTTGTCTTCTTAATACTCTGAAATAATATTCTATCTTCAATGCTTTTGTCAAGAATCTGTGTGAATCATATCTGTGTTACAATGGTATAAAATTTAGCTAATATAAAATATGAATATCTCTCAAAATGTTTAGTACTTTTATTAATCAAAATATACCAAATACTTTTAATTTGGGGGTGTGTAAAATGTATACAAGAAATATAAAATTAAAATAATTAGGAATATTTTATCTAAAATTACAATTATAAGTGTTTAATGGATATTTAGTGCAGAATGAGTAAATGAAAAGAGAACTCTAATTGAAAATTAATTTTCCAATTACTTTATATTTTGATATAAAAAATTTGTTTTATAATTCTTGAATTTGTAAATTTCTTTTTTTTTTCACTTGAATTGCATCTTTATAAGAAAAGGGCCTTCAAAGAAGAGAACCAATACAGTTGTAGTAAAGTATATATTCCTTATTCATTTATTAGCCATAAAACTTCTTTTATATATTGCGCAGAAATGGAAATACAATAATAATGATAAGAGTATCATGAAAAAAAAAACCTGGAAGAGGGGACAAGACTTTGGAATGAAAAAAATGAGAAGATTACGGAAACCAGGAATAAGAAGATCAGTAAGATTGAAAGAGATGATGCTCAAGCAATTGCTTCAACGAAATCCAACAATACCAACGCAACCCACGGGGGAAAGAAATCGCAATATTCTAGGGATTGCGGAAGAGCAGTGGACGATGAAGCACTATCACCAAAATTACAGAAAGTTCGGAAGTCAGTTCTAAGAAAATCGGAATGAGAGTTCTTTTAAGAATAAACGGATACCTGGTATTAAAAGACTCGAGTCGAATTTTTTCTAAGCGAAAGAACTTGTGTCAGTTTCAGTAAAGCTAGTCAGGAGTGAGACTATACAGAAATGAATGGTAAACGAATGAACGAAGGTAGAAATTTGTTTCTATATATTTGTGTGGCATAGAGGTTAGATTTAGCAATTATTTTAAAAGAAAAATTCTGTGTTTTAAAAATCAGAGGAAACAAACAAATATACCTTAAAAAATAATCTAAGCATTACTTCCCTAATGGGTAAAAGTCAATAGAATTCAAATGTTTTGAGCAATTTCAAAGATAAAAAAAATATAAATTTAAGTGTGTATACATTACCTATGTAACCTATAATCTTATTATATCATAAAATATAAAGATCCGCACTGTTGTGCTGTAAAGTAGAGTTGTAAAAAATAGAAATGCGTACAGAGTTCGCTAACTTATACTGTGTGCTCTACAATAGTTGTGGCAAGCGCATTAAATATACAGATATTTTAATGCAAGAAACCAGATTGATTCACCCGCATTAATTATATTTCAGATAAATTTTGATTATTTGAATGAAGTGAACTAAAAATATAAGGGTTAGTAATATATGATGCATTCTTAAGTATTCTTTACTTAAAAATATTTATTTGTTATTTTGGATTATTTTACTTAAGATGTAGTTTTTCAAAAATAAAAGATTTATCATTTTTGGAAATAGATGCTCAAATTTAATTTGAAATATGCTTAATATTTATTTTACAAACATTTTTCTAATATTTAAATGTTTATTCCCAGCAAAAATTTAAAAGAAATGCAAACAAAAACTAAAAGGCAAATTACAAGCCAAGTAAAAAATAAAATAAATTACAAAAACCATGTACAACTGACATTTTCGTTTCTAAAAAATGATTCTGATTATTGGATGGAGCTATCAGAAGCCGCTATGATTATTTTTATGAAAATTAGCAATGATAACATTGACAAATTAACATACAGTCGAGGAAACTTAGGGCATACATAATACTTAAGGTAAACATAATAGTATATATAAATAAATTAATAATTTTAAATGTACCTGAATTTTAATGAATTGTTCCTTCTTTTTTTTGAGGATTTAAAAATGTCAATATCAATTAATATCAATGTCAATTTAATGAAAATTAAGATATACCATATTTCTTTCATACATTGAAAACTTAAACAGAGAATTTAGACAGCTAAATCGCTAAATAGGAAATATTAACTAACGCTAAAAGTCGTTGCGTTTTAATAACAATTATATGATATAGATCCTTATATAAATGAAAAAAGCTTCACTGGGAACCCATTTTATTAGCAAGGATATTATACTGATGTAAGGCAAATAAACATTTACCACTTTGAATCGTTTTCAGCAACACAATAATTTGATTTTCAATACTAATAAAATGAAATAATACAAAAGTTGAAAAAAATTATTTTAATTAATATCAAATAAAAATATTTTAAATAAGAATACATTAGTTTACTAAAATTTATAAATATTCTCCCTATTAATTAGATGTCAGCTAACTAATAGAACAAATAGGTTCATATACTTTTCTGAAAGTAACGAGAATAGAATACTTGAAACTGAATTATAGAGATTTTATTTATTACTTGTAAGTAACAAATATAACTATTTATTAACTGTCTGAAGGGTAATTACCAGCTGATTCCAAAGATGATTTTATTTTTGATTAATATTTGAAATTAATACAACCTTCATATCTTTTGATATAAAACATTGTATGAAAGTGTCAGCCATCCATAATGCTGATAATTGTTGCAGTGAATCAAATCTTTGTACTGTAATTAAGAATAAGTATTATTTAACTACTGCAATTTTATCTTTTCATACTTACTGATATTTAAAATTTAATCAGAAGAATAATTAAACATCGACTTCAGCATTATATATCATTTTGCAGTGTCATTTTCCTCAAAGACTTACTTATTCCGATAAATGGTATTTTTCTTCAGTTAATTTTATAAATGAAAGTCAAATAAGGAAATTTACTATTTTTCGATTAAAATGAAACTATAGATCCATAAATTATTTCAGTATTTTTAGTTAATCCTTTTGTACGAGAAATTTTTTAAAATCATTTTATGAGTACACACACATATATTATATATATAGAAAGAAAGAAAACCAAATTCTTAAAGGTATTCAAAAATTTGATCTCATTATAAATGTAATATTTGCTATAAACATAATTCATAGCATCGTTAGTTCTGGTATAAAAAAATGACGAAAGTGACATAAAAATTAGTTCCTGACACTCTTTAGGAGTACTTTGATGAATTGTAGGGCGCGTTGATATAATGTCACTAAGAGTACTTTGTTTACACCTTAAAATTGGATCTCGTTTACCCTAGCTTCATCACAGCTTCAAGCAGGTTGGAGTAATATTGGTTTTGACGTCGTACATGACATACTGATTGAAATTTTATCAAGACATAAAAGACTTCTGACGCTGCGGAATTTTTACCCATTTTATTCTTTATTATTTATCGATCTTCACAGCGTGAAATATTTTTTTTGACAAGAGTATTCTTTGGGTACAAGACTCTGTACTTTGATGAGTTAACAGAATTTAATGACTACGGGTCCATCAAACATGTCCATCCCGTTGATAGCTTTTGTGACAAGGCATGCCTACGAAAACACGACCTTTTTCTCTGACACGTTAATTAAAGAAACTTGGCACATCCTTTCAATTTTATTTTATAAGGAAGTTAAAGCATAAAAAAACAAAATGCTATTAAAGTAATCCCATATTTGAAATCAATAGTAAAGTATTCATTTATGTATTTACTTTAATCCATCTATGCACTGTGAAAGACAATAAAATATAATTTAATAAAATAGGAATCATTTTATTGAATAGAGAGAAATGTTATACTTTGGGAAAGTTAAAACTAAAAAAAAACATACTTAAAGTTTAAATAGACTGTTATAAAGCCAACTATCAAACAAAAATTTGACACAAAACTGCACTAGTCACAATTCTAGTGTCACTGCACTTCTAATCACAAAATTCTTTACCACACACCAAATTTCCTCTGTCTAGCCCCAAGTGTTTTGAGTTATCTTTGTCATAAACAAAGAAACAAATGGAGACAGACAGACATTTTACAAAAAAAAGGTGCTTTTTGAAGTTATAAAGATTTTAAAAATGGAGATTCGTCAAAATTTCGAATTCGAGTTTTTTGATGATTACAATACTTTCTCTATTCTTTATAAATGCGAAAGTAAAAAAAGGAAAAATATTTTTAACACCCTTTTCTAGAATCTTCACTTAAATACCAAATTGCACAATATGGTTGAATACATAATGTAAAATAAGCACTTCTTTTTTTTTTAAAGAAAATAACATTTAATTTACAGCTTTATTAATAATTAAATACAGTGTTGTAATTGCTATTATTGTTGACAGTTTTGACGTTGCGAAGAATATGTAAGATTTTCTTTATTATTTCTAAGTAAAATTGTTTAAAAAAGTATAAAAAACTACTACAAATAATAATTTTTAGCTGTTATTTTTTTAAATCAAATATAGCATTTCACACAAACACTATTGTTATCTTGGATCATCCTGAGGAATAAATACTTGTCTCAAAATACAGCAATGTAAAGCAGTGTTAAACACTGAGTTTACCAGCACATTAGAAGTATTCTTAGATTTATACACTGAACATATCAAAATTATTATTTAAACATGTACATTAATGACATATAGCAATAAGAAATTACAAAATTTAAAGTGCTGATGACAAAATATTTACTTACTACGAAATAGTTTAGCTTTTCATAAAAGTAACAACAAAATATGTTATGAAAATAACATCAGACAGCCTGAATTACTCACATACTAAATGAAAGTGAAATGAAATTTCTCAATAGGAAAAACTTCTCTAAGTTAATGCACACTTTCCCTTAAATTATTTATTTCTTTGTCAAATACAATGGCTGGCATACGATACATGAAGGTGAAGATAGTTTGTTTTTAAATTAAAATAATTTGTCTATTTTTGCTAGAACTTGTATCAAGTGTCTTAAAAAAGTGTGGAATTTTGATGTACTTTGCTAGGATTTATCACATTTAATTTTTTTAACGAAAGATATATAAAAACTATAGACATAATAACATAAATACACCCCTTTGGATTATCTTATAATTATCTTAAATAATCTTTAATAATAATTAGATTTTAAATCTTCTTAAGACAACTATGAACAAATAAGTTAATCACACATATCATACGAATGAGTTAAAAAAAATAAGAAATATGATCATTTGTAATATATCATTCGTCGTCAAAAAGCCAGGAAAAATTACAAAAACTTAACTTCTAGAAATAGATCCTTCAGGTACGTTTTATTTTAAATTAGAACTGGTCATTTTAATTATTCAGAATTGTGTACTTTTTTTTAAACATTTGTACTAAAATAACATGAATTAAATATGATTATGATAGATTTGACATTTTTAAAGCTGCTTTATATGTATTCATTGAAATACATTTTTGATTAAAATATACATTAGACTTTAACCCTCTTCTTGCTGTTTTAAAACCACATAATATTATTATGTGAACTACTCTTTATTGCAATTATACAAATCTGGGATTCTAAGATTTTATGGACAAAACTGATATCCATATAAAAACAGAGGTGAATATGAGAAACAGAAATTAAATATGAGCAACTGGGAAATTTAGAAAAAAAATGAGACATAAATCTAACATCTTTAAGCCATTTAAATTTTTTAGCCTAATTCGTGTAACAATTATACTAATAAATGTGCTAAAATTCTCTGGTCTTCAAATATTCAATTTTTTAAATTTAGTGGGTATCTTCGAAGCTTTTACCATAACTAATGAGAAAAGTATAGATTTTTGAGATGCATTAGTTGAAAAAGATATGCAAAGTGAAGAAAAGAATTGGATATTGAATTTTGCTTTGCGTTTTGGGCAGAAAAGAGAGAAATAGAACAAGAAATTTACTAGCAATGAAAGATGATTATCCTTATCCATAAGGCAAGCCATATCTGGATATAAAGGAGGATATAATTCTCAATTTTAATTTTCATTATTAAATTACAAAATGAAAATTCTACCAATCTTCAGATATTAAAATTTTAGCTAAATCAGATATATCTGCTAATATTAATAGATTAAAAAGAATTTTGATTTTACAAAATATACATCAATGAATCTTATTTACATGCCAACAACATCTTAAAACTTATTTAGCAATAAGACGACAAATTTTATTCGACCGACATTGCTAATTTACTTTTTGAAATAAATTTTCGTTTCATTTTAGCATTTGACTTCCGTGCCATACATCATCCTCCATTATTTTTCTTACATCTAACTTCTGAGAATTCCAAGCAAATGTTGCATCAATCATCCTTTTGCCAGAACGTCACTTATACTCATTCCCTTTCCTATACCTATTTTATTTAGAGCACTCGCAACCACTCAGTATTTTACTAACATTTCACTTCTCAGAAAATGAAACCATGAGACAGACACGCTCTTTCAAATTTGTTTATCCTTTTAATGCAAGAATAATTGTGTCGCCTCTATGAAAATATGCTACTCCATTGACAAATCAGTAAAACGTTCACGCTATGAGGAGGGTATTTAAAATTAAATAAAACAAAAGCAAGAAAAATCCGTTGCAATATTTAGTCTGTTTTACCGAAACGAGTATTTAAATGTTGTTACAAGTTTATGACTTGTTATTTTCTTACAGAATTACTAATACATGATTATCTGCAGGAGAAAGGACCTTTATAAAAAAGTATATAAAATTATTTATTTGAAACCATTCCAAAATACGATAAAAATCTCCTTATGATCATTAAGTGCTGATAATTATACATCGGAATAACCCTCGTCCTGCATTAACATTCAAGTGCTTGAATGATCGTTGTTGCTACAGTAAATGCATGCTAATGATGATCGCGGCAATTCTAGAAGATACTTTCTGTCATTGTTGTAGAGGTAAATCGATCCCACAATAATTGTAACAAGGAAGAAAGCGAGAGCCAAACATTCTTATGTAATGGTTTAATAACATTGTGTTCCTGATTCCTGTTGATTTTAAATTTAAATGTGTATATAATAAGTTGCATCAACATACAAATATGGTCAATTGGAACTTTATAAGAAAAATTTTCAACTGTAAAATGAAACATTCATAATAAATACCACAGTCTCTATTGTCAGAAAGTTTAATAAAACTAATTTAAATTCGTAGCGATGATTTTTTAAAGAGTTTAATATAAATCTTTATAGCAACATATTTTTTTACAGAAATCTTTATTGTCAAATTTTTGACATCATAAAAAAATGACTCATTTATTTTTAATGGAGCATCAATATATACATGTTAACTGTATTAGAGATGACCTTTCGGAAACTTAAAAAGTTGATTAAATAACTTTGGGAAATAAACGTTAATACATTAAATAATACATTTCTTCAACATTATTCGAAAATTCAACATTTTTCGAAATTTTTTTAGGCATGAATGTCAATTTCTAAGCTGTGAGTGAGTAATATTATATAAATAAAAATAATAAGAGTAAATGATAAAAATACTACGCGAGTAATATTACTCTGAGTATAGTGATATTATATAAATAAAAATGTTCACTCTTTATTATATTCATATTTTTAAGTTTCATATGCAAAAATGAATAAATTAATAACTATACAGTAAATTTTGATGGACACTTCTAACTATAGCATTTTTAAATGAATTTATAAATAATCTTTATTTAATGTTTTATTTTACTATTTCTCTTATTTTCTCTTGAAAATAATTTTTTCCGCTAAAAAAATTAAATATAAAAAAAACTTTTCTCAACAATATTAATAAATTTTCCATTGCCTTAACGAGTGATAAAAGCATCACTTTAAATCTTTTCTTAAGATTCAGTTAAATTGTCTTTATATCAAAGTAGCTTTTACTTTGTGTCCAACAATAAAGATAACAAACAGAATAGTTCTAAAAGCTTCAATATCTTTAAAAAGCGAGTCAGAAATTCAATTACGCTGCTCATTCTGCGTTCGGAAATGTTATTTAGTTTTCTCTTTTATTGAATCGTTCCTTGTTATTTTTGGAAGAATAAAGTAAAATTAAATTTGTGTATGCAATTAAGCTCCAGATCTTAAAATTTGGCTTACGGCTACCATTGGAAACAGGCACAAAGGAAAATAAGTTTTTAAATAAATTTAAGTATGGAATGAAAGGGATGAATTAAGGTATATTTTGTAAATCAAAGAAGTTTTATTTACATAGATCAATATAAATAAAAAAATTATTAAAAAATTTTTTAACCTAGGATTAATGCGGAAAAATTAAATTACTTCTTAAAAGTATCATTTATACGGCTTGGCTGTTTTAAATAAGTTTTTTCGTTTAAATCACATTATGCAAGATTCTAGAAATTCATATATAATTCGTAATAATGAATCTCAAAATAACGAACATCGTTATTATTGTCATATTTACTCACTCTGCTCCAGCAGTGGATTTCAGATGGCGAAACGTTTTCACGAATAAAGGATTTGATTATAGTATTATATTTTATAATATTATATATATATTGTCACACACGTGTGTGTGTGTGTGTGTGAGAGAGAGAGAGAGAGAGAAAGAGTGTATGCTACTTCTAATGTGATTAATTGCTTATTTTATTACTAACCTGAAATTGATTAATTGATTTATCATATTGACCCACTATTTTTAATATTAACTTATGACATTAATTAAAAACAAAAACTAAAGTAAACGAAATAAATCATAAAAATCGTTTCCTTTCAGACTTTTGGCTGTGGAGATGTTTTGTCATAATTATTAAAATTCCAAATTTCAGACCAATTCTCGCTAAATTTTTTCTTTACAGTAGAAACTTCTGAACAGCATAACATATAGAATAAAATCTCGGGCAAAACAAGTAATTTATAAGGGTTGATCATATAGTTTATCAATTTCTCTTTTCGAAATATATTCTAAAAAGCTACTTTTTCAATACCTCAATTTATATTACATTAGCCGCCTTTGGCGACCAGCTGGTTCGCCAAACTTAATGCACGATAATATTTAATAATTAGATATTTTATGGAACTTCCATTTTAATTGCTTCTTCATTAAAATATTTTAAAGCTTCAAATTTTAATAGTCATATAATTCACTCATAATATTATATAGAACTTCAGCCATAACGTAATATGTATCTCTCTCATTTTCTGTTAGCTCCCGTAAAATTTATACTTTAAATTAAAATGGAAATGATTAAACTGCAATAAATATAATAATATTTTTTTTTTACTGAAACGAAGCATTTTTTTAAATATGAGTACTGTAAACAGAGTCACTGAGTATTTAAACTAAACCTTATGGGCACTAAAGAATATCTTTCTTAATTTATGTAATATCTCAAGAAGTTTTCTACAAAATTTTCTCAAATTCATCATGAACAGATCAATTAATTAACAATGTTTAGTTTTGAATGCATGAAACTCTAAGAAAATAAACAGAATCGTTTAGAATAATTGGTCAAATGCAGGTTAAGCCTTCAAAACATCCGTATCCTTTGTCAACAATCAGAACACAATGTGCATGCGTGAATTTTCAACGCCAGTTATGGTAACGCAAATGCGTGAATTTTTGTACGCCAGTTGGGGTAACGCTATGCAGATTTATATTGATCTTATTTATTCATTTGTTTGTAGAAATGAAGTCTGAATATCAAAGATAATGCCAGGCATGAAAAAAAAAAACTATCTTATTTATTTTCCCCGTTTTAGGAAGAAAATTAATTCAAGTTTGTGAATCAGAGTTGCTTAATTATTGAATTGGTTTTATTACTGCATTTTATTTCTTGAAAGCTTTTTAATTGAGAATCAAAAGTATTACAAGCACATAGTTCTTCTATTACTTTATTGCTTAAATATGTATTATTATGTTACAAAAACTAACTTGATATAGTCACATGAAACAAATAATATCTTCTCAATGCTTGCCAAAAATTATATTATACTTAATTTAAAAATTGATTTAAATCGACTTTAGTTGATGAATTTTTTGAAGGATTATTTATTTAATAATCGTGCTATCAACCATTCAATAATTAATTTTCATTAAACCTTCAGAGCTAAGTCAAAATAATAATGTAAGTATTTAAGACGTCTTCTAGCGAAGTGATAAAGCAAATTCTTTCCTAATATAATGATGAACTATTATCAACAAATTTCTTTATGATAAACAGAAAATTATTTACTCGATGAAGACAATGTATTTCTATATTTCGTCAAACAATGAAGTAATTGGAACAATTATTTATACTTATTGGTTATTAACCTTATAACAGAATGTCAAAGTGAAAATATGCTAATTAGTATGGTTTAATTAAGGATGAATCTAGAATTTGGAAGTTTAATTTCTAAGCTATAATTTAATTCATGGATGGTGATGAAACTAATAATCTAAGTTCTTTACTATAGAGTTAATATTTCTATTTTTGAACTAGTTAGAAATTTATTATTAGTAATTACCAATATGGAAATTTCTTACTTGTCTCGGATAGCGTAAAGCAAATGTTATAAAAAATTAACAGAAATTTCAATGCATATACATAATTGCTAAATTAACTTTACATAAATTATTTACTAAAAAATTAAGTTTGAAAAATAAATTAGATGTTTCATAACTAAATATTGAAAATAAATATTTAATATGCTTTGATTTATAAAATTTATATACTATTAAAATTATTATTAATTATGAAAAAATGTTAAATTTTAATTATAATTGAAGTGGAGGTAACAAATATAATAATAAATTATAGTATAAGTAAATTAAAACATAATTTAAATATATCATTTATAATCGTTGGATAAAATGGATGAAAATTTTAAAACTATAAATAGAACAATAAATTATAAGCTCTTTTTATGATTACCAGCATGAAGATATTTTAATTGTGATTGAGAATATTTTAAAATGTAAAATTGATTTGATACAAATAAAGGTAATGCATAGTTCTCTGGATTTGTACAAGCAATTTACACAGAAACATTGCGGGCTTTTTTTTTGAATAAAAGAAAACTGTTTGAGTATTTAATGTTATTCGCATATTTTAAGTATCTATTTGCATAATATGCAAACTCAAAGAAAAATTTTATGTATGGAAATTTTTGCTTTTATTCAGAAATTGAAGTATTTCAATGAAAAATTTCAATAAAGCCATTATTTTAGGAAAGAAAACTTTATTTAAGGACATGATTTTTATCATTAAGTATCGAAATATATACATCTTTCAATACTCAGTTAAACATTTAAGTATTGAAATTAAATTCTTCCTTTCTGCTTTTTAATAAAACTGAGTAAATAAACACATTGATGGTTTATTGAACTTTAATTAGATTTGTTTTTTGAGTAAGTATAAAATATGTAGATTATTACAAAGTAAAACGTTAGTATAATATGCTGTAAATGGATATTAATACCGGGTGTTTCAAAAATGACCGGTATATTTGAAAAATCAATAAAAACTAAATGGGCAGCGATAGAAATACACCATTTGTTGCAATGTACTTGGGACAACAGTAAATTTTCAGGTAGACAAACTTGCGAAATTAGTTACAATTTTCAACAACAGATGGTGCTGCAGTCTGGAAAAAAATCTAAACTACTATATTTTCCAAATATCCACCATACGCAGCAATAACATGGCGTAGTCTCAGAACGAAATGAGCAGAAACCCGTGTAAACGTCTCAGGCGGGATGGCTTCACATGCAGAACAGATGCATTGCTCCAGTTGTTCAATTGTATCTGGATTGGGGTGGTTCACCTGGTCTTTCAAGTGTCCTCACAGAAAGAAGTCACAGGGGTTCATGTCTGGGGAATACGGAGGCCAATCCACACCACTTCCTGTATGTGGGGGATAATCCAAAATCACACGATTATCGAAATGTTCGTTCAGGAACTTAAAGACGTCGGCCGTGCGATGTGGCCGGGCACCATCTTGCATAAACCACGAGATGTTCGCAATGTCCTCTAAGCACTTTGCACCGCCACAAATTCACGAAGAATGTCCAGATAGCGTGGTGCAGTAATCATTGCGGGTCTGAAAAACGGGCCAATGAGTCCTTTGGAAGAAATGGCGGACGAAACCATTACTTTTTTCGGATGCAGGGACGATGGGACTGCAACATGGGGGTTTTCAGTTCCCCATATGCGCCAGTTCTGTTTATTGACGAAGCCGTCCAGGTAAAAATAAGCTTGGTCAGTAAACCAAATGCTGCCTGCATGGATATCGCCGTCATCAATCCTTTGCACCATATCGTTAGCGAAGATCTCTCGTGCATTCATGGAAGCAGCGCTGAGTGGTTGCCGAGATTGAATTTTGTATGGATAGAGGTGTAAACTCTGGCGCATGAGATGATACGTGGACGTTGGCTTTATTTGGACTGCAACTGCAACACGGCGAATGGAAACCCAAGGCCGCTATTGGATCACCTGTTACACAAGCTGAGCATTGCCTTCTGTGGTTGCCGTACGCTGTCGCCCTACCTTTCCAGCACGTTCATCCTTCACGTTTCCAGTCCGTTGGAATTTTTCTAATAGAACCGTTATTGTATCGCTTTTCAGTCCTTTGGTTACATTAAACTTCCGTTGAAATCTTCGTCTTGTTGTACCAACACTGTATTCTAGGTGGTGGAATTCCAACACCAGAAAAATCATCTGTTATAAGGAATAAACCATTTTTTCACAGCAAATTTACAGCAGAAACAGCACACGCTTAAAGCAGAGAAACTACTTACAGAATACGAACTCACAGACTGCATTTTCTTCTATATCTTTCAAATCACCTGCAGCGCTATCTATTGTTGTGAATGGTAACTAATTTCGCAAGTTTGTCTGCCTGAAAATTTACTGTTGTCCCAAGCATATTGCAACAAACGGTGTAGTTCCATCGCTGCCAGTTTAATTTTTATTAATTTTTCAAATACACCGGTCATTTTTGAAACACCCGGTGTATAATCTAACGTTTATTATACTATGAGTGATATTCTTGATCCGGTGATTAATTTCAAAATCGTTAAAGATAGGCATATACTATTATTTGAGAAAAATCTGTGAATGATGAATTACATTTAAGTTGTATAAAGTAATAAATTGACTGATGAAAAATTTGAGAATCCTGAATATTATGATAGTCACTGCCTTAGTGGTCATTGCATTTAAACCAAAAAAAAAGAACTTGCATTTTAAACCAAAAAAATTATAGTTTTCTGCGATCAAAACTTATCAAATTATGAAGTTTTAATTATTTAATTTTCATTTTATTTGGGAAATAAACAGTCGCCTTTATAAGGACCAAACATTTATTGGAAGATATTTCTCAAATAAGGCCACTGAAATCTTCTAAAATCTTCTAAAAATGTTATTCCAAGTTCATAGCTTTTCAGTGTAGATGAGGAAGAATGCACCTTAATTATTTAAAATGTTAATGTTGCAACGATGTTTTACTGAATATGTTAAATAAGATAGGAAAACTTCAAAAATATTAAGACTGTCATTTTTTTAAAAAATTGCATACCCCATATACGATTATCAAATGCCATGATATAAATATGCTACTATTAAGACTTTCATTTGTTATTATTATGTGTTTATATTCATTTTTTACAACCATCAAATTTAAAAACAGAAGCGTAGAAATAGAAAAAAATATTTAATTTAATATTCAAAAAATAAGTTACCGTATGAAAAATGTGTGACGTTGAAAGCTATAATAGATCTATCCACAGTTTTCAATCGAACCGTGAGATTCATATTGATATAGCTAAAGAGATGTTCATTCTAAATCATTGTGGCGCAGAAAAGTTTTAAATTTCTGCACTTCAAAGCATTTAACAAATGTTGAGCTTTCAAAGTTTATAAAATATATTTAGTGCAATTAGACGAAATTTGTATATTGTTATACTTTGATTTTCGATGTTTCATTAAAAAAAAGAAGTATTTATTTTAGTTTATATTTTATTTAGTTCTAAATGTTGTTTATTTAGTTTCACTGTTTCTATTTTCAATTTATCATCAGGTGATATTATATTTTGTGATCATTCACATAAATAAAAATTTTTTTATCAAATTTTTAAAATCTATGTATAATAGCTTTATATTTAAATAGTTAAGTGAAACAAATGTATACATGCTAGGAAAAATTAAATATTAAAATTTCATTTGCTAAAAACATTCTTAAGTTAAAATATATTAAAACATATACCGTAACTTTTAATGTTTGAATAATTTCATATTATGGCTATGTAAGATATTGCAGGAGCATGTAAAATTTTATTTTTCAAAAAATTGAAGATAAATGTGATTATTTTTATTTAAAATGAACTCATGTTTTTTTTATTAATTTTCTTTACTAAATATGAATCATTAATTCAAGAAAAAAAATGTTTAATCAAATGGTTTATAACCATTTAATATGATGTAAATTGCAAAATTCTCTGAATTTAAAAATTATTCCTGTCAAAAAGATTACAGAACATAAATATATATTGGTATTTTACATTTTAAAAGAAAAAAAATATTTACAATTTTTTCTGTGTGTAACGACAGTTTTCAAGTAAAATATATTGCCTTGTGTTTGGAAAATCCCGCTGATAGCATTGCTATTATCGGTATTTATAGAGCAATTTCGCTTTAAAGTATCTCAATATACAGAGATAAGTACTAAACTTAGGATGCATCTGCCACGATAAAAGAGAATTTATAAGATCTAATAAATATTGAAACCTTACTGACAAGATCTGATATTAATGCAATAAACCTAGTAGTAACATCAAAATGAAGCACGTATTTGTATGATGTACATTTATGCAGATAACTTTTACCCATTTTTAAACAAAATTATACTTTTGGTTACAAAATTCTATTTATAAATTGTTTTTTCCTTCTATTTTATCATGGATTTAAAAGGTATGCATATGGAAAATGGTCGAATAAAACGAGCTACGTGTCTGAATCAAAATTTTACTGAAATTGAATTTGAAAGAGAATTTAATTAATATGAACAAAACTATTGTTGGATATATATTTATTAATTTAGGGAATGCAATTAGTATTCGAATTTAAGTTTTTAATATAAAGAATATATGATAGTGATATAAATCCTTATTTGTAATGAGTTTGTAATTAATTCCTTCATACAAATTTTATGTTTTGAAACAATCCATCATTTTCTCAAAAATTTTAACAAAATCTATTTACAAATTTCTTTTTCAGAGAAAGTTATTTATTTTAAGATAAAAGAGAGACGATATAGGGAAATTAAATATATGCACATAAAAATTATTAAAATGATAAATATAATATTGAACAATTTGTTTCTTTCAATAATATTCAGTTCGAATCAGTTCTGAAATATAATAAGGATTTCAATAATTACTAGAATAATTTATTATGATCCTTAAAATAATTATAAGCAATGACGATCATACTTTTTTTATATTTTTAAACAAATTATGCAATGTTTTTAATTGCCATTGTTACTGTTAGCTATCTAATCTCCAATGTTCGGAAAAACGCACTTATGTATTCATTCTATATCTAACTTTAATACTTTTAAATTTTAATTAAAAATTTACATTTGCTGTTTGCGCAATTATTGCGTTTGAAAATTTTGTATAAACTTTTTTAAATGGTTCATGTATAAATTTTATTCAAAAAAAAAATAAAAAAATTTTTTTTTTAAATTTAACATTTTGAAGTTTATTTATATTTAAAAGTAAATATAACCATACCAAAAAAAATCAATAAAAATTGGAAATAAAATTATTTGCTATGTGTGCAGAATTAAGTACAGGGTGCGGCATAAATTCGTTCACACTTCAAAAAATCATAATAAAAAAAGTAATGCTCGAAAAAAATTGCGGTTTGCTGGAATATGTTCAAAGAGCGTATGGATTTCGTTATTTGCATTAAAAAATGAATTTAAAAATGACCGATCGATGGCGCTCACACCGAGACGGTTTATGCAAATCAGGAAAACAGAGCACAGTAACATTATAGTACATTTTATTTTAAAGCTAAAGATGCTCAACATGACCGTCATGACAAGGTATTAAGCAAGTGAGGCGCGTAATTACGCCTATTACTGCTGCGTGTAACATGTCAGCATCAATGCCACTAACGGCCACATTGAATGGCATCTTTCAGTTCGATCAAAGTGGCAGGAAAGCCCCGGTAGACACGAGACATCAGGTATCCCCACAACCAAAAGTTCACTGGAGAAAGATCTGGTGATCGTGAGGGCCACTCATTCTTACATCCTCTGCTTATCATTCTGCCCTCAGTGAATATGTCTAGGAGGAATGTCTTAACGGAAGTAGAAACGTGGGGCGGGGCACCATCTTGCATGAAGGTGACGGAAGATAACACACGTCTTTGCTGCAAAGCATGCATAACGTGGTCTCGCAAAAGTCTAAGATAGCGTTCTGAAGTGACTGAAAAGGTTTTGCAACCGGATACATGACAACGCTCTTCAAAAAAAAGGGCCTATAATGAAGGATGTTGTGAAACCACACTAAGCAGTCACATGTGGAGAATGTAGTGGTATGGTCATGTACGCAGGAGGGTTTGATGCTGCCCAGATACGACTGTTTTGCGTATTGACGTCACCATGATATGAAAAGTTGGCTTCATCTGTCCACATGATGTTCAGTAACCATTGTGGGTCACGTTCCATTTGTGCGAGCAGCCATGTTGCAAAGGCCTGTCTTTTCTCATAGTCTGCTGGTAACAATTGGTGTAATGCCTCTATCTTGTACGGATGCAGATTCACGATTTCGTACAGAATGCGTTGGATCGACATTCCCGGAATTCCTGTTATTTTACCTGCTTCTCGTACTCTGTAACACCCCGTTGAAGTCTCGGCTGCCACATTTCTCATGCCCTTTGGACAACAGGTACGCGGTCAGCGCTGACGGATGGTCTGCCACTTCATGGACGATCCTCTAATCTTCCCGTTTCCTCAAAACGGCGAACTAAATTCTATATCCCATTCAGTGAAACTGGGTCTTTCTTCTCCTTAATTCCTTTCACCGCCCGTAACTGCCGCAATGCTTTAGTCGCGGATTCACCGTTCTTATAGAACAGTTTAACCACTAATGCTCTGGCGTCGAATGACAGATCCATTTCCAGCCTTGTGTTTTATAGCTATACTGATTTGCATAAACAATCTCGGTATAACGTGTGAGTGCCATCTATCTGTAATATTTTAAACACATTTTTTTAATGGAAATATCAAAATTTAAAGGCTCTCTGAACATATTCCCGCAAACTGCAATTTTTTTCGAGCATTACTTTTATTATAATTTTTTGAAGTTTGCACGAATTTATGCCGCACCCGGTTTAACTATTCTATATTATATATTATATATTATATATATATATATATATATATATATATATAGGTTCAACTATAAATTATACAATTTAATCCTCAGAAAATGCAAATGCAGGTTCATGTTCTGCCAAAATGTAAAGCAACAAAATTAAAAGCGAATAACATAAAAACTATTTATTTAAAATTAGTCAAATTTTGCTGATTATGAGATAGAATAAAAAACGCTGTTCTAGTAACATTAAAAGCAAATGCTGAGTAAATAATTAAATATTCAAGGTAACCTAAATATAAGATTTTTGATGACTGAAAAGTTCGGTAATAGAGATTTATTAAAACAGGATGTAGTGGTTAGAACGTGCATGGCCAGCAAAACATCAGATATAACGGTTTGCCACTATTTATTAAGAAAACTTGCTGTTTGTCAAAAACAGCTGTTAAGGAGGTCAAAGAATGAATGAAAATGATCACTCAAGCCTGTTTTATGTAAGTTGAAAAGATTAATAACTAAGTATTTTAGAATCTGGCTAATATTGAGAAGCTTTAGAATTTATGCACTATTTTACATTAAAACATGATCAGTAACAATGGTTGCAAAGTTCGTGAGGGGATACTGTGCTGCATATCATCCTTACACTTCTTCAGTCACTAGAGGAGATAAGTCAGTAATCACAAATTAGAAGATTCGAGATTGCTTCAAACTGGACGCAGTAACTATAGGTAATCATGTTTTTATTTAAATCTCAATTTAGAATATAAATTTTCTATGGTTACCATTCTGGAAAAGTTTTGAAACTCAGCGAGGACATATACCCACATTGTTCACTAATTAACCTACTATGAGTGTAGCACTGCAGTCAGTTAACATATTAAGTAAAGCGCATATCTGTCTTCAAATAACATCCTCATGACAAAGTGCACACTCTAAAAATGGTAATATA
>JAPMOR010030720.1:163049-193533 GCA_026543865.1 Argiope aurantia | reverse complement strand
AAATAACATCCTCATGACAAAGTGCACACTCTAAAAATGGTAATATAACATTTGACGTTATTTTTATTTAATAAAGTGTAAATGATCTTATCCCTAGGGCTTGCTTTAATTTCTCCTTGCTTTTTGTATGGCGAAATGTAAAAAGAGCATGATTAAGTCTGCGTGTTGATTGTTGATTCCCATGTGAAATATATAAAAATAGCATAAACTTAAGAAAGAAAATCTCATTTTCAGAATTTGGAGACATTCATATATGGCTTCATAATTTTAATTAATTTAAGTTTTTGCAATTCTTATAGTTAGATTAAATTTTATATTCAAGTAATAGTTGTTTTGTTGGCTTAATGCGAGATAATACATTAAGATGTTATGTTCTCCAAGATTCAACCTACAATTTTACCCTTTTATGAATGATTTAATTGCTAGTTTGATTATAAGATAGCAAAATTTCTTATTTGTTCTTAACAGACATATATATATATATCCACTGTTTTATCATATAATTATACAGAGTAATAAGTTTTGCAGACATATAAATTTTGACTATCTTTTATGCAATGCAACAAATTTTCATTGCACTTAATGGGATTAGTTTACTAGTCAGATTATAATCTGAAAACAAATAAGAACAGTTTTCTGTTCAACTTCAGCTTCTTCTTATCTGAAATGAAATAAATTAGTTTAAGAAAAACACATTTATTGTTCCCTTTTAACTACACACACAGTGTAGTCAGTTAACAGTGTTAACAGACAAGCAACACTACTTAAACTAACCTCAAGAATAAATATGGGACAAACATTGAACGTCCGTTAGGACAGTGCGGCTAACAGCACGAGGGCCTTTACTAACAGAGCGACAAGGCTTCCAAAACCTCTTCTGGGTACTTGAGCATATCAGTTAGACTTTAGACAACTGATAAATCATGGCTTGTTCAGATGAGTCACGATTTGGTAGAGCTAGAGCAGGGCGCACATCCCACAAAGCCATTGTTCCATTATGGCATGCGTTGTTTTTACATGGAATGGATTGGATCCTGTGGTTCAACTGAACATTTCATTGCCGGCAAATTACAATTTTCAACTGCTTGGAGACCACTTACAGCTTTACAGGAATTCCATGAACCCAAACAATGATGATATTTTTATCGGTGGCAATGCATTTTGCCACCGAGCCACAACTGTTTCCGATTGATTCGAAGAGCATTTTGAACATTTCAGTGAATGATTTGGCCATTTAAATTGCCCTACATGAATTATATCGAACATTTGTGGGACATAATCCTGCGCAAGCATCACTTCGCAAATATGAAAGCCTATAGAGGCGGAATGGTTCAATATTTCACCAAGGGACATTCAATGGTTTATTGAGTTCATGCTATGTCGATACATTGACGCAACATTCAACCATTATATGATAATGCAAATGACGCTGCTAGATCACTGTATTCTAATTTATTTTACAAGTAGCTTGATACAATTACCGTCAATAAAAAATGAGAAGAAACAAGTTATTGAAATGAATATTGTTCCAGATAATATAAAGCAAAGTTGAAAATGGAATAAAATTAGTAGATATGTGTAGTAAACTTTTTTTTAGCATTTATTCAAAGTATATAACTACGGCATTAAGGCGTTTAAAATAATATTTCCTTCTAACTCTTAAATAGATGTTCATGATGACTTTTTACATCCAATTAGAAAAGCACATTTGTCATAAACGGATTAGAGGCAGAAATGTGGGACAAAATTAAAAACATCCGAAACCGTAAATAAAAGAAGATACTTTACAATATTGTTAGAAATTTAATATCACTTCCCTCTCAGTACGTCTCTTGGTAAGATTAGATAATTGTACGGATAATTCTAATAGACACTGAATGGATACAGATCAATGACTTCAGATGTTGGCTATAAACACGAAAAATCAATTATATTCGTGCATCTTGGCGATACCTCTATTAGGATTGGAGTCAAATAATTATTCTAGAAGTTCCCTTTCTCTATCACGAAAATTATAAAAGACCGAGTTGAATAGTAGACAAATCGTAGTTCTTTGGCAAGCAAAATCTCTACTTGTGGTTTTAATCACCTACGAGTTTCCTCCAAGTACATTGTTGTTCATTACCGATTTGCTACTTGTGTGCTGCTGTGCTAACTACGTTTTGTAATTTTGTGTGTGGTGTTTCGTGAAGAATAAAGCGTTTTTATTGAATTTCTTGAACTTTTCCTCATACACCTATCGCATAGAACTGGATTTAGTTACCAATATTGTTACAGAGTGTCCTTACATTATTCTGCATTAAGAAGATTAAAAAATAACAGAGATATCATAATAAGTCAAGAATCGGATCAAAAGACTGATAACTCAATAGTAAAACAGCTGGAATGAAAGCTGTTTGAACTGTTACTAAATCTGTAAAGGAAAGTTAAAAATCAATTTTGATGTTTTTACAATGAATTTCAGACATGTAAAATATCTTAACCTTAATACAATATCCTTTTCCACAAAATAAAATCCATAAAAGATAACTTTATCGCTGGAATTTATTTTGACCGTGGTGGAAAACATCAAAAACAGTAGAATAGCATTCGAATGATATACGGAAATACGTAAAGGATCATCATTAAACAAAGCTTAGCTTGTAAGCAAATCTTTATATCATTCTTCACAAACATGCTATTTACAATTTAAACTCTGTTAAACCACGGTATACTGAATTTCTTCGTTGATGCATTCAAATTAATATCTACCCAACAATGAAATCATGCACATTTAATTGTAATTAACAAAATTCGAGTAAAATAACAAGTAAAAAAATGCAAAGTAAAATTTTAAGTCATTCCTCAGCCTATTATTGTTTTGTTCAGAATGCAAACTTCTTTTATTTAGAATTTAAGTTTTATCAGCAGATGAAAACATGAAATACATTTCAAATTTTAAGCAATGAGTTAAGATTCTTCTAAATACTATATTTTTGCTTTCTGTATATTACAAGAACCATGTCAGAAAATGATATACATACAAGTATTAAAAAACAGTTTAATTTATAAAAATTTTCTGTGATTTTCTAACAAAAAATGTCGATAGACTTTTCTCCCATGTTGAAATATAAAAAGTCTAACAATGTTTGATAATATTTAATATTCATTGGTTCTGCAAATTTTGGATTCAGTGGCATGAATATTATAGTGGTCGAATATGTTTGAACTTTGTTTTGAAAGATCTTAAATAAATTTAATATTAAACTGCAGCATCTATTGAAAATACCATCAAATATCCATACGAATGAAGTTGTAATATGAGCATTGGTTTTTACAGGTAACTGTACATAAGAGATATTCTATAACAGAAATATTCATATTATTCAATATTAAAGATATTACATAATAGAATATAAAAATATAATACTATAATTAAGATTCTATATAGTGTTTGTTAACTATATTTATCAGAAGAAAAAAACTAAAAATTTTTTCCCTATAAAACTTGCGAAAATAAATAATAATATTAAAACCACAGACTTTAAGATTTTTATCGCTTTCGTTTTAACTCTTGTGTGATGTGATGTTTAGAAAATATTAATATAATAATATTTCAAGATAACAAGAATTTCTTGTAAAATATTTCAAATTCATTATAGTTTAAAGCATATAAGGTCAATGAAATATACAATCATTCCATTAAGGATGTTTTTATTTGAATAAAAAATTGAAGGAAAGATTATTCGCTTTTAGAATATACAATCACAGTTAATAAAGAATATTCTTCCTTCCAGAGATATTATTTTTAATGGGATTTGCATTTTCGATGTAGTTATGCATTTTGAATATCTTGGAACTTACATATTGAGCTAAAAGTTTGTTAAAAAGGAATTCTTACTTCCTAAAAAACAATTCTAAAAACTGAAGGAAAAAATTATCCTGTTATAAAAATCATTTGCATACTATGTTTTCAGTTTCAGCACTGGTAGTTAAATTTGCTTCAGTTTTCTAAAATGAACTTCATACAGCTTGCGCCTATGAATCTGAAATCTTTATAAAAATTATTTACCAGCCATTTGCTTAATTAATTCTAAATGGATCATGCTAAATCTAAAATCAAAGAAATTATTAAATGCACTTGTTTGTTCTTTGAATATTACACATTTTTTTAAAACCTATTTTCTTGTATAGTTAATTATAATATACACAATAAGGAAATATAGTAATTTATAAGAATTATTTTTTATGACAGATATTAGGAAAACTTTTTACCCCAATTATAATAACTGACGCAAAGCTTTAAATCACTTGCAGCAACATATTTTTGAAATTACTACATATTTAACTAAATTCTTTATTCTCTTTCATGCCAAAACACCCACCATATTACCTAATTAAGTCGTTTTATTTCACTTCGATTGATGGAAATGCGAAATACAAATTAAAACATATAGAAAAAAAAACCTGTGCAAGATGAATTAGTTTCTTATCTTTTCTTTTTTGATAGTTTCATTTTTTGTTTTCTTAAGAGATATTATGATAATGTTTCTTTAAGAGGACGCGAGAACGCTTGTTGAATAATGTAATCTTACTTAGTGTACTGATTCAAGAAAAAAAATCATTAATCATAAGCTGAAAATGCAAATGGAAATGTCAAAAAAAAAAACTTATGATAATGCTGATTATATTTAAAGTGCTTGTTTGGGCTTCAAATATGTTAATTAGCTTTTGATCTATACACATTACGTGTGTAGAAGTATCTAATGATATTTATTTAATTAAACTGAACTGACTCCTTTATTTAAAATGCGTGATTTCGTATTTGAAAATTTTGAGAATGTACATCAATGTAAATTCAAAATTCAAAATTTCATTTAAAAATTAAAACGTTTATTTTCAATGAAGAATATGAAAATATTATTGTAAAGTTAAATAAAAAAAAAAGAAATGTTTTACTTTTTAAATGCTTGTTTTTTTCTGTTTTCATTTTACAAATTAATTAATCTATGAAATTCCTTGAAAAAAAAGGAATACCCAAAGATGCAGATGACCAAAATTTCGTAAGAAACAGTTTATGAAAAATATATTATCAGAGGAATTTAAAATTACATAATTCTGCATTCATTTCTGTAACTGTAGACATCAAGTATTAAAATTAGCATGTTATTTTTATGTGTTATATCTTTTTATACATTGGTGTGCAAAACTTAAGCAACAGGTATGTTCTTTGCCATAACTTTACGAGAAATCATATGAGAGACATGAAATTCAGAAATGAGATACATCATTTTGTTCTGAAAGAATGACGAAAGCATAGTTGCGCAGAAATGAATACAATGCATACAGTATGGAATAAAAAAAATGCTTTATTGAATTCATAGTATCGTTACACATGATTGTCTGTCCAAGAGGAAGAACAGCAAGCAGATGTTCCTTAGTATGGGATATGCCCTCCCCTTACTGCAATGGTTGCTTCGCACCGTCTCCCCATACTCAGCACCAGATTGTCCAACAGTTCTTGAGGTAAGAGTGCCCATTCCTCAATCAGCATCTGTTTAAGTTGTCGAGTGTTCCCAGGAGGATGTAATCGTGCCGCAAGGCGTCTCCCCAAAGCATCCCACACATGTTCTATCGGATTTAAATCAGGGGAGCACGCCGGCCAATCCATTCGAGTGATATCTTCACTTTCCAGGAGCTCCTCAACAGCATGAGTCCTGTGTGGCCGTGCATTGTCATCCATAAAAATGAAGTCTGATCCAATGGAACCTCGGAACAGACGCACATGGGGATGGATCACCTCCTGACAATAGCGATTTCCAGTTACAGAAGATCTGTCGAAAACGTGGAGGTCAGTCCGCCCGTTCATCATAATGCCTCCCCAGACGATAACTCCAGGAGCACCGAAACGGTCTCTTTCCGTTATGTTACTGGGATGAAATCGTGTCCCGACCTCTCTCAAAATCAACTGGCGTTGGGAATCGCTTGTGGCACTAAAACGACTCTCATCTGTAAAGAGGACACGACTCCGTTGATGAAATGTCCAGTTTTTGTGCTCTCTGCACCACTCTAGACGGTGCCGCCGGTGGGAAACTGTCAAAGGGATGCAGCGTTCAGGACGGCGGTTGAATAGGTCACCTTTGTGAAGGCGTCTGGACACAGTAAAACGCGACACTTGTCGCCCCGTTGCTGCATATAGTGGCAATGGCGCTTGCTGACTGGTTTCGGGTTCTTTTCGCCTGCAGGGCGATATGTCGGTCATCCACTGCAGTTGTTTTCCTCGGGTGGCCACCAGTAACCTTTCTCACAGCTGTACCTGTGGTTTGGAAGGCTTTCCAAGCTCGCGAAACGACACTTTTGTTGATTCCGAACTCTTCAGCTACACTGGTCACACTACGCCCCTCCTCCAGCTTTCCGATCATTCTTCCACGTGTGAAATCGTCCAGGTGATTTATGCTAGCCCTATTTCACGAATTAACTCACGTGCACTTGCAGCGAATGTCTTTAACTGCGTCTCCGTCCTACCTTTTATTGTAGTGTTGAGCTGCGGGAGCCTTCCGCACGTGTTTTGCGTACGCTCACGTCGCCTGTGACGTTTTGTTCCTGATATTTGCATACGGATGATCTTTCTCTTGAATTACGTGTTCATTGTACTGATCGCAAGAACTTTTCTGCAATTTCATGGCTATCTGCTTAAAATTTGCATTGTTGCTTAAGTTTTGCACACCAGTGTACATAATACATACTAATACATATGCAGTGCTAAAACTCAGCATATTTATTATATGTTTTCCAATAGTCCTTTTCTACGTGATCCACTAGATACTTTCTGAACTGCTAGAGATAAGTCTATGCATTGAGTTGAAAAACGTACTAATACATATTTACATAATGAATAGTAATAATACATTAATATATAATTATGTTTATATATAATATGTACTGATACTTTCGCAGAGTTAAAGGTTTAATCGTGATCCAATAGCAATTGTCTGAACCGTTTGGGATAAGTCTATGCATTCAGTTGGAAAATGTGTATATATTTAAAGTTTTAAAGCATACTGAAATATTGTAACATTTATAAAGACAAAGGCAAATGATAAGATTTATGAAATCAGTTTATAATGCGAGTCTTATGTCGCACGATTTTTATATAAAATTAATATGAATTAATGTCATTATTTTTTATTGTTGAGTGAAAATGAACTAGTAAGTTGATTGCAATATAAAACTGAAGTAAATATGAAATATTTTGGCATTGTGATATGAAATAGAAAGTCTTCCGCATTTGAATTAATGCAAAAGAAAATCTTAAATTTATAAAATAAATCCCTTAATGTTTATAATATCAATTTATATCTACACTTGCATTATACATTTTGTCCTTGATCTTGTATTAAAATACGTTGTTTATTTTTACTTTTGTGTTTTAAATATTGAATCAAACCTTTTTTAAAAATTTGAATAACATTTACACGACTCTAGGAAAAAGCATCCAACATTCTGATTAATGATACGACACTCACAGGTGTGGCAGTTGTACAAGAAAAAAGAGAAGCGGAAAAGAAAAAATATCACTTCAAGCCTAATGAGTTTAATTTAGAACTCCGGTGAGAATGCTGCCCAGTTTATACGGGTGATATTCTTCGATCGAAAGCATTCGTTTACGATGTTTGCACGGTGTGGACGGGTGTTGTCATCCATAAACAGGAATTCTGCGACTATGACGCCTCGAAACAAACGTACATGTTGTTCCAGAATGACGTCCCGATAGATTTGGCCTGTCATGTTTCAATTTGAACATGCAAGTCAGTTCTGGAATACAGAATAATTCCTCCACATACGAGCAATCTTGCACCGCCATAACGGTCTCGTTCAATGATGTCCTCTTGGTGGTAACGGGTACCTGATGCTCTTTATATGTTTTTAGTTTTAGTTATAGTTATATTAACGTCCCGTTTAAAGCAACACTAGGACTATTTTGGGACGGACCTCGTAATTTTGAACCATGGTCAGATGACGAGGACGACACCTGAGCTGGCACCCCCCTCCACACCAGCGGGAGGACGTTTGGTCAGGACGGATTTAACGTGCAACAGACACCCTTACACGACGGTTCTTCAGTGGAATCGGGTCTCGAACCTGAAACCCTCCGGTTCCGAAGCCGAGACCTTACCACCAGGCCACCGCGGCCCCCTTGCTCTTTATATCAAAGTTCGGCGAGAATCAGCCTGCAAGCTAAACCTGGACTCGTCGTCGGAAAACATCACATAATACCACTGTTGCGGTGTCCACAATGCATGGTCTCTACTACAGGCGAACCGCAGGCGACAGTGAGTTGCAGTAAGTGGAACACATCTGACAGGCCTACGAGAATATAGACCAATCTGCCCTAATCGTCATTACACGGTCTGTCTTGAAACTGTCGTACCAGTGGCTGAAGAGAGCTGATGAGACAGGTCTGATGCTGTGCTTCGTCTGTTTCTTTTGGCAGTAACTGCCAAATACTGGTCCTTATTAGGCGTTGTAACTCGGGGGCGACATGTGCTGTAACGTCTACTCGCATTACCATCATCTTGAAATCGTCGCCAATGCCTGGAGATGACACTCTGGGCCAGTGTTTCCCAAAGTGTGGTATGCATTCCCCAGGAGTACAATAAGAATTCGATGGGAGTACAACTGAGGTGAAAGTCAACCCCCGAAAACCCACGTTACTCTCTCAAATAATATGGTTCATCGACGAATCTTTGAAATGTATAATAATGTGAAACGGATGTTATTGTCTGATATTTCACAAAGTCGTTATTATTAATTGCAAGTCGATTAGCCACTGATATTGCGAATTTTGCAAATCATAAAGCCTTTGTTAGATACGAAAAAAATCAAGAAATTCATGACGACTTTTTATTTTGCCAGCCTTTATTAGGTCACACAACAGGAGAAGATATCTTTAATGTTATGAATAAATTTATGCAAGAGAACAAAATTGATTGGGATAGATGTGCTGGAATAAGCACAGATGGAGAAAAAAAAGTATGGTCGGAATTAATAAAGGACTCTTTGCAAGAATTCGAAATGTTGCCTCGAATGTCATATCCACACATTGTTACATACACAGAGAGGCTTTGGCAACACGTAAGATGCCCGCTGAACTACAGAAAGTTCTAGATGAAAGCGTGAAAATTGTTAACTACATTCAAAGTCGTCCGTTGAATGCACGACTTTTTTCGTAAATAAGTGAAAAAATGGGAAGTTATCGTACCCAGCTTCTTTTTCATACCGATGTTTGTTGGCTATCTCAAGGAAAGGTTCTGAATAGATTGTTTGAACTTAGACATGAATTTCAATGTTTTTTTAATGATCGATTAGAGTTGAAAAATTGTTTACATGACTGGAATTGGCTTTGTAAGCAAGAATATTTAGCACATATATTCTCTTTTTTAATTGCCTCAACTTTTTATTGCCTCAACAAGGCAAAGAAATTCAATTTCAAGATAAAGTGAACGCTGCCATCGCAAAACTAAATTTATGGCAAGAGAGAGTTTGTAGTGGAGAAGTAGACTCGTTTCTCTCTCTTCATGAGTATATAACAAGTTCGACTACTAAAAGTGATGTTGATACTCTGAAATGCATAACACAGCATTTGGAAAGTTTTCAAGTGGGCTTGAAAACTATTTTCCTGATTTAAACAAAAATATTGAATGGATAAGAGATCCGTTTAACATTGACACAACATTCATGCTAAAAGATATGACGCACGCAGAAGAAGAGCAATTGTTGGAATTGGCTTCAGACGGATTTTTGAAAATTAAACATAGGAAGAGTACCTTAACATCATTCTGGTTACAAATGCAACATGTGTATCCGGTCTTAACAGAAAAAGTTCTGAAATACATCTGAAGTTGGAAAAACTTCATATTCATGTGAAGTTGCTTTTTCAGCATTTGTAGAGATTAAGTCGAAAAAAAGGAACAGACTATCGGACGGGGAACGGCATCTGAGATTAAAATTAATAAAGAGGGAACCAAATTATGACGATCTGTCATTGCAGCACAAACAATTTCATCCTTCTCATTGATTCAAATAAATGTTACTTACAATATAACTTTTATTTATATTTTATTATGAATGATTTTATTTATCTTTTCTTATTATTTTGTGCATGACACAAAAAAGAAAAAATAAATATATTTTTGATTGTTATTAAAATACATCCATTTTTTTTGACGAGGAGTACTCAGCGTTACGAAAATTATAGAAGAAGTACATATACGTCAAAAGTCTGGAGAACACTGCTCTGGGCGATTCCAAGTTCCTCGGATATTTCTAGTTGGGTACGCCCATATTCCAGACGGCCGATAATTCTGCCAAGTGAAAAATCATCCAAATGCGTCCTTTGCGTCATAACTATGCGGTTATTGAACTGAAAGGCTTATAAAGCGCTTGCGAACAATTTTACTTCTTCGCCTGTATTCCTTATACATCACTCTCTTACACTCTTGTCATTGTGACGTACTATTGGTGTCATCTGGTGAGTTCCTGCAGTTGGCATGTGAAGCATATATAAGCATAAAAGTCATTTTACGGGTGATATATGTATTTCAGAGTTCGACTCTGAATTATCCTTAATTTATGGACATGAGTGTATATTTGCTATTATGTGAACTATTCTTTCGTGAAATTGCATTGCATTTTTATTTCGGATACATGGTGTTGGGGGGGGGTCTACTACAATTGGGTTTAACTTGATTTGTTTCAAAGTTTTAAAAGAGAAACTTCATTTATTATGATTATGATTTAAATTTTTTATTATGTTTCAAAACTGCAAGAGTTTACAAAGGCATATTCTTGAAAAAAAAATTATTCATAATTTAATTTAATCAAATTTTGCTTCAATAGAAATGACTCCACCGGCGGTGAATGTGCAAACAAATGAATTTGGAATTCCATGATAATTATATTAAATAAATGAAAATTAACGTCTGAAAAATTATTAAATTAAAAGAATATTTTTAATTTATATTCAATTAAAGCATATTTAATTTCTTCATAAAAGTTTGTATTGACAATTATGAAATCCATTTGCACACATCAGTCTACCAAAGGTAAATTTCAAAAAAATACGTAATGATTTTTAATTAACAAATGTTTTCCTATTTATTGAATTACATATATTTAAGACCATTGCAAAACACGTGATGAAATAAAAATTACACAAAATTATTTGTCTTTATCTATAGATATATATTCGGATGATTATTACTGAATGCTTTATTTAGAAAAACAAACAATTTTTAAGGTAATATTTTCTTGATTTATATTTAAATTTAAAAAAATCCAGTCCTGTTATGGAAGTGTAATCCCACAATGTTCTTTCACAATGAATGTGATCCCCAGAGAATTTGCTCGCATATTTTGCAACTTCTCCTATTTAGATCTTCTAATGAATCGCTTGAGGTACGTTATTTTCTGTTTTCTCATGATATATACGGCTACTAAATATCCTATGTGACGTTTCACATGTTTGAATATCCTATAACATCTTTGTTGTGCTCAAATGAGAAATTATATCCTTCCACATAAAAACATTAATTAACACATATTTACTTTACTTAATAGTGTAAATCAATTCATCTTGTAAAATTTCATCAAAAGAGGTAGAAAATTCTTCCCATGCCTTGCTAAGAAAAAGTTAAATTCTGAAATTTATTTGAAGGAAAACAAGTAATATATATATATTAAAAGAATTAAAGTCAATTACTACTTAGGTCGACAAAAAATTAGTTATTTTTTATTAAATAATTACAATTAATATAAATATGACAGAATTACAATATTAAGTGGCAAAATAGAGCTTGGCAACAATTTGTCGACATGGCAATGGATTTGGCGACTTTGGCGACCAAATAGAAATTACTGGACAAATTTAATTAATTAATATTTAAAAAAACTGTATTTACATCAAGTGTCATCCGCTACAAATGTAAAAAAAAATATATTTGAACTTAAGTGGATGAATAAAAAGTGTTTTATTAACGATTGAAAATTTGAACAAGATATATATATATACAGAGAGAGAGAGAGAGAGCTAATAGTAGGAATTGAAAAAAAACAAATCTTACTATCTGTAAGAGATAAAAATCATGTAAAAATTAAAAGTGATTCGAGCCTCTAAGCAGTTATAATATTTAAACTTGGTTCATTTATGTTTATTTTATTTTTAAAAAAATATTTTTAATTACATGCAACGAGGACTGGTGCACACACAAAAAAAATTGAGTGTAATAACCTCTTAATGCTATTGTATGTAACAGCAGCTACTAAAATAATGGAAAGTATTGTTATGAAACATACTTCATAAATGTAGAAATATACATTAAGGTTAAATAAAAATGTTGTTGGGAAATAAAACTTACATCAATAAAAGACTTATTTTTTAGTTTTGAAGAAGTGTAAAAGGAATTTTTGTTGAATAATACATTCCTTAGCTATTGAGAAATAATATACTTTATTAATTTTCAACTTAAGGTTTTAAAATAATCCTTTTTATAATGAGAACTCATCACCCAACTTCGTATCAAAATCAGTAGAGTTAAAGTTTATATATATATATATATATATATTAGGGAGAGAGAGAGTTTTGAAGAAATGTTTTCATTAGTCATGACACATGATACAATCAAATATAATATGTAGCTTAAAATTATTATTGTAAAAAATGAACGCTTACATTTTTTTAAACACTACATAGAGAACGAACTTAATACAAAAACAAAAACAGTTTTTAAAAATTACTTATGCTATTGTACAGGTTAAATTAATATTACTAAGTCAATTATAAGTTAAAAATTGTTTAAGTGTCAAATATTTATATTTAAAACAAAATTTTTAAAAAAAGGTGAGAATAACTTATTTTAATCTTTTAGAGATAAAATAGAAGTCTGCGTGTTAGAAATTATTCGTCCTTTTTTTTTCAAAAGAAACTCTATCATGTCATTTAGATTATATTTCAGAATCACTGTCGATAGAACAGATTGTTGAAATTCTGAAATAAAACATTTATTTTCATATCATCCTTACTCTACAATCAATTCATCATTCTTGCTTAAATATGCAAATATGCGAAGCTTAAAATAAAGCTCTAATTAAAATTAATCATTTAATGATATGTGTTTTTATTAATAAATTCAGAGATGGAAACATATAATATCAATTTGTTACCAAAAGGTAAAATTTGAAGATATTTTTTTTTCACTTTATACCAGCTTCAATTTCCAGTTAGTATGAAAGTCGATAAAGTGACAATTTTTGGGATCTTTCAAGGATTTAAAGTATGTGAATGTCTGCAACGTTATTGACTTCGTATTTATGACTCTCAGTAGGAACTATTCTGCAAAGGGATGGAACCGCTGCTGCCATTTCCTCTTTTCAATGTTCCCAGCTTGATAGGGAAAGTAACGCAAGGTTATAATGTGGAAAGAGAGAAGTATTTGGTCAAAAAATCTTTTGTTTGTTCAAAGTTTTGTTCAAGTGTTTATTCAAAAGTCATAAATACAATTTGAACTTTCCGCATATAAAATTTTACTGATGTTTTGTTTTTATTTTAAAAGTCTTAGCAAAAGTAATACTAAAAATAAATTTTTAAGCACTTTCTGTCATCCTTAATATCGTTGAAAATGTCAGAATCAAAACTAATCAATTATGTTTGAAAATACTTTCTGAGGATTATCGAATTTATTCCAGCATCGTTAATCATATATTCATAGAATGATATTTTTAAAGGAATTAATATTAAAAACTTTTAATAAAATTATTAAATATAAAGATCTTTAAAAAAATAGTGTCTTTTAAATGATATCTTTATAGAGGATGTACAACGCATGATAACAAAAGATAATGTATTTTTTTTCTGATAACTGTTCTGTTTTTATAAATAAGTAATGTTTGCTAAAGTACCTTTATTTATAAATAAAATAAAGTGCGGAACTCTAAGTAAAATGTGTATCACTCGTTTTCACACGACATCATTTCTAATAGTAAAACAACTGCTTGCAATATGTTTTATGATTTTAAATGACATTTTAAATGTGTTCTTAAAATTTATTGAAAGCTTTACATGAGATGCATTTAAACAATTGAAATCCTTTTGATCTTACATTTACAAAACATAATTGGAATAATTATGATGACTTTGTCTTGTTCTTTAGATGATTTTTAAATATAAATTAACAATAATTGCTTTCAGTGCTTTATAAATAAATTTGTGTAATTATTTTTCCTTCTATTTTTAATTTAAATAGATTCAAAATAAAAAGAAAAAATAAAGCTTATAATAAATAAAAAATATATCAAAATCAATAATATTAATAGAAATATCAAATTAATAAAAAATATCATTGGAAAATGAGAAAGGTTGTAAGGTCAGATTTTTCAAGAAATTGTTGAATACGAACAAACATTTGATAGAATTGTTCTCAATGTATAATAATGCAAAATAATGTATTCTATATGTTTAAACGAATGACCATATTTATTCTTCTTTCGACCCTCCCACTTTCTACGAAATAAAAAAAAATACTCTAAATAATATGTGCATTATTTACATTAGTTAATATTATGATGCATCAAACTAAGTGTACTTTTACTAATAAATATATCATATTTTTATTCGCAAATGAATTTTAAAATTGGGTGTATTTCATAATTCAATCTTGGGAAAAAATGCATATAAATTAAAAAAACATTAGAAATAAATTTAAGTAAACCAAGGTCAAAAATACATTTGTTAAAAAAAATATAGCACTTACACTTGGATTTATTTTCAATTTAAAATATTTTCTACTTTTTTATTTTTTATTTATATAAATATATATGTTTTTTTCATGTATAATTCATATATACTATATTGCGAATTCATTACAAATGTTGTCAATAGTAAAGAGCCTAAATTTAATTGAATTAGTTGAAATTTAATTTATGGAAATATTAAAATATATCAGATTACATTAAAGAGTTACATCACGAACAAAATTCCATTCTTAAAAATATGTAACATATGAATGTTACATAATGAATGTTTTCTTTCAAAACATCACATTATTGTACACATAAATTTATAGCAACATTTAAAATATTTTCATTACAGTAATGTTACTAAATTTGACTTATTTTAAGGACAATCAGGAAATGATTTTTTAAAGTCATTTCCTGCAACAGATGAGATTGTGTGATTCTCTGGTGTTAATATCCTAAATAGTTTCTCCCATTAGTCATTGCAGATAAAATTCAGTAAAGCATTAACTTGTTCTGCTTTATTTGGAATAAAATATTACCTTACATTAGGGCTTCGGAAGACACGCACATAAACTTTTAATATCAATAAGGCTTTATTATCATGATTATATTATGAATGATTATCATATGATTGCCCGAGCCGATTATAATGTTGAGAGCAAAAATCGGATTAGATAATAAATAAGTAGTACTAATCTTAACAACAATATTAAAAAAATATATCATAATCATTAGATATTAAGATCAAATATGAACATTTTTCTAATAAAAAATGATTTCTCCACATTTAAGAAAAATTTTGCAACCAAATGAGTAAAAAATGTTTGATTTATTAATTATCTTTGATAAAATAAAATTTTATCATACATTTTCCAGTTTTCTTATTGATGTGATTTTCCATTAAATTATTTTTGTTAATTAAATATTTCTTCTTTCTTCAATAATGTTTGAATCTCAAGTGATTATCGTATTTAAATCGTTTGAAGTTTTCTCGAACGAATCAGAATATTTGGAATCTAAAATAACTAAACTAAGCGTTAAATAAAACTAATTTCTAATAAAACATAATTTCTCCACAATTCAATAAAATTTTGTATTCAAATGGGTAAAAAATATTTGTTTTTAAATAATGACCTTAGAATACTATGAATTGCTTTACCTGCTTTTCTCACCTTCTATTGATTCGGTTTTAGATTGAATTATTTTTATTAATTAAATATTCATTCTCTTTTGTTCAGTAATGTTTGGATCGCAAGCATCTATCGTATTCAAATCGTACAGAGCTTTCAGGACAAGACAAAAAATACCCAACATGTCGTCTTAGAGTCAAAGGATGAAAGGAGGCAGCAGATTTATATCTTGTCTTTCACTTTTGTTTTCTCTTTCGCCAGCTGCTTTTGCCATCTAAGCTTAGAAATAGCAGCTAATAAAAAAAGGAGAAATTTTGTGGAAATATGTGCTTTCTGAGTAGTCATTAATTTATTTTCTTTTCTATTGTGTGCCTATATCATTACAACGAAATCAAATAAAAAATAGCGGGTTTTTTTTGTCAAAGTTATTCTGTATTGAAAATTCTATTAAATATTTATATACGAGAAAATAGCGACGAATGATATTTCAAAAGGTTTTTCATTAAAAAAATTGGCTTAAATTAAATAAGAATATAAAATTTTATTATATATAAAAATATGTAAAATGGTAATAAATGAAATTTTGAAAAATTGTTCCGTAAATGGAAAAAAAATGGTTTATATTAAAATATGACAAAAGCATTAAAAGATGAGAGTAGTGTAAATCAAATTTCATACTCTAATAAACTTAAGAGCTCTGATTCAATTTAATTTCGTTAATGAAGATTTCTTCAAAAATTGAAAGCATTTACTCATTTTTCATTCCTTGAAACTTTATTGTTTCTTATCCTAATTAAATTTTTAGCCATTTTAGAAAAAAGTATGTACTGGGTTATTAGTTCGATGGAAGTATTTGAATTACATATTGTTTTAAATGCATTGCATTAATTTTTTTAGAAAACACTTAGTGGGAGATGCGTAGAATCATAAAATTGCTACTGAATTTCTACTTACACTAATAATTAATGAGTCAAACATTGTTAACAACCGGTAATGTAGCAAAGGAACAATTCCAAAATGCATTTTGATTATTTAGATAATTTTGACATTTACAATAAAATAGAATCATATATATTAAAACACGAAGTTGAAAAGTTTTAATTATTTATCATAATAAATAATGAACTAATTCTGTTCCATTACCACTATGATATATTTTAAAAGATATTCTCTATTGGCAGTCAAATAAAATAAATCTTAATCTTTTGTCATTTTAGAAAAATGATAAAAGAATCATTTTAGAAAAAATTATTAGATCTTTTATCATTTTAGAAAAAATATTCAACACTTTCCGATTCTTAAAAAAACACAAATTTAAAATAGCAAGTTATGTTAAGATTGGTATCTTAAATAACTGCTCAGAACTTTGATATTTAGTATGATACACAACATCTTTTAGATTTTACCGTTTCTTTAAACTTACAGATGGATCAAATAATACTTTCCTTTATTATAACATTTAGTAAAATTAGTCTACATATATTTAAGTAATAAATATTTTAAAATATTTTAACAGAATGTACGTATGATTATTTTTGAAAAAAAATATTTGCAGTTATCTATAAACATGTAACCCTTTTTCTACTGTCTAATATAAATATATTTTTTTCAAATTGTCAATCAGAAATGTTTTATTATTTTACATAATCCTCACTAAAACGTAACCTGAGAATGTGGATGAAAGATTTTATAACAAATACGCTGATGGTTTCTTTCCCTTGTAAGGAAATTGTTGTTGAGAGGTCAAGTTAACTTTACTCTAATGATAGGACTTAGTTCTTACGGAACATGTGCACCATGGTAGACGATTTCCTTTAGAACTCAACCTTTCTCTATGTTGTCGTGGCGTCAATCCTTCAATTACTCTGACTTTGGCAAGGTGGTTAAACTCCATTCTGAATATCATATTGCATAAAGGTGTCATTCATATCAGAAATTTAATTCCTAACTCTCTCATTCAAAGTTATTCGAATGCAGGTACAGCAGAAATCTGGAATTACCGACTGTTTGTTTCAAAGGCATTAAACATTTCTTATCGCGCTCAAAAACCATAATGATAGTCCCTTTAGGGGTTGATATACAAAAAGGATTCCGCTAGACTGGTAATTAAGTAAATGCTTGAATATTTTTTAGTGTTCTCAGAAACCACCCTCTTTCGCAAAGCAATTTGGGTGAGCATATTTAATCAGCAAGGCATCCATCTCGGGTTATAAGTCAATCACACTTATCAAAAAATTATTTCGCAGTGATATCTATGCACCTTGGGCCTTGCCATAGTTGCATTGAGCAGACGATTGGCGCCTTTCAGTATTGATATTGGTAAAAAGCATAAACCTAGAGTATATATTAATAGATATAGAAGTTATCAAGCATGAAAATTCTGATTTTATTTATTTTAATATTGTTAAAAGAATGTCTGAAAATTAATCATATAAAACCTATGCGTAATTCCATTTTTAGCATACTTTTTAAAAGCAACAGAATTTCAAAAGTCTGAGTATTTTCCAATTCTGGCTATGCAAACGAATACATATTAGCATGAATAACTAGCGTTTCTATTGTTCGTTGTATCTAGAAGTTAATTTTATCTAAATTATTTTCTACTCTTCTTTCTTTTATGTTAATCTGTGGCTCAGATTTAGAGGTGATTCCATTTGAATTTTATTTTCTAAAAGTTTTATTTATTTATTTGCTTATAAAATTTTTTTCAACAACATAAATTAAATAACGAGCATAAATTGTTGCTAAAAGTCAATAAAATAATGGAACTTTAGTTTAGTTTTGTAGAAGGAGATGAATAACCACACGCACAAAAAAACTGTCTACATTTAACATTTTACTGACGATTGTCAGTGCTACTTATTTTTAGGGGTTAGAGAAGCTAAAAACAGCATGATCGAGGCTTATGATATATTTTCAAAAGAAATTGGTACAAAACGTTTTTATAATATTTGTTCATCAACAGCTTCCCAATTACATACTGCAAACAAACATTTAATACAAATAGATTCTTTTCATTTACATCAAAGATTTATGATTATTATTTGCCTAACAAGCAACATTTGATTCTTTCCAGGACAAATAATTGTCTAAAGAATTCAATAAAGCATAAAAAAGATATGGTATTTAAATATCTTTGTAGTTACTTTTATTGTCACCGAGATGTTATTATAAGTGCATTAATCATCTGAAGATTTTATTACAAAAATTATTAAATATTTATTCTGAAGATCTTATATAAATATTTGTTCCATTCCACGCAATATTTTCAAACTTTTGACCGCAATAATAATCATTCTGCATATAAAAATGTAATTCAATACACTAAAGGAATATGTTACGTTTAGAAAGTGTCTTGCATGCATTGTTTGTTCCTTCGATAGTTTTCAGGAAACTGCTAGTCTTCCCAGGGAAAATATTGGCCTTCTTCTTTGTCGTAATTATAGATTACTCTCCTTAATCCTTCTTTGACGCTTGTTCTAATAGGATACAACTATTTTCTTAAGCTTCTTTCTGAACTAATTGAGGCTTTGGGAATCAAGAAATTCATCCAAAAAAGGCAAGTTAAGCACGATCAATGGTAATCTAATCTCTTTGAGATGCATCAAGATAAATTAATTGCAGCAACCCTTAATACAAATGATATTTCAAGGAGTATTCAAGAAAGCCTAAATTAAATGCTTTCTCTTTCATACTTAGAGTAAATAAGCTGCAACCAGCGATTATATCATGTGTATTTAGTAATAGGATATTAAACTTTAATTGCCAGTAAAGATTGTTGAAACGTTGAAGAATTTTAAACTTCCAATTATGATCTCTTTTATTTTCCTTAGTTAATTTATTATGAAAACGTAGCAGCATCATGATTTTAGCATAATGCCTACTAAATAGTCCCTAGGGTATTGCACCAAAGCTGATCATTCAGCTGTCTGAAATTTATTATGTGTAAAAATATATTTTTGTAGAAGACAATGTAATTATTTTACCCGCAGTCATTTTATTTATTCTATTATTATGCTGAATTCGATGGATAACAGTAAACATGGTCACATTTTCTTCATTTTAAAGATATTACCACATTGCAAAAGTATATATATATATATATATATATATATATATATATAAATGCTACAAAATGTTGTAATGCATTCGTTCTAGGAGACTTTTGACAGTTTAATATAAAAATTATATTGAACTTAAATCGAGCGTTGATTAGTATTTCAAACTTAACCTCTCTTCCTTTTAAAAAATGACTTGCACCACTGTAAATTTATTGAATTACCCGTTGAATTACTACTATTTCATATAATAAGGTGACAGAAGTCATGGGAGAACAATATGCAAACAAACAGATAATTGTAGTATAGCATATAAAATGTATAAATGGACAGTGTATTTGGCAGGGCTTTCATTTGAATTCAAGTGAATCATGTGAAATGGTTTCTCACATGATTACAGAGCATAACGAGTATTAACAGACATTGAACACGAAATGATAGTTAGAGCTAGACAAATGAGACATTACATTTCTGGAGTCCTTAGGGAATTCAATATTTCGAGATTCATAGTGTCAAGAATGATGCCAAGAATGCCTATTTTCAGGAAAACGCTCTTATGTACAGCGCAGTGATGTACGTCTACACTGAATGTCCGAGACCAGTGATGGGTACGTAGGATACTCAGTGTTAAAAGACTAATAATACTGCATGAAACAACCACGGGAATCAATATAGAATTTACTACGGGCGTGTCCGTTTGGGCAATGCGGCGGAATCAGGTCAGCAGTGTCACAGCACGACTCGTGATCCTACTCGTGACTCGACATCAAATACTCGTGATCCTATCGGTTGGATCCTTGAAGACTGGTAAAGATCATGGCTTGATCAGATAAGTAATGATTTCAGTTGGTAAGGAGTAAGTTGGTTTGAAGTATTGATGGGTATTATACGTAGAGTAGGTATTGATGATAGGATTCGAGTGTGGCGCAAAATTCATAAAGCCATGGACCAGAAATGTACACGACACTGTGCAAGATGGTGGTGGAGCCATAATAATATGGATTGCTTTTATATGGAATGGACTGGGTCCTCCTTTAGTATAACTGAACTGATCATTGACTGAAAATAGCTATGTTCTTCAGCTACTTGGAGATCACTTGCAGCCATTCATGAGCTTCATGTATCTGTTACAGCCAAAGCCCGAAGTTCGGCCAGTTCGCGAATTGGCTGACCTATTCGCGTTTTGTCCAAGAAGTTTGGTCAAAGTCCGAAGTACTTGCAATTAATATTGTATATTCTACTGTGGCTGGCCGTTTCGCGAAGTGGCTGTGAATCCTTGAGCAAAGCCCGATGATGATAATTGTAGAATGACCGGTAGGCTGCACATTAAACAGTATACTTAAAAATAAGTAAAATGTACTCATTCTTGAGAACTTCTTGTTGTTATAATAGCACCGAGTACAATAGACTTAAATTTGAGAAATGCATGTACTCATTTTTTAAATACGTACAGGGATTCGAATATGAGTGTGTGTTTTTCCAAATCTGCTGAAATTATGCAAACCTAAATTTGCAAAACGAAATCTCCACCAACAAGGTTGGACTCAGAGGAATTCTAACACAGACCGTTCGAACTGCAGCCCTATGAGCTGCCAACTAGGCTAACTCGCACAAGAGCAGTGTATTCCAAGAATTGTTTTAAGGGTGATTGTCAGTCTTTTTCTGCCATATAGACCTAATGCTAAATTTTCTGTATTACATTTTCTTCCGAAATATCTATTCATAAAATACAAACTTTTTTACAAGGAAAAAAATAATATTAAGAGTCAATTAAAATAAATATAATGTTATTTATATATAAAATATAAATAAGAACATATTGTGAGTGAAATTCGACAGATGGCGCCTACAAAGAAATGTCTTTAAATAATACTAACAACAAAACTATTTTTCCTTCATATTGGTTTTAATTAGCCTTTATATTTGCTATTTGCCTTTGCAAAAAAATTTCATATTTTTAAGCGAATTTCGAGAGACAGTGTGATCTAGGATCTTTAACATTAGGTCTATGTAGCAGAAAAAGACTAAGAATCACCTTTAAAGGTAGTTGACAAATTGAGTATTCAATTTGCCTTTGTATTCATACACGATAAGCAACGCATTTGCTCAAGATATATTTCGTTATTTTGAAGGGCTCAAATCGAATCTTCCCCACGCTATCACGATGTTACAGCATATACGTTCACTGAATAATTTCTATTATAGCTTTAATATGAGAACAGAATAACACGAGATCATATTTTTATATATTACAAGTTTATTTTTAACTCAGAGGTGTCATATTTGAACTCGTCTCTGAAACAATCGTACTTAAATAAAAACAGTACACAGAAGTACTCATTTTTAAATACTTCATTTTTAACAGTATGTAAAACAATCTGCTCTTGATTTCTCGCTTTCTACTTTGGCCGATCGTCTCAAGCCACTTCGTGAATTGGCTGGCCAACATCTGAAATCAAGAAAAGATCTGGCATTGGCCGGTAAATTTACAGTAACGTTGGCCAAAACGCGAATTGGCTGGTCAATTCGCGAACTAGCCGATTTCAGGCTTTGGCCGTAACATATCCAAATAACGATGGAAATTTTATGGATAACAATGCACCGTATCACCAGGACACAACAGTTCTCGATTGATTTGAAGGGTATTCTGTACGATTAAAGTGGATTATTTGGTCACCTTGATCACCTAACATGTATCCTTTCAAATATTTATGGGACGGAATTAAGAGTTCAGTTCCTGCACAAAATCCTGCACCGGCAACACTTTCGCAATTCTTGACATCTACATAGGCAACATTGTTCAATATTTATGTAGGGGACTTCCAACGAGTTTTTGAGTTGGTGTCAAGTCGAGTTTCTTCATTTCTTCGGGCAAATAAAGAGACCAGATACGTTATTAGGGCATGTCCCATCACCTTTTTTCCCGACATGGTATATATTCCCATAGGAAAACTGAGACGAATGTTTCGTAATGTACATTTAATCTTAGTAAAAATAATAATGAAAAGGGATATAGATTGCTGATTTTTTTTATTTAGTATACTTTTCTGTTTATTTGAGCTATAAATTCAAAATTAACAAGTAAAAATAATAATGAAAAGGGGTATAGATTGCTGATTTTTTTTATTTAGTATTCTTTTCTGTTTATTTGAACTATAAATTCAAAATTAACAAGAGCATATAATTCATGCATATCTATATTGTTCATTCGATTCCCATGATTAGAAAATATTCATCAACGTCTTTGATTATCAATATATCATGTATCTGATAACACAAATGGAAATTTGAGCAAATCAGAAGGGCAGAATATTGATACATCAACCACTGTTCATGAAAAAACATTTTATTAATGTAGAAAGCATTATAATACTTGCATCAAGTTTTACGATATTGTGCTAGAGAAAGTTTTATTAAAAATTAATGTGGCGATATTTTTGTAATTTCTTTAATCTACAAAAGAATATGCAATTATTTTTTTTAAAGGAATACCTTTTAAAGTAAAAAAACTTATTGAAATTGTGTCACCGGTCGATTTAATTAAATATGTTTCAACTCAAAAAATGTTTTATAAAAAAAATTTGCAGTACTGCATTATTTTTTTCTTCTTTCGCTTCCTTTACAAATGATAGAGAACATGTTGTCATAGCCTGTGCTCTGTTTGGACCATGTTCTCTATTTTTTTGTCGAATATCTGTTCAATTTCTCGTTTATTCTGTTAATTATTAGACCTTTCTGGGAACTCCTCTATCTTGAGATGATATTCTACTTGATTTAGCCAGTCAAGGTCTGACAATTATTTGGTATTGGATCTGAACAACTTTTAAACAAAAGCAAAGAAACACATACTAATTTAATTTTTGACTAATAAAATTATCAAGGAATTCGTAATCAAACAGTTCAACTCTCTGAAGATATAATAATATATATTATTGATATATATTATAATAATATATATTACAGAGCAAAGATTATTAATCTCTTGTTAAAATTTAATTGAAGATATATAAATGTAAATTGTTCTATAACCACATCTGTTTAGAATTTTTCCATAAAAATGATTCTACAAATAACAGTTAAATCCTTGCTAAATAAATTGCTTTTGAATATTTAATGAATTTAATTACGATTAAATATCCTATCCTGATAATTGTCTAAAATGGAAAATATTTATCGGTTTTCTTCTAATATCTTACTACTACGAAGTTCATGGATTTTGAAGAGATGAGTCTCTTATCAATTTTGGATGGCATTAATGCAGCGTTTCTCAACCTTTCAGTATTCGCGGCCCAGTTTTCAATCATAATTTTCCTCTAACCTCCCCCTCTTGCAATTAAATGATACAACAATAATGTATATTGAGTATTTTGTATTCTGTTTTTAAATTATTTTTGATTAACTGCCAAAAAAAGAGTAAAAGCGAGCTACGATTGGCGAGAAACCACATCTGGCATTTTGCAAAGCGAGCAGTGAACAGGTGAAGCAAATGAAAGTGGCGGAAATTTAAATTTTATATTTGAAATGAAAAATAGGGATATCGGAATAAAGACAGGGAGATAAAGTTAATAGAATACGAAAATAGAAAAACCCGTTTATGAAAGTTAATCTAGAAGGGGTGAGCTAAATTTAGAAACTGGGAATACATTTTTTCGAATAATAAAAGAAATAAAACAGAAGCATGACCAAACAAAAGAGAGAAAAAAAAAGTAATGTTTGTGGTAAGGATCCACACGGCAGATGCCGTCTCGAGCATGCGCAGATGTTTTCTCATAGGAAGAAGGAAAATGTTCAAGCGCAAGTTTCAATTCCAGCCAGTCTCATTCGAGTCGATCCTTCTATCGCCATCGAATCTATCGTGAATGTGTATATTATATGTGTTTTCGTGTTAATTGCAATTCACCATATTAAATATTTACGGCAGCAGATTTATGAAGACTCGTGAATAAATTTTTAAGCGAGCATTAGACGATAATCAAGCATCAAAAAGTACACAGACGAGCGTGGTTCCGAAAATAAAATCAAGAAAATATTTTCAAGAATACTTCAATTTTGGGTTTACCAGTACTAAAGTAAATGAAGAAAAAAGACCCCTGTGTATCATTTGCTCAAAAATATTGGCCGCAGGCAGCATGAAACCAATAAACTTAAACGACATTTGGAAATGCTTCATAGTGAGTACGTCAACAAACCCAGAGAATTATTCGAATTAAAATTAAAATCATATAAAAAGCAAAAATCCTTTTTTAAAGAAACTTTGTCCGTGAATCAAAAAGCTTTAATTGCATCTTACAAAGTTTCATATAAAATAGCATGATGTCAAAAACCTCACACCATTGGTGAAGATCTTATTTTACCAGTAACAATTGAGATAGCAGAAACTATGTTTGGAGATAATTGTTCAAAACAATTGCAGTCCGTACCTGTTTCAAATGATACTGTTGCTCGTCGAATTGGTGATATAGCTGAAGATGTACAGTGTCAGCGTTCCTCGAAGTTACATGACAAATTTTTCCCATACAGCTTGATGAAACAACAGATAGTAATAAAAATGCTCATTTAATTGCCTATGTTCGATTTTGTGATAATATGTCATTAGTAGAAAAACTACTTTTCTGCAAACCAATAGAACTCTAAACAAGAACGCTCGCATTATTAGCTATTTTAAATGATTTTATGAACGAGACAAACATAGAATAGAAAAATTGAGTCGGAATATGCACAGATGGTGCTCGTTCAATGTCCGGAAGATTCCAAGGCATACAAGCATTTCTAAAACAAAAATCGCCTCATTGCGTTTGGACACATTGCATGATCCACATAGAAGCTTTGGGTTCGAAAGAAATGATTCCTGGTCTGATTATTGTGTTAACTACGGTTGTAACCGTAGTAAATTATATAAAAATGAGGCCCCCTAAAATCGAGAATCTTTTCCGCATTTTGTAAAGACATGAGTTCAGTACATTCAGCGTTACTATTTTATTGCGAGGCAAGATGGTTATCACGTGGGAAATTTTATAACCACTGAACCACTGAAATAACCACTGAAAATCATTTAGCCATGCTGGCAAATAATTTTAAAAAGTATTTTCTTGCTGACGACAAACTGATAGCAAATTACGAGTGAGTTAGGGATCCATTTCATAAGACTCCTAAAAGGACTCTCAATTGATGAGAAAGAAAAATTCATAGACTTCACGACAAGTGGCGAAACTAAAAGTCTATTTAGTAATAAATCACTATTTGAATTTTGGGCAGGAGTAGAGGACGATTTTTCTGCACTAAAAACAATGACATTTTGCATTCTATTACCATTTTCAACATCCTACCTTTGTGAAACTGGATTTCCTGCTGTGGCTTCTTTGAAGACAAAATATAGATCTCGGCAGAACTGAGAGTGGCTATTTCTAATATTTAGCCTTCCTTCGAAAAACTTTGCACTTCAAGACAGGTCCCAGGAAGTCACTAATAATTAAATTTGTTTACATTTAGTATGTTTTGAGTAAGTAAGTTTTGATTTAGTAAGTTGTTTTACTTTAATAAGTAATTAAATATGTCGAAATGTATTTTTTTCTAAGTGTATGTGTGCTTTCCTTTCAGTCAGTTAATAATTTTTAAAAATAATATTTTTCCTTGGATATTCTCGCGCCCCCCTAGGGGGGCGCGCCCCACAGGTTGAGAATCGCTGCATTAATGGAATACATGAACTGCGGTTGAAAATTTTAACACACACACACACACTAGCCGCCTTTGGCGACCAGCTGGTTCGCCTATCTTAATGCTCGTTAAAATTTTAATAATTAAATATTTTATGTAATTCCTGCTTTAATAGCTTCTTCATTAAAATATTTTAAAACTTCACATTTCAGTTCACTAATAATATTATAAAGGCCTTCAGTCTTAACGTAATCTGTATCTCTCTAATTTTTTGTTAGATCCGGTAGAATTTATGCTTTAAATTTAAGTGGAAATGATTAATCTGCAATTAATATAATACTATTTTTTACTTCAACAAAGCATTTTTATTTTTAATATGAGAACTGAAAACCGAGTCACTGAGCATTTAAACCTTATGGGTACTAAATAATATCTTTCTTAATTTATGTAATATCTCAAGAATTTGTCAAAAAAAATCTTTTCAGATTCATCATGAGCAGGTCTATTAATTAACAATATTTAATTTTAAATGTATCAAACACCAAGAAAATAAACAGAAACGTTTAAAATAATCGGTCGAAAACAGGTAAAAAGGATTACTTAAAAAACGATGAACTTAAACTAACAAATATAATTTAATTAGAAAAGCATACAACTAAACTAAAAATAATTCCGTTTCAGTTGAAAATAGATATAAACAATCGGAACACAATGCGCATGCGTGAATTTTCAAAGCCAGTTACAGTAACGCAAATGCGTGAATTTTTCTACGCCAGTTGGGGTAACACTGTGCAGAATATACATTTTTAATTTCCTTTATTCTGTTTTATTTTAATTCAAAAGTACTTCAGAATGAATCTGAAAGATCGATTCATTAATAATGTTCAATTTTAAATGCATCAAACATTAAGAAAATAAACAGAATCGTTTGAAAAATGTTAACTCTAGCCTCATTACTGTAGGGAAAAAAAACTGAAGCCTTACTCATTTGGCGGTGGTTAAAATGAAAAATATTTTTTGGTGGGAAAGTTAGTTTTTAATTAATAATTAAAATTCTAATTAAAAATTTAAAAAAGTGACCCCAGGTGCACATTCCCGACCTCCAAGGTATACATGTACCAAATTTGGTAGCTGTAGGTCAAACGGTCTGGCCTGTAGAGCGCCAACGCGCGCGCGCGCACACACACACACACACACACACATTGAGCTTTATATAAGTATAGATTATGCCAAGAAATGAAACAAATGTACAATTATAAAATGAATTACTGATAAATATGAGTAACAGTTCATAAAAATGTATAAAATGTAAATAGAAATAATTTCTTATAAACAAGTCCAGATATCTACATGAATTAATAACTATCTTACAGGAAATCCGTTCTCAAATACACAGCATATTATAATAGAAAAGATGTTTATTTTTAATGACATTTTTATTTTCTCATGACAATTTAATTTAATCTCATTATAAATGTAGAGTTGTAATCATCATATACACAAAAAAAATTAACTCACTTCAGCATATGTACAAGATACTATGTAAAGATCTTTTACGCTTTTTACATTCAATCTGTCGTCTACTAAGCCAGGGAAATAACGTATACCTGTAGTTAATTGCCTATCCTGAATTTATTACGATAGCCTACAACAATCCTATCTATAAAATAACGAAGTTATAAATTGGTGAGATTGGCAAGATATTTGTTATTAAAATTATTAACTTTCTATGACTTGAAAAAGGTTTCATCCTGAAATTGAAAAATGTATTCTCCGAAAATATCATGCAGTTTTTCTGAGTTAAGCAACAGAGAAGTAAAATATAAACAACGGTAAAATTAAACAAAAATAATAAGAAGAAAAATCGGAAAACGCGCTCGGGAAGAAGACGCAACCGGATAATATATTTTTAAATTCTTGGATGGATTCTCTTTCAAGTCACGAGAAGTTCATAACTTTAATCTCAAATATATTTGACAATTTTATGGATAACGCCTTGAAACTTTTTCTTGCGTTTTTATTATGACGTAGTTTCATTTTTCTTACTGTCCTATCTTTTTTAGTTATTTTTGTTATTTCCTCTTTTCTCTGCTAAATGCACTGTAACTTGCCTCAATAAATTCAAAATTATTACATAACTATTCGTACACATAACTTCCATGACTTTTAGCGATGCCGTTTTGAATTTTAAAGGGCTTTAAGGGGTTTTAACAATCACCCTGTATATATAAAGAAGATTTTCTATTAATTAAAAAAATCTCATGTTCTTCAATATACAAATATATAAAGCTTAAAATTTTAATTAAAGGCACACGGATTTAAACCATAAAACTGAATGACCGGACCGCCGCAACAGCAACATTGGCGGGAACTGTGGTTGAGTCCTAAGGGCCGTCACCGGCCACGGTACAACTCTCCCCGAAGGAAGTACGTCTCGTCATCTATGGGAGGAGTTAGATCTCCACCTATTAGTCTATCCTCCAGGGTGTCGAGATCCAACCACCATGTCGGAAGCATCTCATCCTCATTTCTAGGTGAAATCCCGGGGGGGGGGGGGAATTTTTTCGCATAAATGTAACTTAGAAATGCAAAAAAAAAATTAGAGCTCATCTACTTCAGGAATTGACCCAAACATTGTAATGGAATAACCTCTAAAAGCAAAGTGATATAATATATCAACGAGTAACGTGATTTCCTTATCCTGATGTGATTAAATTGAATTAGTGTACGTAGTATAGCATACTGTTGGTATTTTGATTTCAAAATACTATTATTTGATAGAGATAATTGATTTTAAGCGTTAGATAAAACATTTATTTAATACGTTATGGGTATCTTTAGGAAATAGCATTTTAGGTTTTTAATTATATCACACCAAATACTTTAATAATGTTTCTTGAGTTAAATTTTATTTAACTTAAAAGTCTTTAACTAAGACAAAGTATCAAACTTTATCTCCTTCAGGAACCATTGCAAAAGAATCGACTCTAAAAGCAAACTAGGGATGTAAACAAACACCGAGTAAGAAAATTTCTTTACGCTGTTGAGACTATGGTCAAGTAGTGAACGTTTCAGCACAAACCACCCAGGGTTTGATTTCAGAATACTGCTATTTGATGCAGATAATTGGTTTTCAGATCACGTTATAGAGGTTCAATAAAGATTTCTTAAAATAATTCGAAACTGCATAGAATTTAAAGGAACTGTCATTTTCACGTGAGCCTCGTAATCCTTTGAGGGAGGAAACGCATTTTATCCTTTAAGCTCCTTAGTCCGCTATCGATTGTAAAGTAATATTGTTAACTCTACGAGCGAAATCGAGAAGGGAGCGTAAAACAGATTTCGGGTATATCTACATTGTTAGGATTTTGTCCCTCCACAGAAAAGTAAGCTTTCGGCACTAATTGCATTAAATGTTTCTAAAACTTTCAATGGTACAATAAACCTTTCTCCATTGCTGTATCGAAATTGTTTAAACACTAAGTGAGTTTGAAGGTTTGGATCGGACGAACCTGTAAGTTGTTTAAAGTAAATCTAGTCACACATAGAAATGGAAGAAGAGATAGCGTAAATCTAAATACAATTTGATTTTAATTCGGCAGTTGAGTCACCTCTATCTATTACATAAGCTTAAGTGTTGAATTTCCATTACATGACATAAAGATATAATGAACTGCTTTTTACAAGGATTGAATATAAAATAAGAAAAATGTTTTATTTAGATTCAAAAATTTAAATATAATTGGCAAATAATTTATGGGGAAAGGGTAATTTGTTAGTAATGCAACGATATTAATATGGAAGCAATTATAAATTAATGAATGCTTACCCATATTTGTTTGTACTTTTTAATTTTTTAGGAATACAACG
>JAPMOR010030720.1:85851-163039 GCA_026543865.1 Argiope aurantia | reverse complement strand
ATTTCTTCAAAAAATTGTTTCTCGAGGGTGAAGAAATAGAAATACTACTGTAAATTAAGTTTTTTCAAATATATTTTTTAAACATTAATAAAATATTTTCACTCAAAGCAATTCAATTTTGAGACAGGTGGAGGAACAAAATGTTTTCTTAAAGTATTTCATTTGCTCATATTTTTATTTAACTATCGCATGTAGAAGGTTATTGATATTCGTGCTAATTACGAAACAATACCTACTATTTTTTCATTGCTATTTGACATGCTCCATTTAGTAAAAAAAAAAATTAAAAAGGAATAAGCCAATACATCACTGAATAATTTTCTAGTAAATTTATTCACAGTTACTATTCCAATCAAGATTAAAAAAAGTCGTGTATGCAGGGAATCTTTTCGACTCATTAGAAACCTCTCTACTAAAAATTTAAAATGGAAAAACTATAAACACAAAAATGTATTTGTGTATAAAAGAATCCCTATGCGCTTTGCAAAGAGGTCCCCTTCACTACTCTTCCAGAGATGCGGCGGTCTAGTCTTGTTTTCGGGACCCTAAAGTTTCAGGTTCGGGATCCGATTCCACTAAAGAACCGTCGTGTACCTACTATTACACGTCTAGCACACGTTAAATCTTTCGAGGCTGATGTGGAGTGGAAGTTTGGAGAGAGAGGTGCCAGCTCAGGTATCGTCTTCGTTTTCTGACCGAGGTTCAAAATTATGAAGTTCATCTCAAAATAGTTCTAGATTTGCTTTGAAACGGGAGATTAAAATAACCAAACTAAAAACAGTGCTCTTCCAGTCAAAACGTTGAAGTTCTTATCTTGAAACTTACAAGGCATACGGAAAAGAAAAGAATTGCAATGCAGATAAAATTATGGATTTTATATGAAAGATATATTATGTGTTATAGTATTAAGAATTAAATGAATAAAATCATCCTTGTTTGATTGTATTTAAAAACTTATGACTTCCACAAGGTCAGCAGTATTGCAAGCACCAGGAAAGGATGCTGATAAACTCACTCAACGTCCGATTTTATCATAAGCTACTTACAGTGAAAAATTTATCTTAACAGATATAATATCGAAGGATGGGGCATGTTCTTCCTGCAATGGCATGCACAATAGTCGACCAATGAAATTTTTAATGTGATATTAAAGATTGATATAAAAAAGCAAGTCAATGGTTATTAATAAAGAAATTATGCATCAAGAGACTGCATTTTACAAAATGATGATCACGGAAGTAGAATATTTGGAGCTTCTGAGTGAAATAAGGCAAATTTTGTAGAGATCCTAACATTGCTTCAATTTTGGAGTGCATTTATTGGTTGACGGAAAACAGAATCAGTTAAAAGGATATTTGAGCAATTTTGGTAAGAAAGATTATAATAAATGTCTCTTTTATCCGCATTTCGTGACGTCAAATTTTTGGAAAATGCTATGGAAAATATATTTTTTATTAATTTATCTAGACATTAATGAATGCTATGTGCTTTTTCTTATTAAGTCAATCATGCTTTGCAACTGACATACATCGTGTTATTTATGAAATAATGACATTCATTTCAAATTTATATGTAGCTAGATGCCTTCGTAATTGTTTTCATTATGTATCATAGAATTTTTATATATACCTAGATACCGTTTTTATGCCTGTAGCTGCCCTGTTGGAAAGTTAAGGGAAGAATGGTTCAAAATTTTATTTTGTATTCTTTACATCATCAATACAGAAGATTTTCTTTAATTCTTGATCGTATGCTGTTTTTCTCTTCCAGACAGAGAAATATTCCAAAATTCTGTATGTTCAGGATACGTAATAACACGTATCATATAATAAGACTCTTCCATGATTAAACTGATGAACGTACAGCGGTAGAAATAATTGTATTAAATCAATAAGAAAATAAATCTAAGAAATAACGATTAATCTTTAATATCAAAACACAATACCTTATGGAATATTCCTTCAAGAAATAATAAATTAGCCTTTAATATATACTCATTACACCTTATTGCCTTCATTTTTTGCAAACTTTAAAAATGGGAAAAAAATACAGAAGCTTTAATTTAATATACAGGGATATATAATTACCCTTTTAATTAAAATTGTTATATCATCCCTCTGGTGATATAGTTTATGTAACGCATTTTTAAAATGTCACCCGATGCATTAATGTGTAGCGTCGAAATATAAGCACTGATATTAGTATTTTAATAAGCCGTTTTTTTAGATATTCTTATCAAGCTTTTGACGGAGAAAATTTATAAAGCTTAAGTAAGCTTACAAGCATAGTTATTCACGCAATCTTTAGATAGCTCTACAACTTTATTTCTAAAGTTGTATATTTTAATGTATTTTTAAGCAGAATTTTACTTTATTATTGATTTTTGTTCGCTTACAAATATTTTTACTAACTGTTGCATCACAAAACATTTCAAAAATTTAATGTATAATTTCAAATAAAAATATTTTTGTGAATAGTATTTTTATTGGCTAATACACAAAACAATAAGATTCAGTAAAATGAAATCTGGTGTACAAACAAGAGTGGCGAATGCGTAAGGTTCTGGTAAAAATACTCTGTCAAACTCCACTTCTAATCAATTATTATGAATATTTTAACTTATAGCTTATATGCGCTTTACTTTCCTTATTGTATTTATTGCCTTCAGCGCGTATATCTTTTTCCTGATTTTTGTATTAACTTCCAAATTTTTAAATACAAAATTATCTTTTACATTTAAACAAACCAATAAAAGTAATAGTTTTAAATAAATTTTTTTATTATATTTTCCGTTTTTGCTTTAAATGTATTTCATAATGCATTGTTATAAATATTATCGAATACTGTAATAAAAATTTCTTGTCTACAATATAACTACATTGCACTTTGATATTGACCTTAACTGTTATTTAATCATTTTAACGTAGAAATGAACTAAAGGGGAAAAAGTATTCTTGATTATAAAACAAGGAACAAAATAATTCATTCAAAAAAAAAATGCAAGAAATAAAAACAGGTCTTTGTTTGGAAATTCGAAAAAGTTAAAAGTAAAAGTAAACTCGGTGGCATATAAAATGTCCGTTTTGTATAATAGTTCTTTACTTCAGTTATATGAGTCTATAATTCATTCATTATACAAATTGAATTTTATTTTTAATCACTAAATCTTTATACACCTTAGCGTGGTATAATCCGTTGAATAATACTACAAAGCGATCTTAAATATCTAAAACCAATAAAAAAAAGGGGGGTTATAAAAGTTTCAAAAACAAAAATGTAAGAACATATTTATTATCTTTCTATGATATAGGATTTACTGTGTATGTTGCGTAAAGAAATTTTAAATGCGACATAAGCACTAAAGTTTAATTTCAGAATTTTAAGCAAAACTTTTCTTAGAGCTACAAATTTTAATAGAACAAATAATTATTCATAAATACCCTTTGATATTTATATTAATACTAATAAGTTATTTTAAAGTATTTCTTCATTTGCATTATTTTTTTATTTTAATTTTACATCGCTATGATCCATCTACACCGTGTCACATGTAGTTCGATCTATCAGCTAGAATGCCACAAAATTTCGTACAGAAGATAAGATGGACAAGATCTAAATGATAATGTGGGGAAAAATAGTTTCCAAAAGCATCGAAGATGAGGAACAAGGTCCAGGTTTCATAAATCGAAAGCAGATGCAATTTCAGATAGATATATGTATATCAAAGATATTCCAATGTAATACCACCTTATTCCCCAAATTAACTTTCTCCAAGATTTGTAATGGGTAGAAATAGGCCTGAAATTTCATTACAACGAAGCCCATTATTCAGGTAATTCAGGCAACTGGACCTCTATCAATGTGATCACAGTTCTCACGGACCACTCATTACAGCCTGTAAACGTACATCGGTAATATTTCAAGAGAAATAATCATCTCATTCCTGGATATAAATTTCTTTCTAGTTTCCGATTTTACGACCTTACATAGAGAGATCTTAGGTTTCAAATAACGCAATAAAATCACTCACCTAGAGTTATTTCTAAACTATAAGCAACCTTAAAAGTAACTTACATTGATGTTACATGAAACATATATTGAATAGACCGTATATTGGACATTTTCTCCAGAATTTGTAGCCATAATTTCTGTTCACTGTGCAATTTGAATTTGAATTTTGTAGTTTTGAATGTATTTTTGTCACCTACTCTGAATTATCCCTTTTGGTGGTAATACTTTTATTTATTCAATTATTGAATTTTTTGCCTCCTTCTAAACAATTATTTCATTTGATAAATCGAGATAGAGAAGGTTCTGAGTATAATGCTTTAAAGAATACATCCTACAACAAAGTAACTGTCATCAAAGTAAAAATTGCAGCAATTCTTTCAAAAAAAATATTGTTGTATATGATTATTCTTTTGTTAAGTACCGGCAAGGTGATAATTTATATCAAATCTTGGAAAACAAATTTTATTTATCATGACATCAAATAACAAAATCAAAATTAATAAATTTAGATGTTTTAAATATGTTTCAATTAAGTTGAAGCATATTAAATGCTTCAGTAAAGTATAAGTTAAGTATTTTTAATGCTTTAATTAAGATACGTTTATTAACTTCCGTGTCATTGTATTATTTTCTTAATTATATTTTTTTTCATTTTTTTTACCCACTATTGAATTGAGATTTATCACATATGGAAATCTAGAGGAAGTCATTTTTTTAAGCTACTATCCAGGAATCCTAATAAAAAATGCATAAATACATCTTACGAAAACAATTGAAAGAAAATAAAGATTTTATGGTATAGAAAATTAATATTTCAGAATTTTACAAGTAAAACCTTCAAAATGGGTATTTATTTATTGTCAATGGGTACAAAAGCTCACTTTCGAAATGGGTACGATTTTAGGGTGGAAGATAGAAGTTAAATTTCCTAGCTCTTTTAAACAGTTTTTCTCTACTTAAAATATATTGCTAGTTCATAATAAAGAAGAAATGAACTTTACTATTTCTTTGTATTAAATGTTTAACAATTTTTTAGACTTTTAAAGCAATTCATAGAAATTAATTATCTAAAATGCCACTACTTTGATAAAAATAAATACTGGTGAAATAAAATCTTACCACAAAGCCAAACTTCCCTGTTACTAGGGGAAGAAAAAAATATCCTTTATTCAACAGCAAATTAAAAATGTAACAATCTTAAAAATTTGAAGGAAGATAAATAAAAATTCGTTAGGATAAAATGCAATATAAAAAAGAAAAGTACAGAATTTTCAACAATATATGCAGAAATTCAGCATTTAAATACAAAACCTTTCTTTAAATTTTTGATTAAAGTACATAAAATTAATTCAAATACTGTTTACTGTTGGTTGGTATCAATTCGCAGACTTGATTAAAAAGAAAAAAGTTGCTTACGTTTAATTATTAGAAACTATTATTTACTCAGTTACACTTTTAACGTTGCTGTTGTTGATACAAAAATAATCGGTTGTGCTATTTTTGTGAAGGTTAGTAACATTTTTACCATATATTTGTTGTAACCATAATACATAAGCATGAAAATCATCAATTGAGTCACAATGATTTTTTTTCTTAGCCATTAGACTGAAATTTTCTTCTTAGAGTCAATCTTGAAATTGTACTGTAAAATCCTGACCAGCATCTAAAGATATATTCCTCTTTGAAATGCGAGAGAAAAAAAAGTATTGACATCACGATCTAGATTTTTATGTATTGCAAACAGGAACTTCTTTTATTGGAAAATCCAACTGAAAATGTCAATTCTGGTGATAATATTCATATAACCAAATTGATGTTAGGCAGTTAAAATTAAGATAATTAAATGTCGGGTGTTTTATGGAAAATCAAAAGTCTGAGCGATTCAGATGTTAAAGTAGAAATGCATTTATGTCTTAAATTAAATGACGAACAGAAGAATTTTAGTTATGTGAAATCGATATCAGACATTTAAAATTAAAATGATTAAATGCGGAGAGTTTCTTGAAAAATCGTGCGATTCAGAGATTAAAGTAAAAGTGAATTTATATTTAAAAATAAATGATGGATAGAAGAATTTTAGTTATGCAGAAAAAAATTAATTTATCGCGTGTTTTGTTCATTATATAATGGAGCTCAGTTGAAAGGTGGTGGATACTGTTTTTTTTTTAATTTTTAACAATCAATAAAAATAGTAAGTAACTATTGCAGTAACTGAAGCAACATTTGTTTTGGTTTGTAATTTCTTATTTTTATATAACCACAATCAAAAATTAGATATAAAAAAATCTCCCACTGAATCTAGAATGAATGTTATAAGGTGGTGTTTTTCTTCCCTGTTTACAATAAAAAAAAATACGCACAAAAGCAAGACAGATGATACATATAAGACTTTATACACAAGAGTGAGGAAATTGCAGCATTTCCGTTAAGGTTCCAGTACGTTGAGAATTGTTTTTCCTAACCATTTATTCCATACTTAGGTGGGATCATCCAGATCAATGTGTTGGGATCATTTTATTCCAGAAAGGCCTCAGTTTGGAACGAGAGGGGATTTTGCGCGAAGAGTTACTTTGCCCAAGCGTATTTATTTCCTGAGGGAATGTGATGTCTGATGTAGAATGGCAGAGTGGCTACGTGACTAGAGGCATATGAGCCAATAGATAAATGCTAGGGGTTAAAGATTTTTGTTTGTTTCAGGTGTACTTGCTGGCATAAAAGTTAAGAGGCAAGGGAGGAAAGCTAAAGGCTTTGTCATATTCGTGCATTCAACCTTTCTTTCATCCTACATTACAAAAAAAAGAAGCTGGTGGTTGCTTTGCAAAGAAATTTTTTAAGGAAATACTTCCTTAGAATTTTTTTTATTTCAGATTCAGAGAGATTTTTCTTGAGTACAAATTTTGTTATTATTTATGTTTAAAAGAACTGTATGACTTTTATGTTATCTTAAGATAAAAGTTTTTTTTTTTTTTTTGCTTTGGTTGACCTTCGGACATGTTTCTATTTAGGAATAATAGCAACCATTTACACATGATATATCATTAGTATATAGAAACTGAGAATGGTAAAAATTATGAGTAATAGTTCATTGTTATTAAGAGGGAAAAGAAAATTTCTCGGCAAGCTGAAAGACAAAAGTATATTCCTTTACATCCAAGTTACTATCTGGCAACATAAATTGTTAATGTTAGAAACCGTGGATATTATGTTTTAAAAATCACATTTCAGCGTCTAACATCTATGATATCATATTTATGAAAAAACTTTAAAAGTTATTTGTCTTAATGTGGCGCTAATTTGCCTATATGGATTTATTTTTTCTATCTTCAATATTAAAAAAGTTAGAGAAATGAAAATTTTAACCTCTTCCATTTCCATCCCCTTTGAACAATTTAATAACTCATCCGAAAATTTTACATTTTAAGAATATATTAGAAACCAATTAAAATCCAAACAAATTAGTTATCCTGTTCATAACATGGGCATTAGAGAGAGAGTGGTTTTGAGTACTCATGAGTGGTTTGAGCGACCATGATAGGCTAAGAACAGAAATTTTCCCGAAGTCTTGTCATGAGAATTATTGCAATAAGTAGTCTTCCTATAGAAGTCTACCTAATACTATATGAATGTTCTAAAAAATTCCACGATATATATTAACACGAAAAGTGTATGTCGCTACTAATCTCTTTTACCTTCCACAGAAGAGCTGTCAGGAATTTGTAATTGCATTATTTAGAAAATAATGCAAAACAGGAATATTAGCATATTTATTGTTTGCTTAAATTCAGTAACTATCTCTTTATCATAGGCACATATTTGTCCTTTTTTAGAGCTTTGTTTGAAAAGTAGTAAAGAAGATGGTCTAAATTGTTTAACATTGCGAAGCTCCATAATATTGAAACCTTTCTCGTAACAGTAGGAGAAAGTTAAATTGTTTTTACAAATGATTTAATCAAACTAACTGCAAGGAGAAAATTGATTAATATTTGTAGTTATTACCACCATTTGAAAGTAGATATCCCCCGAAATAATGGCGCAATTTCAAACATTGACAATATTGACGTAAATGCTAATTAGCAATTACGTCATCTTGACTAATGCCATGATTGTTAATGATGCCATTATTGCTAATTTCTTAATGATGAAGTAAGAGTAAGATTGGTTCCCCTATATACATAAAGTGTCAATGAATTTTTAAGATTGGATTTAGATATCTACTAAAATGGCATCATGGCATTATAACAGTAATTAATCGCAAGTAATCATTCTCAACCATCTGTATATGTATAATTCAACACATCTTTAAACTAACTGAAATTAGTCATTCATTACGGGAAGTAAAATTTTATCATGCTGAATTATTTAGATGGAACAACGAGCCATAATTAAATTTCTAGAGGTTCTTTAAAACTCAGTAAAAGTACTTTGAAATTCAGTCAACTAATAAAAAAAAGTTTTAACAGTTTTTTTAGTAAATCAAATGTTTCAGTGAAGAATAAATTATTTTTAGAAATAAAGATATACGTTAGAAGAAGAAAAACATAACTGAAGAAAAATTTTTTCTAGTGCACTGGAGGTATTTAAAAATGTCACAAAAAGTATGAAATAAGGGAATATACTTTTTATTTAAATAGATATACGAAAAACATCATGAGGACTGTAATGGTTTACTTGTTTATCACAATCTTCTCATCATTTTTATATGCAATTATCAAGACTGATGCAATAATATCTGAAGAAATGCTCTACATAATTCAAATGATAAATCAAAATATTTCCAAAGATATGATATATAATTAACGTCGTATTTTTTAAAAACAATTTCGCGTCTTAAATTTAATTAATTACGTAATGAAACTGATTGAGAACTTTAACAAAAGTGGAAAGATATGTACCCTTTTTCTCAATGATGAATATTTGTTAGATGAAAGTTAATAAAAATATTAAATTAAAGTTTTCTTAGTGATTTATAGATAAACAGAATATTATCTTATGTTATATAAATACCAATTGAGGTAAAACATTTTTTAACGTCTGTATTGCTTCAATAAAAACTAAGAAATATAAATAGGACAAAGACTTAACAAAAAATTCTTTATATAATTCGAATTTTTTTTTACCTATAAGACAAATTACAGTTTAAATTCGAATAATTACGTTTCTTTTTAGTTTAGAAGAAATGCCGAAACTAAAAGACACATAATAATGATTTTAAAAGGGGGATTATAGTTACAAGGAAGGAATATTTCACTGAAAAATATTTTGTTTTATAATGAAGAAATCAACTAATATGAATAGTTAATAATAGTTAAGCAACAATTACAACATAATTCCTAAATTAACTAGATTGTTCCTAATTAAAATTGTTTATTACTCTCAGGTAAATTGTACTAATATTATTACTTCTGATTAAAAAAAGAGTCAATAATTTTATTTAAAAAATAAACTAGCATTTTTAAATTACTTGAAAATAAAACAATATCATTTACCGAAATGAGTAACAAAAGTTTCATTAGCATTTGAATCAGTTTTGTGAAAATCCTTGGGTATGACTGAAAGTTATTTAAAAGATACTTGATATAACCTATATAACACTACCGGATTACGATATTCATTTCTTTAATAAAACATTCAATCTATCATATTTCTGTTAAATCCATTTAGCCTTTTTTTATTTATTTTGTAATTACATTTTATGAACAATTCGAGCTATAAGATTCATTTTAAGTGTTTGTTTACAACACAGAAATCTTTCTTTTTCTACCAATATTATAAATATTGCCACCTAATGAAATTATATAAGTACATCATAAAAAATCAATGTCATATAGTATAAGTGACGCTACGTTCTATTATAAAAAAATCATCACTGAATAAACATAGTAATCAATTCTGACTTTAGTAGATTGGACAAAATATAATAAAATTGTATATCGCTTATGTCGACGTAAGAGGATTCTGGAATTGTATTTCTAGATATATATTTCCTGATTAGTGTGTTTTCTTTTTACAGAGAAAGTGTACAGAGTTTCCACTTTATGAGGTTGTTAAATGAAATGCAATTTTGGGAATAGTGCTATAAAGATATTTTGATTTGATAGATGCGATTAATTATATAAAGTTGGTTATTTATAGAGAAAATTATGTCCTTAGTATTTTATGCATCTCTTGTAACAATTGGCAAAGAGTTTTCTTTTCCTTTTCCCAGGAGACAATTATCATCTTCATAAGATTAATAGGAATGAAGATAGCCATTCATTAATATAAAATTTGAAAGATGTTTGTTGAAGTTTCAGCACTTTAACAGACATCATTCAGAATGTTTTAAACACACTTTTTGATAAATTTTGAAGAAAAAAAATTATCAATCACATTCAAATAAATTTTGTCATATTCTGTGAAAATGCATAAATAGAACATAAAATAGAACTTTTATATTCTTTTTATTTTGAGTTAGCAACAAAAAGAAAAAATCGCCTGTGTTTTTACTTCCCTAAAACGCCACTGTAAAAGGAAATCCTAAAATATTAAATGAACTGCTTTTCAAATTAAAACTATTTTTTATTTTTGAATTTTAGTAAATTTTTAATATTCGAGAGAGAAATATTTAATGGCTTAAAAAGAATTAAATGAGGTCATGCATTCCATTCTTAAAGAACAGAAAACTACATAATGTTTTCAGATCTGATGCTCAAACACCAAAGACACAAGAAAGTACGATCGAAAATCAATGGAAAGCACTACAGCGGAAAACTATTTTATTATGTTTATAATGTTGTAAGTGCTTACTGAAAAACAATTTTCCAGGTATTAGTATAGCAACTAAAAGTATATCAATACACAACTTAATATGGGCGTATAGCTATTACCGTATCATATCTATCTGAAATTAAATATGATGCTGGCTGTTAAGGCCTAAATCAAGGCTTTAACCACCATCGATTCAGATGTGATCTAATGTCAGGGATTATTCTGGGAACTTCTGTTGAATAATTCAATCTTTCATAGAACAGATCATTCATCACAAGTGATTGAATGGATTAACTTTTAGCGTATTATATAAATGTATGTATCAATTTCATCAAGTTAAAAACCCATATTTAGTATGTAACTGAAAGAAGTTTATAGGTATTTACAGAAATATTTAATGTAAGAGGAAACAACTCATTTATATAAATGTGAAATACTTACATTTTAGGATTATGTTTCAAATTAAGGTCATAAAAATCCATAAAATGAAAAAAAGAGAAGAAATTTGTCTTAAGAAGCCTATGTGGTAACAACACAAAAATAACATAATGCACTTCAGAAAATCAGATAGGAGATCTTCAACTTCTAATGTTCTATTGAGGAGAATGTTGAAATGAAATGAAATTAGGAGGGTAAAAATAATCTAATCCAGTATTTGTTTTTTATAGCGCACAAATATCTATGCGAATTTATATTGCACTAATAAAATTATAGTTTAAAATAAACCATCACTATCTGTTTTTCCATGATTTCATAGTTCACTGAAATAAAATATAGTTTGAGGATATAGGATGTACGCCCTTCCTCCTAAGTATTCTTCTGAAGAATAGCATTATTATAAAATTTAAAGAAGTTCTTCAAATAATTAAGTTACATTGTAAATCAGATAATTCATAGTTGCTGTTAATAGAACACCTTTTTTTGTTTATAAATATTTTAAATAATTAGTTCTAAGAATTTCACAAAGAGCAACCAAAAAATGAAGAGATTTAAGTTTAAGCTTATTAACATTTTAAAAACACTTAACACTTTTAACACCTTCAAAATGAGTAAAAACTAAATATTTTTTAAAACATTTTATCCAATCTGTTAAAGTTAATTCATCTCTTTTTTAACCCTTAACTGGGGACTTGCGGTCTGTGAGACTGCTAGCGATGAATTTTCTATCACCCCTATTCTATTTTTAGCTCAATTGAATGGATTGACCCTGTAGCTTCCTGTTTTGTGACCTTCAATACACGTGCATTTTTTAACCGATTTCAGCAGATGCTTTTTAAAAATAATTCAGTTATTTCTTCGAGCGCGGTCGGTCTCTAAGATAGCATTTCCCTGTTAGTGTCCCAGTGATAAACAAGAATTAGCAGACAGCGCAAAAACTTGGGCCCCGAAATATCATCCAGTTTACTGATCCTGTTATGAAACAGTGCTCCAGATACTTTTAAATGAAGCAGAAAGTGATTTTAGTAATAAGGATAATTGTACAGAAGAGTTTTTCGATGAAACTTCGCATTCAACTGATTCTGATATGTATGTTCAAACATAATTAATTTTTCTAATGATAATGTATTTTGAAAAAATTATAAAATATATTAATATACCAAGAGATATACATACAGAATTTATATGTTGATTTTTATACTAGTTCTTAACCTGTATGTTTAAAATGCTTTAGAAAACCATGCTATGAAAGTCACACAAGCCATTAAAAAAGGGCTAATTTTACCCATTGTCATTTTTTTTATTTTTCATATAATTGTTGAATTTTACATTATATTTTCTTCTATATACCTTCATATACTGTAAAAATAAATAGGATTTAAAAAATAAAAAGTAATATGCTTTTTCAAGAATATTATCTATTGGAACATGTAGTTTGAGAAGAAAATGTATGCTCCAACGCATTTACTTTCTTCAATGACAATATATTTTGAAAAATTTCTAAAACATATTTATATATCAAGGAAAATACCTGCAAAATATAATGACAGTTTTTCATACTAATACATTCATTAGAAAATTTAATTCGAGTCTAAATGAAATGCGGTCTCGTAGACCGCACCTCCCCAGTTAGGTCCTAAAATTTCGCCTATCCAGTTAAGGCTTAATACAAGGAAAACAAAACTAAACATTGACAAAGATAAAAAAAAATACCATAATGAATTTGTACTCAATTCGTTTCAGATAATCACAAAATCAAAGTTATTGATTGTTTTTTATCACCTTTTGTCAAGTTGAAAAATTATGCCATCTCTTACATCAAACACGATATATTAACTGACCATAGATTACCATTATCCATTTACATGGGGAAAAAATGGTAATTCAAATGAATAATTCTAGTTTTGGAATAAATTCTTTCTTTATGAATAACAACGGTCAATAACTGATAACAGTTTGAGTTGACGTCAAAAACAGCATTCGATTGGCTATTCCTAACGAAACAGTTCCGTTAATTTCGACGGAAATTCTTTCTAAAAGAATGAAAGTGATTGACCATTAATGCAATAGTTTTGGCATCAGCGGTTAGGAGAAATTGATTGATATAACCAAAAAAGAATGACATGAAAAAATCCTGTACGTGAGTTCTGAGAAAGCCGGAAACTTTGTCAATGTTGAAAACGTGTGCCGTGTTCTTAGACTTCTTGATACAAACTGAAGAGCTGTATTTTTATTTAGAGGCAAGAAAGGTTTTCATTTTATTGATGTTACATGTTCAAAAGCATCAATATATTTATCTTTTGTCAATGCATAATAGTTATTATGTATATTATTGTTACCGCATAAGACCCGAATCTAAGTCCAAACTTATTTATATTATTGCTTTATTAGTTGAATGAAAGCATCGGACATTGCAAAATGATATTTGATCGAAAATGATATTTAATTCATAATGAAATATTATCAATATATTTCATAATGCAGAAAAAATATTATATATATATTATTAAAATAAATTTGCCTTCATTTGGCAAATTTAATTTCAAGTATATCAAAAATTTGCAATCAGTATTATGAAATGCCTCTTTTTCAATTAAAAGGCAGAAATTAAATATCATATGTCTAAATATGAGTACTAAACGAATAGAATTATGGGATTTATGTTATATTAATTCGGTCGTCAATTTTAAGCATAAGTGAATTCAAGAGAAATGATCTTTCTTAAATATAGAGCATATTTTGAAATCGTTCAATGTTCATTACGCTAATGAATAATAAACACTAAAGATGACATACTCGACCAAAGAAAATCTGCACAATTTCATTTTTTTACCTATAAAACTTTATGTCTCAAAATGAAATGACTTTTTTTAAAGATGTCTTATTTATTATCGAATCAAGGACAAATTACTTTATTAGGAACAGTTTTTCTCTGTTTTACAAAATTTCTAAATAATACAAAGAAATTTAGACAATTCGATTTTTTATTCGAAATTTTCAATGAACTCTAAATTTTTTCATTAGTACAATGAAGAAATATCATCAATAATTCGAATTTACTGCTGCTACCTTGAAGTCAAAATTAAAAATTGTAAAAGATAAATATTTTGTATTTATACTGTATACTACTTAATTAAAATTTTATAGTACTGTATAGTAATTACTTATGCACGTTGTTATATGGCGGCTTCTTTAATTTGTAGTTTAATTGTACAGTTCCTGTATTCAAGATATTTTTTTAAATTCAATTACTTATTTATTAAAATTATTGCAAACGCATCTTATATGTTATAATACTTATCCCACCATTTATTATATTACTTACCATTAAGTAATTAATTATGTGATTTAGCAAAATAAATAATAAAAAGTTAGTGTTATTCTATTGTCATTCTTTTTCTTGTTCTTTTAGACTCAAACATTCTTAATTCAAATGTTTGTTGAATACATTGAATTTTGATTGCAATCTTAATTTAAGAATTGTTAAATTCCTTCAATTAATTATTAATTTCTTTAATTTACCTGGTATCTCTGAATAATATAAGTAAACACAGGAAAGGGTTACTTACTTTGCATGAATGTGCTGAACTTACACATGAAGGCTCCAAGAGCAAAGGAGCGCGTTAATGTCCCGAAACTGTGCGTTCCCATGCAGAAAATGCAAATCAGTGCGTCCGCTACTGCCAGATTAGCGACATAGTAATTAATAGTAGTTCGCATGGATCTATTTAAAGCAACGGTTAAGATGACGCTTATATTTCCGATCAAACCACCAATAATGATTATGATATAAGCAAAGAATTTTACGTAATCACTGTTGTCCAGTTCCTTAAAATAGCTTGCTTCATATTCATAACTCAAGTTGCTTATTATCTTAGCCAACTCGTTCCGCTGAAAGTCGTGGTCGCAATTAGAAGAATTTGCTAACATTTTGAAATCTCTGTTCTTACAGTCAATACTAGAAGTAATAAATGCTGGTGGTTGTATGTGCAGTATTGATATGGGGCAAATCAAATATTTATTCCTTATCTGTGCTCTAATTTATGCAAAATCTATGACGATGCACGAGGATTGTATTGAAGAAATTACAAGAAGAGTTCGATAATTGTCCAGTAATATGTCTTTATTTCTGTAGATTAAGACACTGCTTAAACATTGATGTTGAGGTAAATCTCCTTGGCTTGAGTCCTTGTCTTGGCAGAAACCTTCCATTTTTGAATCACTGCAAATAGGAAAAAATAAATAGTATTATATTCTTGTTTCAACTAATGTCCATAATATAATTCAAATAAAACATATAGTAAGCCAAATGCACATTTTATTGTTGTGAATTCTAAATAATCAGTTCTTTTACCTTTTAATTATTTAATCACACATATTTTGTAAAATTGAGCGATATGAATTCATCATATAAAAACATCAAAAGACACTTAAATATAATAATTCAAGATTTTTTCAAATTATTATTGCCAATTATTTACCGATTTTCTACTGTACTGTTTTTTTTTTTTCACAGACTCGCTGAATTCTCCATTGGATAGGGGAGACTCGCCCTAGAGTTTCCAGTTATAGATGTAAAATTTATGTGGCTCAAGTCACCAAATGGCTTAAGAATATTACTTAATTTTATTTCACAATGAATTATTTATTCACCCATTTCAATTATTACTGGAAATGAAATGAAAACGTCGAGTATAATTATACAATAGGATATGTATAGTTAAAATTTCTTTTAAAAATTATTATGATTTACACACACACACACACACACACACACACATGCATTCTTTGATTTACTTATCAAAATGTCACAATAAAGTATTACAAACAGATAAAGGTTTTTAAATTATTTCACTGCACAGTATTCTATTGACATTATATATGTGGGTATTAGTTTCAATATAATAACTATTCGCAGAGAAAAAGAGATTAAAATTCATAATTTACTTTTAACATTTCTATTAAATTCATGGTTCTTGTACTCAAATTATTTACTCACCATAAAAAGTTCTTTATATTTCTGCTCACCTTTAATATAGTAAATTTGTTTAAATCATTTATTAAAAATATTGTAATAACTTTAGAATGTCTTCTCAGTGTGATGACAGTCAAAAAAATAATAAGACGCTATCGTCACTTTGAGAGACAGAAAAAACGTTCTGGCCAATCCTTCACTTTTTCAAACACTGGAACACTTATGCTTTTAATCGACAGAAACGAACTGTTACTCGGAAAAGTTATCACACGTCTTGCTCTGATGTTTATTGTAAATTAAGGCAACACGTTGTTTTTTTTTTTTCGAATAAAAAAATATAAAATGTTTCTGAAGTTTTGCATACTATGCACATTCCAAGCTTGAAGCACTCTAGAATGTTGCGCAACATTTGATTTGGCAAAATTCCAGAAGTGATAGAAAGCTACATAATCATTTAAAAGATCAAACGGCATTACAAGGGGAAAAGATACGAGGAATTAAACTTTGTTTACACAAGGGAAAACTTGGAAATTAATTTTATATAATAAATTTATTTCAAGTTTTGTTAATCCTTGAAGAAAAAAATATATATTTTCCTATTCATTACTATGAAAAAGAAAATCAACTTCATGTTAAAAATCCTATTGACAAGAAATGCCCGTATACTTGTTACATTGTTAAAAATGGCCATAAATATAACGAGTGACTGTACATAAAATGAAAAATTTAAATATTAATTAAAAAAGAAACATTATTTGCATAGATACTAATTTCCAATATTTATTTTTTTAAATTTATGTGAGAACATAAATGTTTGCAATATGTTGTGTTTCTGACTAAAAATATCAATTTTCAAATGAGGATTCAGTGTTAGAGTTCTTCGATGCATATGCCAATGGTAATTTCTTTGATCAGAAAGGCCCAGGAATTTGTATCTGCTCCGAAAAGCAGCCCAGTTAAAATATGTTACGTATGTATTCCCTTTAACACCGTATTAATTTAGGTAATATATTTTTTTAATATAAGAATAATAATATAAACCGTATAATTAAAGCCATGTTCAACGATATATAAGACTATGCAAGTTATAATTTTGGATAGATAAAAATGAATTAATGTCTGATTTAACTAATATTATACACATCCAAGCTTCAATTTGTCATATTTAATAATATGTTTGTCTTTGTAGATCTCAAGAAAAACTTTTATAAATTTGTTAAAAACGAATGTCTTAAAGATACTAAACGAAAGATGAATAATTTAATACACAAAATTAAATAATTGTCAAATTCTTCTCAATGTTAAATTTATCGATTATAAGTAGTATTTTTGTTACCGTTTTAATTATCATATTTAAATTCTCTCAGCAAATACATTTCATTAACAAATTTCATTCGATATGTTTTGCCATTATGGTAATTTTTAACAGGAGGACGAAATATCAGAGGATTTCATAATATAATTATATAAAGGATCTTTACACATGTTATCAGACATTGCTGGCAACTTGTTGTTCTTTTGAAATTGTATCTTTGTGATATTGGATCCTATGTAACGATTCACTTTGCGAGAATTAAGAAACTGACTGAACTTATCAGAACAATCAATATTTTGGCGTGAAATACAAACCAAGTTTCCCTTTCAAAGACTTTTCATCTCAGAATTTCCTTTTATGAAAGTAAAAGGACAGATTAAAAAAGGAGGGAATTGAAGTTTGACACACCATAATAGTTTTAATTCCTCTGAAAAACAGTTAAATCAAAAGTCATTGACATTTTTTGAAATATAATATAAAATCAATTAAAATAATTAAAGTCATTTTATATTAAAATCTGCAATTTAAATTCTGCTTGCTGTAGACATTTTTTTATTCATAAAAAAATGTCCTGAATTTTTGTTACAATGAACTGCATATATTGAAAGCAGCATAAAAACATTAAACAAGCAATATATTATTTCAGAAAAGTTATTTCACCACAAGACCTTACCAAAAGTTTATCTTCTATGATCCATAGTATCATATTTCAATGTATATTTGTTTTTTAGCACGAATCTTATCCAAACATAACTCTTATCTGATCTATGACTCACTGCCGTTGAGTATGGAAGATTATATATTACGTGCGTGTTTCGTGTAATTAGTATTTAATTTGAAATATCCGAAAGTTTTATATAAATTATTACAGTGAAAGCTACTTTCTTCTATGCGAATCGATGTTTGTATCTCAAAAATAAATTTATCAATGTGTAGATATCTTATAAAATAGAAAAAAAATATTATATAAAATTAAAAAATAATTATCGATGTTTGTATCTCAAAAATAAATTTATCAATGTGTAGATATCTTATAAAATAGAAAAAATAATTATATAAAATAAAAAAATTATTATATGAAACTGATGAAATACGAATCATTTAGTAAACTAAATTTCTGTTACACACGCTTAACTAAGACATTATTTAAATAATTTTATGCTGCTTAAGTTTATGAGAACAGGCATTTAGAAAAACTCAAAAGTGCTTTTAAGAAATTTTTCATTTGAAAAGAAAATGAATGTTTGATTATAAAGTTTTTTTTTGTCAACATGTTATTAAAAATCTTTCAATAACCAATAAAAAATAATCAGTTGAAATAACTGAAAAGTCAACAAGCATATAAATTTATTAAAATTTCCATTATATAGTTCAGACAAAGAATAGCGAAGTTTATAATCTAATATCAGCGCTATAAGGAGTAATGAGGTTTAACTGTAGTTTGTTATTAAGTTTTACTAGCTGCTATTTAAAATAGAAAAGCCAGGTAACATCTCGTTAAAATTTTGAAACAAAATATCCGAAATTTTAAGCAACGGTGAATTGCATAATAGTACTGTTCTTGCGAGATATTCAAAGGCGTCATCTTCTGATTTTAAAAATCAATAAATTGTGTAAATTTATATACTTAAAAAATTGAAATAAATTAAAAAAAAATTTGGCTAGTAAATATCTTTTAAATTATACTTTTATCATATAAACACAGGAAAACTTAATCGAGTCACTTCCCGTTTAAAAAATAATTAATATTCAATTTTTAAATATAAAACAAATTTTTTACTAAGGATATTCGAAAATTTACAATAAAGCATTTGAATCTTTTATGACATCTTGTTTAAACTAAAACAAAATAAAATTAATTTCAAAAAAAAGAAAAAAAATATTTACTACTTTGGCATCTTATTCGCTAAGCTCATTTTTTTCCCTCGCCAACTATCCTGTAGGCGTGCAAGCATTCTCAATGACCCCTAAGTGATGCCCTTTTTGTTTTTGTTGACATAACGGAAGACTATTTCGAGTCAGAAGCAAGCACCAACAGTTAAAAGAATGCTTAGATAGCGAGCGCTCTGTTGTGGCATTCGTCTACTTTTGGAATGACGAACAGAACTGTAATGAAACTGGGCTTAGTTCTCGTTTCGACAGTCTTAATTAGATTAATATGATGCATTTCTCACAATAGCGGCATATAAGTAGGAAAAAAAAAATGTGTAAGGGAAGAGCTGCATTTTATTGGTTATTTTTGTGAAGCAACTAATTCAATAACCAAGTGAATTCAATAAGTTCTAAATTTCAGTGATAAAGCGAAACTTGTAACGTCTTATAACCATTGTAAATTTTCTTTAAAATTTTGATTACTTAAAATAAAATGGAAATATTAAGAATTTTTTTAATCTATGATATCAAGGAATTAATAAAGATATGAGGTTATTTTTGTTGGCAAGCAAATGCAAAGTTTAAAAAAAATGTAGGGTTTTGCTATAATAAAAACATTAAAAAATCTAAATTTTATTAATTTAGTATTCAACTTATGACAATTAATATATTTAATGCAAAATATTACGTTACAACATTTGAACTAAATGAAATAAAAATTTGAATAGGGTAATAATTAGTAGTTCAGTTTAGTAATATTAACGTTCCGTCTTAAAGCAACATTAGGGCTACTTTGGGATGGATCACGTAATTCTGAACAGCGGTCAGATGACGAGGATGACACCTGAGCTGTCACGCCCCGCTCCAATCTTTCACACCTTACTAGAAGGAGGGCGTTCGGCCCCGATGGATTTAACGTGCACTAGACTAGACCCTCCGGAAAGTTTAAGGATCGAGACCCGAAGAACCATAGTATCTCGAACCTGAACCCATCCGGTTCCGAAGCCGAGGCCTTTTCACCAGGTCACCGCGGCCAATAATTACCAGAAAATGAGATATGATGAATCGGTCACTTGGCAGGCTTCAATTATTTTATGTATAAACCGTAACCGATGTAAAAGTTTTAAATTTATTCCTCTGTAAATTTTATTCATAAAAGAATTTTTCAGATTAGTTGATCACTTCTAAAAAAATAAATAATTCTTCTACTTTCAGAATTTCTATTAAATTTCCTTACATTTCTTTAGATAAAATATTTTAGAGAACATCACTTCATTATACTGTCTCGTACATTTTATTAAAGGAAAATATGAAAGATTTTTTTATATATATACGATGATTCTATTATATTAAACCGAGCTCTATCGATTTCAGCTAACGTAGTCTAAACCGTAGCCGGATTACAACCTTCATATCTTCTTCAAATACTACTATTTTTAAGAAAATGATTAAAGGACAGTATCGAATCAACTAAAGGGTCAAGAGACTAACTATCAAAAGATAAGGCAATGCCCATCTGGTTTTCACATGAGGAAAATGATTTGATTTTTATATTATCATTTTTAAGAACGATCTTAATTACAGCAAATATATAAAAAATAGTTCTCTGATATTTAGACCTCTACCATTATTTAATGATAGTTAACGAATAGCGATTGAGAACTATAATAATGGCAAACCATAATTAACCATAGTTAAATGATAAAAATATGCTTATTGAAGTAATTTTATATGTTACAAAATTTTAAAATTATTAAATTTAATTAAAACTTGAATGAAAATAGAAAAGTTCAATCAAATAACTGCTGTTGTGACTCTGAGGCAATGTAAAAAGGATTTTCTTCAATCGAAACTTAAAACATTTACAAACCAAATACCAAAGAATGTCACTAAGTACACTTATGAAAAAAGCCTCATATAAGTATAATATATTTGTCACAGCTACATTTATAAGTCCAAATACTAAAGAGAATCTAAATCAAAGTAAAGAACTTTTGTAGTTACCTGAAGTAACGAGATTTTCTCTAGCATTTCCATGCTAACTTTAATTGATAGAAACATTTCAATGATTCGTTCTTCATTAAATTTTTTAATCAGCTATTTAGCTTATAAATATTGATATCAATTAATATAAGGATATTCGCTCAAGTAAATTAAATATTGCATATTAAATAGTTGCTATTTAACAGGATGATCGTAAATTCCGTTTCACCCAAGATCTTTGATCTTGGTAAATCTTTTCCAATTAAGAAACTAAATTTGAAACAAATACTACATTTTGAAATCATTATTTAAGTAACACTAAGTCCATGAATCTAATGAAACACTTGCAATTTGATGGAATTAACTAACAACTGGAGACGGGAGTCGAAATGACTCCGCGTTTTTCATTAGCTCTGATTGTCACGTGGTATTTTGTCCTTGAATGCAATCATCTCCTCAGTATCTTCAAATTGTTCTTTCGGCAGTATGTTGGCAAACGTCTAAGAATGAACAAGCGCGTACAACCGAGTTATTCTTTTTCAAAGTTCTTTTTTGTTATTTTTGGAATCGTTCACTCTAAGGCTCTGAAACTGCTTTTCATTTGAATAATGCAAATATATATTATATATTCATAAAATTATATTTTAAAATATTGTATTCTTCATTTTTGTTTGCTAAATTCAAACAGTTCTTAGCATTAGTGCCATTCCGTAATATCTAAACGAACTAAATACTCATGAAAAGATTGTTTAGGTTTTTCTTATAGCATCTTTCCAACATTTAATATTCTAACATTTAACATTTTTAATATTAATATTTTTGTTAACTACATGATATCAAGAATGCATAGTGTTTTTAAAATAAATTCTAGTGCCGTTTACAAAAGACAAAAAAGAAAAATAATAAAGGAGTCATTTTAACTCCATGTCTCTGGCCGCGTGAGGAAATTCATGTTTCCAGTTAGTGGTGAAATACGAATCTCGAGGGGGTAGAGGAATTAAGTACAATAAAATATGAAGATTAAAGCAGATAAAAATGTTAGCACTGTAAGCAGGCGATAATGGCTATTGTAGTAGTTGCATTACTCTATCGTTTCTTTTGGATAATAGATGGCGATGCCTGATTAGGTATGCATCCCGCAGTGCATGGAGATTGTAAATAATGAGATATGATACTGTCCCGTTAAGGTGGTGTGAATGTCTTATCTTGTCTGTGTTTATTTCATGTGAAATGTGATCAATAAAGAAATATTCTCGAAAACATACGTCCTGTTACTTTCACTACAAGGATCATAATGATCTTCATTCCACCACACTATAATGTTAAGGAAAATGGCTATAATTCTTAATAGCGAAATAAAACAAATAAATATATTTAATATAAATACATTAATATTAATAATAAACCATATCAGAGAAATATGATTTTGAACAATATAAAATCTCAAACATTTTTCCCGATTGCAATTGCATTTTATGCTAAAATTTTCAATTTCTTCCTGTTATCTAAATAAATATTTACAGTATTTTTGGTACGGCATTAGGAATTGTAAAGCTCCGTGAAGGTGAAACTGAAAGACCGCAATACATGCTGTTGTGTTAATGATATCTTGACGCTTTCCTAACTTTTGAACAATTAATAGGATATGACAGAATTACGATAAACTATCCGTTTTACTTGGCAAACGCGGTTACTAATTCCTCGCCTTCTGTTCTGAAATCGCAATAATTTCCCCACTTGGCGCTACCTTAAAGTTTCTACTTAACGAAAGACAGATTTATCTTGAGTAATTTCCGCTAATGCAAGGAAAGTGAATTCATTTGACGGTGTGCTGCTTATAAAGCAGAAAGACCCCGAGGCTCAGTTAGAACGACTTCCGCTCTACATTTAGACCTTACTCTAATCGTTTGAACATAAAAGTTGCAAAGAGGTAAGTAATTGCACGCCGAAAGTAACATGAAATGACCATTTGGCGATATTTAAACCAAAAGTGATTTTCGCATGAAACTGGCTTCTTTTTGCCTGCCATTTATTTATTACTCGCCAATCGCGTTATCGAGAAATGCTTTTCTTGTTCTTACCACTGAACGGGTATGGAAATCTTAACCTTGTTACAGCTTCGTAAATGCTTTTAATTGCTTAGATATCAAAGATGGTATCAATCGCGTTTGAAATTAATGGTAAGTTAATTGCAAAACCACTTAAGTAGCTTTTCAAGGGCAATTCCGAATAATTTTATTATCTATAGGGTGTTTTTTTTCAACTGACGGTACGAACAGACCTCTGAAGCTCGAACTATCAGCCGCAAATCCAACAAATTTTGTACGGGGACTATTGACGACATGGGAAAAAGGAACCCTCAAAATAAATAAAAATAAAAAATAGTTCAAAAAGTTTCCGATGGGGAAATGTGGCGCTTTTGATCAAAATTTTAGGTTTAACTACACGATAAAATTTTAAAAAGCTACAGTAAACAGATAAATGAATAACAAAGAATTAATTTTTCCACAAATGGGCTTTATCCGAAAAAAACTTCTGTAAATGGTTACAAATTGTTTTAAAAAAAGATTCTATTCGACTTTCTTTTGATTCTTTGTTCTTTTCTTTTTATTCAATACAATCACTTTTTCGGTGAAGACATCGGATATTTTAAATATGACCTCCATTTTCTTGGACTAAACATTGCATTTTGTACACCTTACTCTCTACAGCTGTATACAACTTTTCAGGAGTCATGTTCATAACAGTCCGTGTTATGTTTTCCTTTAAAACTGATAAGTTCGAGACAACATCAAGACATGCCTTCGATTTTAAATAACCCCACAGAAAATCAAATGGGGTTAGATCCGGAGAGCGAGGTAGACATGCAACACGAAAATAGCGATTAATGACTCTTTCGTCTGTGAAATGACGACGCGACAGTTGCTGTACGGATGTACCAATATATGGTGATGCTCCATTTTACATAAAGACAATTTTATCTAATCATTGCCTTTGCTGAATTTGTGGGATAGCAAAATTACTCAGCATATCATGATACATTTGAGCTTTTACGGAATAGGTCAGCGGTCCTGATTATAATCTCAAAAAAGTATGGCCCGATGATAAAATCTTCTGTAAAACCACAGCAAACATTTACTTTTTGAGAATGGAGTGGGATTTCTTGAAATGCATCAGGTTGTTCAGATGCCCAAATTCTAGAATTCTGGGTGTTAACAGTCCCATTTAAATAAAATAGGCGTTATTTCTCCAAAGAATTGTACTGTTATTTTTTCTTTAACTTTACTTAATGGTTCGATAACAAAGTGATTAGAAACTAGTCAATAAATGTTAATATTGTTTCTGTATGCCGTTTTGGTCATTTATTGTGTTAGCATTAATGTTTTTTCCAGAAAAGGCGACCTCTGTTGGGCATTTTGTAACTTTTTTTTTTTTCGAAATTCTGTGAGCGCATCTCGTGTATCGCCTATATACCAAATTCGTTGCCATTACCGTTTGCATAGTATGATGTTGTTTATAGGGGAAGTTTAATTATAACCACCTTGAATATATAAATTGTTTGAATGAATTTGTATTTATCATATTGAGTTTGCAAATTCAAATTTTATTAATATATGTTACAAAAGTTATCGAATATTATAAACGGTTAAAAAAGGTAAATTACAACATTCAGTTATTAACTGATTTACAACCATGTTTATAATTGATGCGATAGTATTTTTGTACACCCTCTCAAGCGTTTTTTTCTTTCCTTTTTTTTAGCAATCGTGGAGCTTCCTTTTATCAATTTTTATCTAGTAATCAGGAAAAAAGAATACCAGCGATATTCTTTTGCATGGTATTGTAAATTTTTGTTAAGTCAGTATAATTGTATTTGCCTAATCGGCTATATGTAAGTATTTCGCTTCTACGGGGCAGATTGATTTTCATGCTTGGTACTTATCTCCAATAAAAAGATCTTATCTTAAAGTGTCATCTTATGACCACTGACTCTTAAATTTATAGCCTCCTTCCTTTCAGATTCACATTTCCTAATTATTTTTACGAAATGAAATACATCATTAATTAATAAGTTGAGTATTAAATTTGAACTAATTTACCCCTTTCATTTGTATTTTAGATATATTCAAGTTAATGCCAATTTTATTCTTTTCATTTTAGAATGATTTATTCTGGAACTTTTGAAAAAAGAAACTGCAGATAATAATTGGACATATTTTAAGTGAAACATAAATGATTTTTTGAAAAATAAAAATAAAATAATATATGGAAAAGAAAAATATACTTTTAAATAATTTACTTTTTTTTTCAGAAAAGACAATTATAGTTATTTATCACTATCCATGAGCAATTTCCTTATTGCATGGTCTCCTCGAAAGTTTATCGTGCATTCTCCATTAAAATATTATTCTCTTTCAACCACATGAAATTGTAAACCTTGGACAAGACCACGAATACTTTAATTTTTTCTACTGTAAGCAATAGAGGGTAGACGGAAGAATGTCAAGACAAATTTAATTCAGTCAAGGTCTTTTCACCTCTTTATATGATGCTCGCGTAAAATGTAAATATCTTTTCGTGAGCCATTTGCGATTCCATATTCTCTCTCTCTCTCTCTCTCTCTATATATATATATATATATATAATTATTTTAAAATTTTCTAAAAGCATTGGAAGAAATCACCGCTCAAACATTTTCATATCAACTTAAAATTCAGATTTATAGTGACATCAGTTATATAAACGTACAACTTTTCTCTGAATTTTAATCAATTTTTAAAAATTAATCCAAAGAAAACATTTATCAACATTTTTTTTACTTCTGTATCCGGTCTACAAGTATATATTTTATTTCTATATACATATAAAATAAATAGATTCAGGTGAGGACACGAAGACGGTGACGAATACAGTTTGATAAAGTCGAGTTGCATTTAGGACACTTCTTTTAGACCGATAGGATTCAATATTCGACATATATCTACAGTTGAATTAATAAAATTATATATCACATTTAATTTATTAATTTATCTAATTCGTTACATTTTTTAGCTATTGTATTTGCATACTCGAATATACAGACTGATAGACCTTCAATCCGTAATCAGATGTGGTTCAAAATTTGATACAGTTTCAAAATTCAAATGATGCATCAACTTTAATTTTTCTAGCTCTTTGCCCTTATCTGTTTTCGTATTCACTTAAATTATGATAGATAAACAGAGAAATTAACTTCCTTCGAATAAATTACATCTATAATTTTATAGAAATATACAAAAATATATATACAGATATAAAGACTTTACATTAAATTTCATTAGTTTAGCTCAAACCACTTTAGAATTTTCCTGTTTTCAGTCAGAAATTCTAAAAAATGCGCTTTTGAAAGCGGAAATTTATCAAACTCGTTAGATAGAATGTTTCGCCAATTGCAATTATTTCTCTTTTTATACGTCATATAGAAAAAAGTTAAAAAATAAAACTATAGAGCAGTATTTTACCATGTTGACGGTGAGAATGAAATATCTGTCTTCTTTTTTATGTGTATGACTCGTAAACTGAAGGTGAAAAATAACGACCTCCTGTTAGGTATTTGTTAGATTTAACGAAAGAGGAAAAAAATCTGTTTTAAAACTCTTATCCCAGTCGTTTTGGTCAAATAAGAACTTTTCTTCGAACTTTGGAAGTCATTTTTCTTTCCTCCTCCTTTTTCTTAGAAGAATAAAATAGTAAAAGCTTTGCTTCCATAAAAATAAAAGTGCTTCCTTTTTTTTTTTTTTTTTTTGCAATGTTAAGTTATCCAACTGGGTTCGGAGACGAATTTAAAGAGGAAAAATTATGCATAAAAAATCTTTATTGTATCAAGTACTTAAAACAGCCTTAAAATCCAAAATTACCAAAAAAAAAAATCAGATATTTTCTTAAATTTTTGAAGGGAAAAACAAACAGCTCTTAATTTATGAAATTTTAGCCAAATTTTCAAAATTAAGGGAAAGAAGTTATTTTTGATGATCAGAAATAACTTCTAACATTCCTAAGAAATTTCTGTAAGATTTGAAATGAAAAAAAAAATGACTAAATGAAATCAAATTTTATTGAATTATTCTTGAAAAGTCACCTTTACCGTGAACCAATCACAGTGAAACATTCATTCTTCAAGAAATGCATTTAAAATTGCACTTATGTATTTTTAACAGAATTAAATAACTGAGCAAGCAATCAGATAAAATCATTTCAAATATTTTTATAAAGTTTTACGATAAAAATGATATAAATTATTCACTTCTAGCTTAAAATATCACTGTTTTCGATATAATTTTTATCGATTGTATGTTATTGAAGATTATGTATCTATAGTTCTATTTTATGTATATTAAAAACTAGCCGCCTTTGGCGACCAGCCGGTTCGCCAGTATTACCGCTCGCTACAATTTTCAATTAAATACTTTAAGTAACTGTTCTCTTAAAGGATTCTCAAACAAAACATTTTTAATCTTCAAATTTTGATAGCCATACCAAACTTATACTGTTTAGATCGTTTCGTTCAATTTACTATATATATTTTGCTAATTTGTTGTCATTTCCGGCAAAACTTCAACTTTAATTTAAAATGTAAATGATGAAATTGCAATTAATATTAAATTTTTTAATAAAACCAAGCGTTTTATTTTATTTATCACCATTATTGTTATTAATTAATTATTATTATTATTGAATGTGAGTATTGCAAACAGAATCGTTCGGTATTTAAGTCTTATGTTAACTACAAAATATTTTTCATCATTTATGTAATATCTCAAACAATAATTCAACAAAAATTTCTGAGATTCAGCATAAAATTCAGTTTTTAGGTTTGCTTTCAAAAGGATTGAAATGAAATCAATAATTATATTTTGTTCAGGCCTATAAATATATTTCAAAAATTATGAAGTCTAAATTTAATGCAGTAAGGTATCATATTCTGAGAAATATTCTGGACATAGCCACTTTTTAATAAATGAATGAATGTTTCTATTTTCCATGATCAACTAAGACTTATTTTTGAAGTTTTAAATGTTCAAAATTTAGAAAAACGCAACATTTTCATAATCTTAGGCAAATTAATCTTGAGAAACCTGCGCGCTGATTGGCATATTTTCTTTAAAGCGATCGATGGGAAATCTAAAATTATCCTTTTTTTATTGAATAGTGATATTCAAATTTTCATAAATCAGCCAGTTTAAGTGATTGGAAATTAACTCTTAAAAGTCAGTGATTTAGATGATAAGAAATTAACTCTATGACCACCATAAAATCTGTGCTTTCTCTTGTGGTGTATGCATTCTCCTTAATATCCGCTCGAATAAAACATCACATACAAAAGTACTACATAGAACAAACACATCAAAAGTAAGCATAACATTTCAATAGTTGCCAAAAAAAAAGAGAGAAAAATGCAATTAATAAGCAGACGATATTTAGAAAAGTACAGATATTTAGACTGGAAAATGAAATTATCTGAAATTAAAAACACGCGCAGACGATATTTACAAAAGTAAAAATATTCAAACCCAAAAAGGAAAATATACGAGTTATTCCATCAATAAATGCCATAAGTTTATTTATATCTTCATTATTTTATGAGTCATTAAACATCAAAATGGGTCCGGGACTAAATAAACACCCTGTATAGAGAGAGTAAAAGATCATAAAATAATTTTTCTTGAATTTATTTTTTAGAAAAAATAATATTTCATATTTGTTTCATTTCCTACAGACACGTGCCAAAAATTTTATTTTTGCAGATTTCATTTCCAAAAAGATTTAATTTATTTTTAATTGGAGCTTTAATCAATGTGATGGCAACACTTTGAAAAAAGCTAATTTTTTTCCCCATGAATGCGAAACGTGCTTAATCTTAATTTTTATTTTTTATGAAAAAAATTATGGAAAAACATAGTTAAAATATTTATTTAAAAATTCATTGAAAATAGAAATTTAATTTTAAGGTTAAAACATTGGTATCATTTAAAAGATAAATTTTTGATCTTTAACTTCATTTAAAAATCTTTTTTGTGCGGTAATATTTTCGGAAGTTATAGCAGAAACACGTCAAAATTTCGCTTAATTTTTAAATAAATAAAATTCTAATTAAAAATTCGAAAAAATAACCCCCAGGTGCACATTCCCGGCCTCCAAGATATTCATGTGCCAAATTTGGTAGCTGTAAGTTGAATGGTCTGGCCTGTAGAGCGCCAACACACACACACACACACACTGAGCTTTATTATAAGTATAGATAAGGACCGTTTTAGAATCTGTAATGTTTTGATGTTATTTGTAAATAAAAAATAAAATTTGATTTCGCCATTAAAAATCACATTTACAACTTAATTTTTCAAACCAACCTCGCTAATATTTCAACTTGCAGTAGAATTTAGTCGTTAAGTGAAATTTTTATTTTAAGGAATAAAAAAATAATTCATAATTTGAAAGCGTCATATCAATTCACTGAATATGAATATTAATACAAAATGCAATCTGATTTTGTACAGATTTTTTGTTTGGAAATAACGACTACTCTAAAAGATAACCCAATAAAACGTGCATATATATAAAGAATTTTAGCTATTTTACAAACTTTAGAATTTCGTCTACTTAACTCAAACAGAACTCGTTAAATAGACTGGAACTGTATTTTTAACTACTAATTAAAAAAATATATATAATCTGCTTATCTGAAAGTGTTGATGTAAATATACTATAAAATATTTCTGGAATCGCGCATTATATGCCAATTTACTGATTAGATGCTTTGATTTGGGACTAATTAATTTACAAATGATTATGAAGAGCTTTTTTATTTATATAGATTAAATCATGAAAATGATTGCAAAATTTTATTATAACATTGTCTCTATAATTTTAATTATATTCATTAAAATTTAGACAAATATGAATTTAGAAAGTTATATTTCTTGCAATTTGAAATTGATTGGAACTAAAATGTGAAACAGATTTCTAAAAATATCTTGTACTCTCACTAAACCTTAAATCCTTTCTCCCCCTAAAATATACCTTTATACTCATGAAAATTTAAAAACATCTAGTTTATTACGTTTCCAATCATAACAAGAATATATTTAATACTTTTTTATAAGGAAAAAGCTTATATGATGAACTGTGGTTGATTTAAACCGAATCATTATAAATAAAGAATTGCAGATTATTATTATGATCTTGAAATCTAATTTGAAAAAAAAATTCTCCCTTGCAAAAATTAAAATTTATGTATCAAAGTATTAAATCAAAATATATGTCGGTCAAAATATTGGGTTGTTCGGAAAGTAATTTCGTTTTTTTTTTGTGTAGAAATGAAAGACAGTTTTCGTATAATAAACAAATACTTTATTAAATTATATATTGACCGTTCTGGTCCAACACCTTTTGCCATCTTTCTGGTAGTAGCATAATTCCACGCTCATAAAATTTTTGGTCTTTGCTGCCAAAAAACTGATAGAGGTGGTTTTTGACCTCCTCATTTGTGGTGAAGGTTTTACCGTCTAAAATATTTAGCGAACCAGTTCTGGCACTGGCCTACTGTCAACACACCTTCTCCATACACATCGGTCAATTTCTTTCTGGCTTGAACAGCATTTTTACCCTTTCTGTAGTAAAACAGTAAGATATGTCGAAAATGCTGCTTATCGCTCTCCATATTTAAAAGGGCACCAACCAAAAACTACGGCGTAGAATTAATTGGAATTTTTCACACACAAGCCTTGCTATATGAGCTCTCAAAGCATATAAAAATTATATGACTTAAATGTGAAGCTGGGTGCAAAAAAATACAATTAATTCCTCTATCGGGAAAAAACGAAATTACTTTCTGAACAACCAATATTTTTCAGTTACAAGTTCTCTATTTAGAAGTGCAATAAATTAATCCTGGAAATAAAATTATTCCGAGACTTGTAGTCCTCTTTCTTAACTTTATAAAGAAAACTCTTTAGTGGTTTTTTTTAAATGTTCATCCAATTAGATAAGACTTTAAATAATTAATAAAAAATATCTCCTCTCAATAACATAAAAATAATTCAGTTTGCCTTCTTTGCTGTTTATATAAAAATATTTTTTTTCTACCATTAACGAAAATATTTAAGATTTGGGTAATTTTAAGAACTTTTTTCGTATTAACAGTGGAAAGATTTAAAATAAGAATTTTGTATCAGTTTTTAAATTAAAAAGCCGATACGATTTCTGAAACGAACGGCTTATATAACCAATTATTTATTTTTTGATATTTTATTCTTTTCAATTACAAGTCCAAGTGTAATAGGCAGTTAGCTGAATACATGTTCCTTGGTTTTCGATGGATTGCAATAAGAGCATCAAGAGTCATTACTTACCTTCCTTTTAGAAAGAAATTTCGAAAATGCTTAATGATTACCACTCAGAATGAAAAGAAAGTTTGTTCTGAACAGAAAAGAGTTAAAGAAAGACATTCGATAGAGATTTATTTAAAAAGCCATTACTAAAGAGTTCTTGAATTCGACAACTAATAGAAATTAGATAGAATTTTTTTAGATAACTAAACTTCTTACATTATATTATTGATGGAAAGTTTATTTAAATTTAATCAAATATTTTATTTTTAATTCACTTAAGGCAATGGAGTCTGACTTTTATTCATTAATTTCTTATTTTATTCATAGAAATGAATGCTGACATTTCTTTTGATATTTCTATAAATTTTTTCATACCATGGATTTATTTAATTTGAAATTGGATAACGACATTTTTATCTTTGATATCATGTAACAAATATCCACAGCATATTTTTAAGCCTGGAAAATGTTAATTATTTTTGCATTTTATGTACGTAGATTTAGTTTAGCTTATTATGTTTCCAGCTTTGAAATAAATTCTGCAGTTCCTTTTTATTGGGTAATAAACATGACTCCGCTTTTTTTAATTATGTCGTTAATAATCGATTATTGTTTACCCCCAAATAAATCGGTAGAGCGCTATTTGAAAGGTTTGACAACTACCTATAGAAAAATAGCATGTAACATCTAATTAATATTTTAAAAAATGATTTTTGTTTTGTTTAATAACATGTCAAATTTTATGCCAAGCAAAAGCAGTTGTAGGAAGTTAAATTCTTTCATTGCTAAGAAAACTATTGTAGAAAGACATTCGTTGTCTTTGGACACTTATAAAGAATAAATTCCACTGTACACAATTTGCAAGCATTATTTTTAGTGGTTTAAAAATGATGAGTTCAATACATATGGTAATGAATGTGATAAACCACCAAAATGATATAGATGCAGATTTGAAAGCCTTATTTGTTCAATCTATCAGTGGTAAACTATACAAATGGCAGTTGATTAATTTGAAAAAAGCAATGAAGGAGGAAACCCCAGGATATCACAAAAAACATAACAAGGTTATTTTCCAATGCTCTGTCTCCTGGCCGTGTGAGAAGCTTCAGAATCAATTAGCTAGGATGTGTTGCCCCACTCTCCGTATTTACCAAATGTCGCTCCTTCAATGTACAATTTGTTTCACTCCATGCAGAATGCTCTTTCTAGTGAGAGCCCATTTGCCATGCAAATATCAAAAATAAGCTTGATATCAAAATTGCATTTAAACAACTAAAGATTCTTTCCTCGTGGATTCATTTGTTTCCGAAAATGTAGTAGTTTCTAAGAAGAAATATTTTGAATGAATCGATAAATTTTTCTTATAGCATACAAGTGATTTTTTAATCTAAAAAAGGATAGAATTATTATATAAATTATATTATATATATATAAATCATTCCAACATAGATTTGACACTAATACAAGTAAAAATTAAAGCAAAACATATTTATTCAGTCATTTAAAAAATAAAATATTTAACGTATCAGTAAAAATTTTTAATTTTAATACAAAATTATAATTATTACAATTAACTACAATTATTTAATTTTATTTTTTATTTATTTAAATTTATTCTTCTTCTTGCCCGATATCCATTTGAGCAAGCGTTTCTAGCGAACAAATCACGCGTCTTGGATATTCTATTAATCGCACTAAACGAAAGGGAGATGAATTTCGCAGACATTGCGGTTGTCTGTCATGTTTGTTGAACATACGTTTGGAGCCTCTCAGTATTCTTAAAGTTAAAAGGAAGAGAAAACATTTCATTAATCTCTTCCCCTTAAAAACAGTTATAAGTAGTTAAAAGCAATTCATAGTTGACTTCCAGGAGAAAAGTAAAATCAGCCGAAGTAATACTACAGATCGTCAATCCTTGACAAAAGTAAATCGAAAGTATACTTTTAAAATATTTAAAATTATATATTTAAGAATGTAAATCTAAAGTAAATTGTGCAACAACATTTCTACCCCATTCTATTTTTCTCTAATTTTTTTTTTGAAAATATGAGATTTATTTACAGACTATATAATAATTCTAAATTTTAAGACAAAACCTTATTGATTTTTTATTTAATTTATCCATATGCATAAAAATTGATAAATGGATAAACTTATGGCAGATAAGATCAAAACGTTTTTGCAGACTTACAATTGCATTAGTAAAATCATTTTTCCAGTATTTTTGAGAATATGTGTATATGATAATGATGTATACATCCATCAATACATATATGTGTATTGATGGATACATCGATTTTTTTAGACATATCTCATCCAAATTCTATATCAAATCTACAATTTTCATATGAAAGTCACTTGACAATTTTCAATCTTCTAAATCATTTAGTCTTTTTAAGTTATCATATACGCAGACAAAATACATATTTTCTAAAATTGGGTTTATTTTTGGAATCATATAAACTATAAAGTCAGCATTATTCAAAATATAAAGGCCAAATTTCTTGAGGATTGTAATATTTCTATATGAATGAAAAAAAAATGAAAAACCTTGCATTGCACAAATTGTGCTTAAGATAGATTTTGATAAAAATTATTGAAATTCAAGAATAAAATCATAAAGAAAAAGTCATTTCTGTTAAAATACTTTTTTTTTTGTATTTTTGGAAATAGTTTATGGTTGATATATATTTTCTTAATTCTAATTTCTAATTAATTAAGGGTTATTTAAGATTTAAAAATTGTTTTATATAATTAAAGAGTGCATGATTTAAATCACATTAACTTAAAAAAATGTTTGTCATAACACGTATTGTTTTTAGCCCCCCCCCTCCTTTTTTTGCTAGAAGAATTTAAATTAAAATTATGTTATGCAGATTTCAAGCCTTCTTAAAAAATATATTTCAGCTTTCTTAAAGTATAAATATATATTCCTTTACTTGAATTGAAGAATGTTAATGCAATTTTAGAAGTTGGTAATTTAATGCTGATATCAAAAATTTATTTACTAAGAGGAGGATAATTTGCCTAGAGCTGCAATAAAAACAGAAAAGTAAAATGATAAGAATGAGATTAAATAAAACAATTATTTATGTTTTCTGTAAGTTTCTTTAACATTATTTTTCAACTTTAGAGTTGATATTCATTTTCTACTCATGAAAATATGTATTAAGTTATTTCTCTAAATTAATCTAAAAATAAAATAAATATTTTTCCAATCCCCAATTCAAATAGTTTTTTTCTAAAATGGCAGTAAACTGAAAATATGAAAATTAGCAATTTTTTAACTTTTCATCATTTGTAATGTGAATTAATACGTCATATTTTCTTTTTACGATGCGTCAGTTATTCGAAAAAATACACTTTTGACATTGTTTGTGAGGATCAAGCTTCAGAAATATAATTATAAAGGATATTTATTCACTGTCTACAGAGAATTGAAAAAAAATCTGCACCTGAATTTAATTTATGTTTTCTATTCTTTAAAATAATATTTAATGTTTTTCTCTATGAAAATAAATAAAAAAATGCAACGAAACAAAGTATTAAAAAAAACAATATTTTCAAAGAAAATTACAACAAAACTACTTAAAATTAGTTTTGATATTAAAAATGTAAATTTGTTTTGCAATTTTAATTACATATTATCATTTATTTGTCAGAAGAATGATTGGTAACTCAAATTGAGAAAAATCAACGGCAATACAGAAATAAACATATATTTTAAACGTAATAAAAATTTCTTAAGCAGTTATTGGATTAAATATGTGACAAGGGGATTTGGTAATTATAAAATATGTATTAATTTCTATATTGAAGAAAATTCTTCTCCGTACAAATACATAAAAATAGAAACTTACTTCGATTTCGAAACTTACTTCGAATTTTTTTCATTTTTAAATTGGATTTTTCTATATTTAGATTACTTATATTTAAGTTTAATAGAATACTGATTGCCTTGAAATTGTCTTGATTGATTTGTCTTAAAAATGAAACATGATAAATATGAATAAAAAATACATTTTCGATTCAAATTTTATATATTTTGACTAATTGTTTCTCTTTTTAAATGCTATATTTTATATAACTTTTCTTTATATAAATTCTATACCGAATAAATTTAATGAGTAAAATAACTGAATTAGTTTCTTAAAATTTTATTGCAGGTCTAAACAATAGCTTCATTATCATAACAATAGATTCCTAAAAATATAAATTTTAGCCTTAAATATATGTCATTGCACCATCATGTGTCGCTTAGTTCTTAATTTTTTCAAATAAGTTTTTAACCTCTTTAAATGCCTTTTTTATATACAACTATAGACAAAAGTTCCATGGATTAAAAAAGGAAATATATTTTCTATCAATTTTGAAGTAGCTTTAGAAGAAAGAGTTAACCCTTTAGAGGGCCATTTTTTTTTAGTCATATTATGTTAAATTATGTTGAGACGAAATTAGAATAAGAAAAGGGATTCATTTAGCTTTTTAGATAAATTTAATTTGATTAATTAATAATTAAGTAACAAATCAAGACACATTATTTTGTGTGAAATAAAGAACTGAAGCATCTAAGTTTCTGTCTTTCTAAAAAAGTTAGTCAGAACTTATGCCAACCTACAAAATTTCATAAAAAGATTGATAAATTTGGTTGGAAGCATACTTTCTACGGCCCTAGAAAAGGTTAAATACTATCTGTTCTAAAAATAATTCTCGAAAGAATATATGATATATCTACGAATTATTATTTAGTCTTGAATTCCCATTTAATATCGATTTCAATATTGAAAAATATTATGTTTATTTTATGGATGATAGTTTCTATTTCTTATTTATCTAAATACTTAGCAAAAATAACAATGTATGCATGAAACAGCTCACAAATAAAAAGCTTTTTGCTTACAAGTTACATTATACAGCATAATAGAAATAAGTTCTTCGGTATTTTGATATTGTGAAACAATTACTTTACTCGGCAGCTTCGGTATGGACAGAAAAGAAAATACTTGTTAATGTTACAGAAGTTCTAACTCAACATAAACTTGAGATATTTAGCTGTAACTTGCGAAATAAATTATTTCCATCAACAACTTGTTCACCAACAGAAATTCTTGTTTTGATTAATGTATTGCAGCCGAGTTCTCGAATCGCTAATTTCCTTCGTGAACTCTTCGTTGTAAGCCTGTCCGCGCACGTAATGCAAATAAATATCAGATTCTAAAAATGACATTACACTCTCAAAATAAATTTCAAAACAATTATAAAAGTTTGCTTGGTATTATTAACTCGACGTGCTGTGTTCGCTGATGCCGTCACAAATAACTTAAAACTTAGAAACAAAACGCTAATTATTCGTTGTTAATTGGTAAAATAATAACTTGAATTTCGGAGTAATGTGATATCACTTAGAGAAAGTAATCAATTATTTATAAGTATAAAAGTAATCAATTTTGTTACATAATCCCTACATAAGAAAGTCACAATGCATTAGATCTTGTTTGAATTGATTGCATGTTGCTTTTAACGGCTGAAATAACACATCTTGCATTTCAATACCTTGCAAATAGCACAAAGCTTCACTTGTAGCTACAAATATGCATTGTTCCAGCTTGGGATTAGCTATTACAAATAAAACTCACACTCACCGTGGTATCATTTTAAAATTGGTAGATATCGATAACGTTAAGTAGACACCTGGTAATTTTTCATAAGACAATGTGATCTATAGTCTGAAACAAGAAATAAGCCGACGTAATTAATCTTGTTTTAACAAGAAACTTGTTATAAATTTATTCACGAGTAACAAATAAATCGCTATATTTGTTATAGCCATTTTTTATACATTAAATAAATGGAAGATTTTGATTTTCTCTTAATGAATTTTTCTTTTCAGGAGAAATAATAAATGATTTCTTTTCTCTGCATTTTATTTGAAAAACTTCAATGACTTAGTGTCATCTTCATTTATAAATAAAGAAAGTTTAAAGAACTTTAAGATACAGTATAAAATTTATGTGTGTACACTTTGTAATACACCATATTTAGCTCAGCTTTTATATTTTTTCAGTTTTTTTTCTAATATGATATAAAGAGGGATAAATAAGCAAAATTAAATTCTCATTAGCAAATTGTTTGAGAATATTTAAAATGAACAGTCAGTTTTAATTATTTCTTGGATTTTGAAAACAAATAATGTTTCACAATTCTTCGCATAAAGTTTTAGTTTAAAATACGATAAAAAAATGTAAAAACCAAATTATTATTTTATATGATTATTTATATGTCATTTTAGAAATATTTTAATGATAAAATCAGTTCACTTTACATTTATTCATTTCTAAACTCTAAAAAATAAAATTTCTATAATCTTTTAAAATCAATATGTGTTGATATTTCTTTTTTCAGTTTCAGATTTTTTAGAATTTTATTACGACAAACACTAGTTTTAGAAAAAAATAAAAGTTGTATCAGAAACTTTCAATTTATTATATAATCTTGTTCCACAGTATTGACTAAAAATAATACAAGGATTAGACGTTTGAACTTTCTTTTAAAATTCAGGGGGGAAAAAATGTTCAGAAAAGTTTTTCATTCGAAAATTTCTTAAAGTTTTCCTCTCCGTTCAGCACATTCGAAAGTATTTGTTCCATTGTAAACAGAAAATGAAAAAGGCAGTTGCTTATATTTTTTACTTCAATTTCCATCTTTCTTCTTGTACTTGCATGTTTTTTGATTTACTCGATACAAAAATATGAGACAAGATCCGAAAGTAAATGAGCAGATTAAGGTTGCAGAGATTTAATAAATAAGATGACTTTTTAATTAATCAACCAAAAATAAATACATATACTGATTGTTTCCTCGGATATTTGAAATAGTATTATCCGTTATAACAAATAAAAAGGAAAAATAAAACAAAAATAAAATATCTTATATAAAATCAAAAGTAAATTTAGTTATTGATAATTTTTCTTTATTAACTAACTAGCCGCCTTTGGCGACCATCCGGTTCGCCAATCTTAATGCACGTTAAAATTTTAATAATTAAATGTTTTATAGAACTCCCATTTTAATTGCTTCTTCATGAAAATATTTTAAAACTTCAAATTTTAATAGTCATATAATTTACTCATAATATTATAAATGCCTTCAGCCATAACGTAATATGTATCTCTCTAATTTTCTATTAGCACCCGTAGAATTTATGCTTTAAATTAAAGTGGAAATAATTAAACTGCAATAAATGTAATATTTTTTTTAATTTTTTTTTTTTACTGAAACGAAGCATTTTTTTAATATATGAGTACTGAAAACAGAGTCACTGAGTATTTAAATCTTATGGGCACTAAAGAATATTTTTCTTAATTTATGTAATATCTCAAGAAGTTTTTAACAAAATTTTCTCAGATTCATCATGAACAGATCGATTAATTAACAATGTTTAGTTTTAAATGCATCAAACACTAAAAAAAATAAACAGAATCGTTTGAAATAATCTGACGAAAAAATATTAAGCCTTCAAAAAGAAGTCCGTATCCGTTGTCAACAATCAGAACACAATGCGCATATGTGAATTTTCAACGCCAAATATGGTAACGCAAATGCGTGAATTCTCTACGCCAGTTGGGCTAACGCTATGCAGATTAGAATTTTTTAATTTCCTTTATTCTGTTTTATTTTAATTCAAAAGTACTTCAGAATGAATCTGAAAGATCGATTAATTAACAAAGCTTAACTTTAAATGCATCAAACTTTAAGAAAATAAACAGAATCCTTTGAAATAAAAAAGTCTATCCTCTTTAGCGTGGAAAAAAAATAAACTGAAGCGTTACTCATTTGACAGTGGGGAAATGAAAAGATGTTTTTGGCGTGAAAGTCAGTTTTTAATTAATAATTAAAATTATAATTAAAAATTCAAAAAAGGGGAGCCCAGGTGCACATTCCCGACCTCAAAGGTATGCATGTGCCAAATTTGGTAGCTGTAGGTCGAACAGTCTGGCCTGTAGAGCGCCAATACACACACACACACACACACACATTGAGCTTTATATAAGTATAGATATCTGTACTACTTTTCAGAAGCCATTTCTCCCATTTCTTTCATTTTAAAGAAGAACAATAATTTGTAATGTTATGAAAAATAATTCTAACAGCTGTTTTGTTTCGTTATTCTTTACATAGACATTTTTACAATTTAAGAATTAAAGGAATTATTTCAAGAGATTAATTTTCTTAAAAAGGAAACAAAGTGACAAGAGGAATTTTTCTTTGAATTTGAGTAGAAAATTACTAAAACTCATTCTGCATGCAATGAACTAAAAAATATTTAAATAACAGCACACTACATATTATAGAAGATGATAGTGTTATAACACTTTATGATATATTATTATATCATGTATATTATATATGGTTATTAGAATAATGGATTCAAAGAGTAAAATATTTGCCTCAGCAGATTATTTAAAAACATTGAAAATCGAGCTTCTTTCTAAATTGTTCATTAATTTCATCATTCCATCTTATCACAAGACCAATATCTTCTTAAACATTACTTTTCATTCAACGGTAACTATTACAGTTGAATTCCAAAGGAAGGTATAAAATCATCCTCTCAGGGATCATTCTCTAAATCAGATGCTCACCATACTCTAAATCATATTATTTAACTATCATGAAAACAGAAATATACAAATATTGGAAGAAGATTCATAAAATAAATGATATTAAAAATATAATGCTAAAGAAAATCTTTTAATTATTGATTAACAAATCATTATTTATTTTTTGACTTAATTTCCCTAATGATTTTACGTTTCTCATAAACCGATTTGATTTTAGATTATTTTTCCAAAATGTAAGCTGAAAAAATTGAAAATAAATTTATGATTGACTGTTTTAGTTGTAAGTACTAAATGAATAAATAGACTAAGATGAAGAGAAAAAAAAAGGAACATTCAATTCATATATGGGCTAAAACATAATCATTTGAATTGTCCCTAGTCAAACAGATTTTGAGCAGTAATAATATGTAGTCGAATAATATTATCTTGAAATAATGAAACCTCTTGAAATACAATACCTTCCTTTTGCATTGGATACTTGACTTATTTTATTGGAAATATAAAAAAATATAAAACATTTATAATACCAGCTCTTTGAAAGAATGCACCCTCCCCCCTAAAAAAAATCCTTTAACTCTTCCCCAAAGCCAGTGCATCTTTAAAATCTTTCTCTAATTTTGGGGAAGAGTGCGCATAACTTTTCGCCATTAGATAGTGTCTCCAAAATTTTGAATGTTGAGCAAAAAATTATTCATGTCGTTATTTGGATTAGTGCGAGATGTGAACGATTCGATTTTCATCAACAACCACTATTTGGTTCATAATAATATTCACTTTTTTTTCGTATTTATAAGACAATAACTGAAACACGTCATTTAGTTGTGGAGAATTTTGCTGCTTTTGTCCGTAATTAAAAGCCCCAAAATTTGTTATAGCTTAAATTTTCTGTTAAGGAGCCGTCAGGATTCTTACATCTTGATGATAAGAGGCAATTGACCAGCCTCTTATCTATTTTCTTGATCAAATAACAATTTAGAACGTAAATGTTACAAAGATTTAACCACTTAAATAACTTGATCTTTTAAAAATTCTTTATCATAAATGTAATTAAATTAGAAATATACAAGGGGTGGTTTTGACATTTCCCGTAAGGGTGTTTCCCTTACAGGTGGGGTAATACTATTTTTTATTTAATAACTTGAAATATACTATATGTACAGACTTTATAAATATATTGATAATTTATCAATAATCAAAAATTTTATATTATTAAATAATTTTCTACAATTAGCACAGTTAATCTAACAATACATTTGATGATCTTTAAGGGAAACACAGGTGGTGACGTTCAGAAAAAAGATTATATGCGGGTGAACGGAACAGTTAATTATCATTCCGAGCAAGTGAAAATCGATTTGTACCAGAAAAAGATAAGAATGAAATGGCAAGAATATTTTCAGAAATACAGTTTTCTAAATACTGTTCCTAGAAAACGTTACTGTTGATTTAGGTACAAGAAAGCAGATATATCATTTACTAAATAAACTATACCATTTAAGAGATGGGAAGCAAAACTGTGACAAACAATATTAATTTCAAATTGATATGTTGAATATTTAGTAACCACAAAACTAAATAAAGTGACTTTCTCGATTATTAATATAAGGCAGAAACAAAGGTAATCTTTGCTCTCGATTTATATCATCATCATCTTCATCATTAAGCAAGTAAGGAGTTTGAGCATTTTCTTTTTATTTCATTTAGAATAACAAATATTATTTTGTTCTTTTTCATTAATATTCTTTCACTCGAGCGTTCAAGGCAATGCATTCATTTCTTTTTTTTTTCTAACGTTCATTTGTTCTGTTTTGATTGAAATAAAAGGAATATTTAACATTTCAGAATTGTGTTTAGCTGAGATATAACGTTACAATTCATTACAATCCATCCGTTAACGTTACAATTCATTACAATCCATCCGTTAACGTTACAATCCATATAATCAGCAAATAGTTTTTTAATATGGTATTTTATGTGTAGCATTAATTTTCTATATGCAATACATGTAAAAAGTAGAATGTATCGTATTAAGTTAAACGTATATTTTCTGAGTTAATTTAGATAATAATATCTAAACTGAAATGAATATTAATTGTAAATCCTCATTTAGTTTTTTTCATTTAACTACATTAAAATATAATAGTGAATCTAAACAGTTTTAAAAATACTATGGAGTTAAGAATTATTTATTTTAAATAAAATAGTTAACTAACATGACGTATAGTCATATTAGTTAGTCATGTGTTTCCATGTTATTTTATTAGTTCAGCAGAGAAGAAAGAATTCGAAAAATGTAATACAAGAAAATAAAATATAGGATAATGAGGAAAACTTTTTGATGCAAACAATAAATTTTCATTTACGCCTGCAAGTATTGTTAAATTAGAAATTCATCTATTTGGAAGCAAGCATTAACGATGTGAAATTCTTAGTACATAACTCATGAAACGAGAAGAAATCCGATAATGTTTCCCAGTTATTTAACTTATTTCCCACATCCTAAAACTTTCACTATTGAGGGCTTGAAAGAGCGTGTTTTATCTCAAAAACTTACCACGTATTTTTTGTTAAATTTGGAACATAAAAGCGTTTTACAGTCAGCATATCATATGTTATGTCTATGCTCAAGAATGTTCTACTTCCATCCAAAATATTAACTCAAAAATAGAATATTATTCAGAGGAATTTACAACATCCTTGAAATTATGGAATTAAATCAACTTGGATAATAATTTTCAGTTTCTTTATTTAATTAGTACTTATACCTTCTTTAATAATTTAATTATTTTATAAAATATTCAAAATTATGCATTACTTCATTCGCAAAAGTATGAAAAGAAGAGACCATTCAAAAACGTCTAAAAGTTCTATGAAAGTTTTAAAATAAGCTTTAGTTCTTTTAATGTACTTATGGAGCCGATGTTCGGCAGATAAAAAAAATGAAGCAATATTTATAAATATTGCAATAAATACTTCATCAACTGATAAGACGAAACTACAATTTTGGTATATCAGTTTGAATACATTTCATTGAAACGAATAAGAGCACTTTTTGTTCATTATAGTTGAGTTCTGTTCCTTGATGTTCGTAAAGACACTTACCGATAAATCATTTGGTACAGATAAAATCACAAATTAAGAATGGATATTATTCATTAACCCTCAACTGGGGACGTGCGGTCTGTTAGACCGCTAGCGATTGAATTTCGGTAACCCTTATTCTATTTTTAGCTCAAATAAATGCATTAACACTGTAGCTTCCTGTTTTGTGACCTTCAATACACGTGCACTTTTTCAACCGATTTCAGCGGATGCTTTCAAAAATAATTCAGTTATTTATTCGAGTGCGATCTCCAAGATCGCACTTCCCTGTGAGTGTCCCAGTAATAAAGAAGGCTTAGCAGATGGTGCTAAAACTTGGGCCCCGAAATATCATCCAACTTACTGATCCTATTATGAAACAGTGCTCCAGACACTTTTAAATGAAGCAGAAAGAGATTTTAGAGATAAGGATAATTGGACAGAAGAGTTCTTCGATGAAAGTTCGCATTCAGCTGATTCTGATATGCATGTTCAAACATAATAAATTTTTCTAATGATAATGTATTTTGAAAAATTTATAAAATATATTAATATATCAAGATATATATTACACATATATATACAGAATTTATAGATTGATTTATATACTAGTTCTTAACCTGTATGCTTAAAATGCCCTAGAAAACCGTCCTATGAAAGTCACACAAGCAGATAAAAAAGTCCAATTTTACCCATTGTCATTTTTATTTTTCATATAATTGTTGAATTTTACATTATATTGTCTTCTATATACCTTCATATACTATAGAAATAAATATGATTTAAAAAGTAAAAAGTTTTTCAAGAATATTATTTATTGCAAACTTGTAATTTGAGAAGAAAATATATGTTGCAACGCATTTACTTTTTTCAATGATAATATATTTTGAAAAATTTCTAAAACATATCTATATATCAAGAAAAGTGTCTACAAAATATATTGGCAGTTATAAATGAGTATAAATCAAATGAGGTCCTAAAATTTCTCCTTCGCAGTAAAGAGTTAAAAATTTATAATCTCAGTACAAAAATATAACCTGAATTTTACTAATGCTACCGAAGAAAAGTATAAGCTATGTTACACTATTCTCTGCAACGGATAAAGAACATAATTCACTTTGGAAATTTTCATTAACCATTAAATTCCGAGAACATTGAGCGCCACAACTCTTTGAATTTCGTTGCTCCGCGAATGTCCAATGAAAAAGAATTATTGGTACTGTAAAAAGATATTTTTGAATGTCTTTTAGAAAGAAAGTTTCCTACCTAAAACTGATTTCCTGTCTTGATCGTATTGCAAACATTTGTCTATTAAGAAACGATGTAAAACTATTTGATCGCTAGTCATCTCCGTAGAGATAGACTATGAGAATGCGCAGATATGATTGGTACTTTCTTAGATAATAATGACCATAATTATATTTTTAGTAACATTGTCATGGCAACCAGAAAGAAAAATAGTATTAATAGGTTACCATTCGAGTGGTGGAATTGTAAATACTTTGTAAACAATACCATGGTTAATTATAATCGCTTTGTTTGTATAGCGATTGTAATGCAAGACTCTCCCGAATATATTTCGGTTCGTGCCCAAAAAATTCAGCTAATCAACCAATCAGAGTAACTTTCGAAAATTAGATTTGGTGATATTCAAAGAAAAAAATAGGGCATTTAATTGAAATCTCACAGTGTTGCAATTCTGGCCTCGAAATGAGTTGATATCAATCACAGACGCTATCGAAATGAAAATTGTTCTCCTTGGGATTACAAATGGTATTTCTATTTTTAGGATATGTTAAATTGATTTTTATCTTAGTTCTAAATCATGAGAAAAGACAATCTATGAAATGACTTTAAACGGAATGGGTGCAGGGTCATGGGTCGGTGTTATGCCAGAGCAAAATAGATAAAGTAATGACAAGGAAGCTCTTCCACATTTAATTGTTATATTGATTATGTGAACATTCGAGTTGAGTAATTTTAATTTTATTTTTCTATTTATTTACTGCAAAAATTCGAATTTCGTGGCCATACCATGTGTTTTAATTTAACAGCTCATTTAATGCATCAAATAGAAACGTTTTTTATTTTTATTGAGGTGGTCAAGGTCTCTTGAGACCAAACTCTTTAACATACGATCACATAAAGAGGTGAAGGAGTGGTGCAGGGAAAGGCTTGATGTTTTTTTTTATATTAAAATATTGTTTAAGCTGATTGTAAGCTTTTATTAGTATCCTGCAAATATCTTTGAGAATAGAGAGATATTTACATTTTACAAACCTATTCCGAAATAGAAACGTAAAACTGTGTGAAATTCTAGCCGCATTCACAACACAATTTTCTTATTATTTTAATATATCATTTTTTGAGAGAATTCTAAACTAATCATTGTTTATTTTTATTCTATGTAGATAGAAATTTTAACAGCTGTTTGATCCTGATTCGATGCAGTTACAAAAAATAAATTATTTAAAAGTGCGTTTACATGAACTATCCCAGGGAGAATTAAATACGGTAGTGATATAGAGGAAAGGATAAGTTTTGAAATCACTTAGTACTATTATCACAAAGCAGAACGTCTCATACCCTAGTATCCGTAACCATTCTGGTCACAGAATGGTTTGATGGGCATGTTATGGAAATTCATTTTAAGTACTAGAATATTTATGGAAGAAAAAGCAAAAATAATTATGTACACTATTTACAAATATATAAGAAATGATAATAAAATGAAACAGTTTACAAAGATTTTATATTTTGAAATATTATAGAAAAATTATCTGAATAATAATATGCAGAAAGATATTTTGTATGAAAAAAAACATATGAATTTTGTGTTCACTCGTTATGACATAGTCAATGAGAATGCAGTTATAAAAATTAATTAAATATAATTTGGTTAATGGTAACAAAATTCTCTGCTTAAAAGATATTTATGAATGCATAAGTATGTGAAGAAACTGTGGTGCTTCCTCCACCCCCCCCCCCCAGCCCTTGTGTGTATGACATTTGAAGTTGAAAGTTAGGGAGGCATGAAAATATCTATTTTCACTGTTACCAAAAAGGCCTAATAACATTTTGGACAATTTTACGCGATTCTCTGACATTTAGAATATTATAGAATAATTTGGCAATATACAGTATCTTGTACTATTAAAGAAATATACTAAAAATGAAATATGATTCATAAAGTTAGAATTGACCGAGATATAATTATATTCGTATTTAAGATCTGCAAAGATACTCATTTTATAAGGCCTTCCCTGAATTAATCGCGAATATCAGATAAGGTGAAGGTGTCATATTGGAATCATAATCAATTTGTTAGGATTAAATATTAAATGCTTATAGCGAAATCGAGTTGTTTGGATTAAGTGATGCTGTCAAATCATGCAAATATTACTATAGCTCACCAAGACTGAAATCGATTTAAGTGAGGAGCGTTATATAAATGCTAAGAATGAAATAGTAATACATCACAATCGGTCAAATAAATAAAAGGAGTAGCAGTACAATATAATACAAATTTAATTAAAAATGAATTATTCTCCTTTCATTAAATATGATGGCATTTTATTATCTAACAATTACATGATTGTTTTTGTTTCCTAATAAAATTCTGAAAAGTATTCCATATGTTAATTCAATATGTGAAAGTTTTTCCGTAATAATTAATTTCCTTTGGTTAGTAACGGCTATTGTTTCTGTATTTTTATTCAATATTAAATTTTTGAATTAGAAGTATTTATCTGTTGTTTTTCAGTTCTATGTTAGATATTACTCTTTTATTCTTCTACAAAGGATTTAATTTAAAAAAGATAGTTCATTAAATAGAACAATTTTTTCCTAAGATGAATGCATTTCAAATAACCTACTTTTAGATCTGTGCAAAAATGTTCTGTTAAAAGAATTATTTTGGAATTTAATTTTAAAAATTGTTATTTTTTTCATAAAAGTTTCAATTTTTCACTAAAAATAACTTATTTTAATGTTTTTTTTATGGAAAGGCATGCGATTTAACTTTCATAACAAAATATGTTCCACAATATTTCCCTTAAACGAAGTCAATAAATAGAAAAACAGCAGGTTTTTAAAATGCATTTTCATTATTGTACTGAAGAGCACATTTTTTTTATTATACTTTTTTCCCCTACCTTCTTGGTTTTAAATTATTATTTATCATTATAAATATTATGGAATCTGGAACTATTTTTTAAAATATCAATACAATGTATTCTACATACGCAAAATCCAAGTAAAGTAAAATAAAATGAAGAATTGAGGATATAGTTCTGAAAGTAGAAAAAAATTAGTAATTAGGTTATTAGTAATTAGGTTTTGAAGGTAGTAAAAAATTTTATTTTCATAAAGAATGCAGAAGCCGAGAATATCCAAAAACCATGCACTTCAGGAAAGGAATAAAATATTAAATAAAAATTTATATTCCTACGAACATAAATTGCGTCATGATCAATAAAAATAGATAACAAAGCAGTATAGTTGAGTGATTCACAATGAATATCATTTTTCATTGCTCAATAATAGGCCAATCTTTAAATTGTTAATGTCTCTCAAAAGAATACAGTCGGATTTGCCTTCGAATATTTTGAAACATTTAATACATTGAAGTTTGTTTTATAACAGAAAGACAACACAATGCATTTTCGAACTATGATCAACTTTAGAACTGTAAGTAAATATAAATAGACAAGGATTTGGATCAGCACTATTAACGGAGACTAACAGTGGGAATTCTGTGCCAGTTACAGTAAAAAAAACTAAGTAAATATTGTATCTATAAGCTCTAAAAAAATCTGTAATCAAGAGGATCCATTGGCAAATTTGAATTGAAACAAATAGTATTTGGCAAGCTAGCAGTAATAATTACTAGCAAGCTAATTTAGAACTCATTAGCTGTAATGTTCGACTTTACAGTGAACGAATTCGAAAGATATTGCTCTAAAGAAGGAATAGCATATATAACCAGTAGCTCACAAAATAAATAAATTAGAAGTAAAATAAATTAGTGGGTACTTCTAATTACAAAATAAATTAAGTAATTAAAAGGACCCATAGAATATCAATTAGTGTGGTGATTTGTATGAGCGAGGATAGAACCTGGGAGCTTGTGGTTCGCAGCCCAGTAACATGACCACGATACAAAAGCAATTGCTCGGGTAGCGTAGCTGCTAACTGGCTTATAAGCTATTCACTACAGTAGAATAGAATTTCAGAGGATATAATGGCCGTATGATTAGTTGCCCAAAGCCGGCATCACCAAGGTATAATTTACGTGAGCTTAGTATATATTGCATGTAATATCGTAGGTTAATGTCAGCCTCATTACCAAATGCAAAAGTTTGGAGAAAGAAACACCAAATTAGATGTCCTCCTCTTCATCTGAAGAGGAGAATGGTATTGTTGCAAATTAAGGATCCTTCCCGAAATAGTTTCGAGAAGGGACGTTCATGTAATTAAATTAAGCTCAATAGGCACAGTAAAATTATTGGTTAAATGGATGCTGTTGTAACTCGAATAATCATTACTTTTTTTTTAGAAGTACGAGATACACCCCATTTTTTTAAATAATAAGTCAATCCTTGTGCACCACAAAGTACAGCACAAGGCTTACAGAAGTAAGTAGAAACAACTACATACATAGATAAAAATATGTACATATAAAAATAAGGATAAAAACAACAGGAAAAAATAAACAACAAAGCTAATTAAAAATTGAAGCAGTAAAGGCAATAAATTTACAGAATGAGAAGAAAGCCATTTTATGGTCGACCAAAACATGAAGCTGAGGTGGAAACTTAATATTACAGGCATCGAGATCCACAATAAAATCTCTTCTCCCTTCAGTAAGTTTGGAGCAATCAAAAAGCAAGTGTTCGACATTTTGAACTTCACCCACGCTGCAAGAGCACATATCAGTGTTCGATAATCCAAATTTCTTGAGATAATAATTGAAATTACCGTGTCCAGTAAGAAATTTTGTTAAGTGAAAATCGCTGAAAAAATGCTTGTTATTAACCTTTGAGAAATTGTGGGGAAAAATAATTTGATTCAAGAGGCAGTTGACGAATTTTGGTACAGCTCGTTCCATAAGAGAATAGTCTTTTGTGATTCTCATTACGAACGTGAGATTTGGGGATGCTCACAGGATCAATGATGTTTATTTTGTAGCTTGCTTTGCAAACCAGTCGGCTCTTTCATTCCCTAAAATGCCAGAATGACCTCGGACATGAGAAAAACAGACATTAATTCCTCTTGCTTTAAGCTGGTTAAGAGTGATTTGGAAATTGACTACAATTTTGTTGCAGGAAGAAATATTACTAACCAAAAATAAGAATGAGAAAGGATCAGTACAAATAAGGAACCTAGATGACAGTACAGTGGTTTAAGATACACCCCATTATGCAGTAAAAATAAAAATAGAAAATGTGAGTGAAACTAAGAAATCCTAACTGAAAAGGATTGAAATCGTCTAAATTCAAAACTTGAAAGATTTAGAAATGAAGTTTAAACAGCATCCATATATTACAAGAAGAAATATAGAACACATTAAAACTGGCAGAATTAAAGTCTAGCCATTACGAGTTGAATGATTTATTCTCTATTCAAAGGTCCAGTATGGAATAGGTCTTAGGGTAGCTTAGGAGAGCTTAATTATATAGAGACTAGGGATTGCAATATCGGATCAAAATTTCAATACCGGTATTTTTTAGATCTTAATACCGGGATACTAGTTTTAATAACGGTATTAGAAATTTTAGAGAAAAAAAAAGGAAACACAGGTGTTTCTTTGTTTTATTTGCCAGTTTTATTAGAGCGTAAATATCACAAAATAATTTGTAACTTATAAATTATAACAATATATAAAGAATCACACAAAAGTAAAAGAACATATTTACTTAAATCACAAAAAAGTGTAAATATCACTATTCAGTCTGTGGTACTAGGACAAATTTTTGAAATGTGATCTTAAAAGTTTTAATGCAACAATTGTACTGTCATCAAGCTTGAAAAGTAATTTTGTGTAAAAATTACCATCTGTAGAAAATGCTCTTTCTGAATCTACGCTAGTTGGTGGTACTGTTAGCATTGCGCGATATACGTTTTTCAAGTATTTACCTCTAAATCCCTCATCTTCAAATAAATCAATTTTCCTTCGGATAGTTTTGGATATAACTGATTTCTGTATTGTATTTTGGTTCTTTGATTTTTTTTATTTATAGCTAATTCTATTTTTTGTTCAAAAGACAATTCCTTTTCACTATCGACATTAGTGTCATCGTAATCTTCGATAACTGCACCGCATTCTTCTAAATGTAGATAGGTTTGTTAAAAATTTTAAGAAAATTTGCTATAAACTTAATCAGATTTAAATTGGCTATTTTCTTTTCTTCTTTTTCATTTTTAAAATCATTATTATTATGTAAATACCGTAAGACATTTTCTATTTCGGTATGCCTTTCTTCTGTGCAATTTTTCAATGTAATATATAATTCTTCAGATAGTGCTGTTCTTTCACTGACTTCAATATGAAATTTATTGTTGCATTAGCTGTTAATAAATTAGAATCTCACCGACATAATGCCTCAATGGTCAGTTTTATTGGAAGCAGAGCTGATATAGTTCTGGATATTAAATCGAATTCACTTTCTGAAAAATTAATTTACAGGTTTAAGTCGATTATTGCTTTTTGAATTGGATTTCTCAGTTTCAAAAATCGTTCCATCATTAGGAGTAAACTGTTCCAACACGTTTTAGAATCTAATATTAATATATATATTCTAATTAATATATATATATATATATATATAATATTAATATATGTTTTATTTTCAGTTAGTACTATATATTTTAACAATATGTCATTTTTATAGGGGAACGTTTAAATATCATAACAATTTTTAGAACTTTATAAATTATAGGAAACAATTCTCGATGGGTTAATATTTCATCTTCATTATTACATTGTCATTATCTTCATTATCAATATCACTCTCCTCTTACTCTCTTCAAAGTTGGAATCCAAAGTTTCTATATCCACAGTATTTGAAATATTCTGTTCTTTATTTTTTGGTATAATACATTGGTATAATTGAATTTCATGAGCATAGCACATTTGCGGATTTGCACCAATTCAATGTAATATATAATTACAACTCTTTCATAACTATTGCTCCATTAGTCATTATGGATACAATATCTTCTTTCAGGGATAATCCCTGTTTCGCTAATTTAGATTTAAGCAATTAATTAAGCCATTAATTAGCTAATTAATTTCGCTCGTTGGGGAGATAAAAACAAAAACGTATACTATTTTGCTATGTTGGCGATCCCTGTACATATAGCGGAGACAAAAAAATTTCTAGGTAATACCGAAAAAACGGTATTTAAACTTGTGTATACAGGTATTACAAAATTGTACAAATGGCTCAAAATACCGGTATTCGGTATCCCGGTATTGCAATCCTTAGTAGCGACTAATTCTTTATTGCTGACGGAATGGAATTCCTTAAATTCAATCATGAAAATTTAGAATAGGTCTTTGGACCAAATAAAACAATTATTGCTGCTAAACGTATCAAATTATTGACAAACGATTTATGGCAATGCATTTGTAACGTAGAATAAAATGTTTTTTCAATGCTGCTTCTAATTTATTGCTGCTGGCATTCAGCCAAAAATACTGACGTATAGCAATTACGTCGAGTCTAAAACTATCCGAGAGTGATGGCTTCTGCTGCACTCGGAAACAGAGAACAAAAAAAAAAAATCTTCTGATGATTTTCTTGAAATGAGACATGGGAAAATGCATGAAATTCGCGCATTTAAGTTAAAACCATGAATGTGTGCCGTACTCCCAAGTGTAAGCCAAGGTCAGCCATGTGGCAGCCGAAGAAGAACAGTTATTCTTCTTTATTTTTCCTAAAATGACATCGGCCCAACAATCCATCATCTATAAACATAAACATGGAAATATTAAGTCATTAAATATCGTTAATTTTATTCGTAAGTGAATCTATCATCATATGTTTTTGAAGATATTGCGATCCAGGCTTCAGATTTCTATGATGATTTTACATTAGCTCTGAAAATTTCCACGAACAGGGCAAATATGTTCATTATCATTACAAAAGACAATTAAGGCACTGAATACAATTCCTAGCGAACGTTTTGCCAGCCTTCTCTTTTGAAACAACGTGCATTGTCTCCCTCAGACATAATGTAAATAAAGAATTTATAACACCGCTACACAATTGACAGGCTGCCAAGGGATTTAGCCTCCTTTGGCTCAGACATTGTAAAATAAATTCTTCTCTCAAAACTATTCGTGTAATTAAGAAATGGTAGCCTTAATTCATCCTTCGCCCGTCCTTATCTATAGAACAATACAGTTTCTTAACTAGAATTCGTAATTATTTATTTTTGTTTTATTTCAGTAAATTGGGATGGCCTTCAATTTTCACATTATACAAAACTCTACTCTTTCATGGAAAAGAGTGGTTCTCGCATATGAAGCATAAAGCCAGTTAAGATGAGTCTTTTGGGTTAAGATTAGTGAAATCCATAATGAACTTTTAGATATTTTTCACACATTTAGTAAAAAAATATTTAAAAATAATTTTAAATAACTTATTATAGTAAGAAAATAAATATTGTATAATTAGCCTAATTTTACTAAAATATGATATCCAACTTCATGCAGGTTTTATGTTAAGCTCCCTAACTATTTTTCCAAACCTATTATGGTAATATAAAGCAGATTTTGAAGTAAAGCTTAAATTGCATTAAAATGAGTCACAACTGAAGCCAAATATTTTTAAATTGAAGTTTTTTACTCTACATTATTGCATCAGAAACCTCTTTATCATGATTATATTCGTCAGCATAGAGCTCTTTAAGCAATTCAAGTTTATGAAGTTCTGGAGAAACTTTCGGAGGTAATCTGTAAGTCAAAATGAGGTATCGTTACTTTTCATAACTTTCCTAACACCCCTTATAAAACTAAATACTTAAAGTGAAATAAAGCGGAAAACAGTCTTTTTCAAAACAGTTTTGAGCTTAAAAATATGAAAGGAATTTATAGAGAATTTACTTAGTTTGAAATATTTATCATATTAATAACTTATAGATTTAAATTTCATGATATTATGTGTTTTGTCTGATAGGGCATTATATATACTTGGTCTTTTTTTGCTCGCTTAGAGAGAATCTTCTTGATATTAATAAAAGAATGAATTGTAAGATTTTCTGAAAACAAAAGCATATTAATCCTCTTATTCTTAAGATGACTGTAGAGCCTGAGTTCTTTTAATTACAAAAAATATAGATAAAATTTCTTCACAAATTTTACTTTTTCTTGGTGCTTTCTAAAGATACTTAGATTTTAGTTTCATTTTCCCATTGCTTAAATATTCTGTTTCTGCTCCAATCTCTCAATTTATCACTTTACACCTTTGTTGTATTCAGTCATCTCATGGTATTGGTCTTCATTGTTAAAAAGGAAGGGAAATGGTCTTTATGAGTATTATCTTAAGGAAGCACAAATATTATTACGATCCTAAGGATTGTTTAGGAAGTAGATGATTAATTGTAGATCAACAGAAGTTTCTAATATACAGGGTGGTTATAATTAAAGTTCCACTTTGAAATAGTTATAAAAGGAAATTTATTGGACCAAATGTTATCTAACCTGATAATAATTTAAAATAGGTCATGGGAATTTCATTTCCACCAAAAAAAGTTCAAAAACTCACCATCAGGGGTGAAATGACGCTGTATCAATATTATTAAGCAAAATACAACATGAAGACACCTGTTTAAAATTTGTTTAAGCGTTTCTGAAACATGTTTTTTAGCGTGTTCAATGTGTGTTATCTCAAAAGCACTGTTTATGGTGATAATCGAAAAAATTTGGTTGAACTGAAAGATGCGATACACCGACATGTGCTTAACATTCCTCCTGATATGCTAAGAGCTACTGTTGAGAATGGAGTAATTCGATTTAACTTGCTTTCAGAAAATGGTGCAAGCCACATTAAATATGCTTTGTAAAACATTTCAAACCGATGCTTTCATGTCCTATTTTTCTTTCAATATTGTATACAGCTCCATTTCATCTCTGTAGTGAGATTTTGAACATTGTTTTTTCTTTGGCTGTAAAGAAATCCCCATGGCCTTCTTTAAACTATTACCAAATTTGATAACATTTGGTTCAGTAGTTTTTCTTTTATGACCATTTCGAAGTGGAACTTTAATTATAACCACCCTGTACTTTGAAAGAGAAAACGATTTCTTCTTTTTCTTCTCCTAAATAATACAATAAAAGATGTCTATGTAGGCTTGTATCTTGTCGTCTCAATTGAAATCGGTGTGGTAAGGGAACTGGGGATAAGTACGATTCTATAGGTGCCATCTTCATGATGTAATAACGACGCGGATTTATACCAAAAGATTAATCATGTACTTTCAAATGAGTGTTTAATCAAAGTAATTAGCTTAGATGATTTCAATCAATCTTGGAAATGAATCGGTGTTGCATCAATAATTATACTAAACAAAGCCTATGAATCAGGCGGAAATGCAATCCATTTTCATTTCCTTAAGATTTGCTTCAAGTTTTTTTCCCCCTACAAGAACTGGAAAAGAAATGAATTAACATCTTAGCATTCGCTATCTTCGATAATAATCTAGGGATGATGTATGCCTCGAAGCAATTTATACGTCGTGTAGTAATTGGGAGAGAAAAAGAGAAATAAAATATTCTTTTAACTATATTTGTTAAGATGCAATCTCTACATTTATTGAGTGATTCTCTTTTCTTATTGACTGCCGACTGATTATCTCTTAGAGGTCATAATAAAGAAAACATCTGATAAAGACACTTTAAATATTGAATACAAATATATTGATATCTCCTAATCTTCATCGTTATCGTTACTTGCTTTCGAAATGTTTACATTTGATAAACAAAAAACATTTTTTTTTTGTGCAAGTATTTATAAGCCTTGAAGTATTGAAAAGAAATACAAAACAATCAGCATCGAAGTTTGTTTTATTATCTGAGAATAAGTTTCTATTTTTATTAAAAAGACACTGTATAAATTTAATTTAAAATTTCTGTGAAAACAAAATTCTTTGAAGTGAATTTAAATGTATTGTTTCATTTATTAGTAAATAGAATTTCATAAAATCTGCTACAAAATAGTGAATTTGGTTCAATTATTTTTTTATTGGATAAATCAAAAAACATTTATTTAAATAATTAGACTTTCGGAAATATATATTACATTGCTACATAAAATATTTTTCAAAATATATAATTTAATGAAGAAATGTTTTTAGAACTAAAATAATTTATGTAATTAATGTTTAACCCAATATAGCAGTGTAAGCTATTTTAACTGTAATACTTATCTTCCCGATTATCGCAATTCCTTTCCACAGAAAGTAATATCAAACTTTTATACTTTCGTTTATCTATAAACATCAACTTCAAACATTTTTTTTTAAATTTTACAATATGTCATAGAAAATTTAAATCGAGACCGATTCCTTTCAACTAAAGAATTAAAAAAAAAGAATTTCTCTTGAATTATATTAATGAATTGTTGCCATTAAAATATTGGTATTATTATATAATTGAAACAAATTAAATATCCATTGATAATTCATATTCATAACGATCATGTTGCATATGGAGAATCTTATATTGGTCTGTTGGGTAAACAATAAACACGAATTTAAAAATACTAAAAAAATTATCACTGAGAACCATACGAAATTCAACCATGATAAAAATGGCACAAACTTGGAGTCTCTATAATGAGGGGTATACCGACATCGGCAAAGGAATAATTCATCAATTTTTACATAAATAATTTTCTGCTAAAATTCTGAGAACCTGACTGCATATGGAGCACTTTTTCCTACTTCTATTGGTACTGGTTGAATTATATCAAACAGGGATTTCTTATTAATGAAGCATTCTGATTAGCTCCTGTGGGATCACCAAGTTATTCCAAATGTGCAAATATAACATAATTTAATATTCTTTATAATCAATCGGTCACCAACTCGTCAATTTATTGCTAAATGAGGTATTTTGCTCGAACAAAGAAAAATCTGCCCCACAAAGAAATTAAAATTATCTGGAATAATCTTAGTTGGATATGTAATTTTGCTGCTTTTTTCTAACTTTAATCAGGATAAAAAATAATTGTAATCTGGAAATTAAATAAATCGGAATTTCTTTCCTCTTCCAATTAAATATTAAATAAGCAACCAATATGCCACTTTAAAGTTGAAAGAAAGAGAGAGAGAAAGAAAATAGTGTAACGAGCTTAATTGAATCCTCTCAGTATAATAACAAATGAATAAAAAAAATATTCGTATTAATAATTTCTTAGATATGCTTTCTTATCATCCATTTTACAGCTACACTCAAATTAAGACGCAGAAATTATTCTAAACCAATATTTAATCAAAGAAAATTTGTTTCTTTTGCGTAAATATGATTCCTTATTCAACTAAACACCAACATAGAAAGGCTCTTCTTCCTTGAAATGCGACAAAGGAAGGAACACTGATTAAAGTGGAAGCAGCCTTAATTTCCTTCATCACTTGAGAGAATTTAATTATTATAAAATCGTCAGCTCAGAATAAAGGAGATGAATAGTTGGCTGCCTGTGTGGGAAGCAATTAAATTGCGTAGTTCAAGATACCAATTTCATATGATATTAAATAAATTATTTCATTTAAATTCAAGATATAAATATTTTTTTTTAGTTTAAGATGAATTGATGTATCAAATTACAAATAAAACCAACTAAGGCTGTTAATTATAATTGTTCAGTTAGAAATGAAATAGCTTGGCAAAGATTTAAATTAAATTTTTATATCTTTAGGAAAATATATTTTTGGCTTGAAATAATTGAACTTTTTTTCATTTAATTGTTAGATGGAGGAATTAATTTGTTCATTAACACATTCATATAAAGATATTTAGAAAGTACTCGATACAGAAGGGAATAAAAAATATATGTTAATAAATTAAAAAAAAAACAAGTTCTGATATATTAAAAGTAAATTTAGTTATTCATAATAAATAGGAAAAAAATAAGCTGATAAGGTTCAGATGATTTATCACAGTTTATTTACATTTTCATAAGAGTAGAGGACTATATAAAATAAAAAAAAAAAACTATGCTAAAAAATGAACTTATCACATGCCTATATAAATAAACGCTCTTATGATATGACTATGTAAATAAATGATTTCATCATATAAATTATCAGCTGCCGATAAAGAAGAGTATGATTTATATTTGAAATATATCAAATTTAACAGGAGGTGTTAGGCTCAGTTGCATCGTAATATTCAAAAAACAATTAATTTATAATAGATTAAATTATAAGGTTTTCATTTTTTAAAGAATTGTGGTGATCCTGCTTTCATAAAAATGACGTCGCGATTTAAGCTGCGTGCTTGTGCCAGCGGATTAATTATGTGCTTTACAAGAAGACTATTCTTTTCTGCGTTCACGATATATATATATTCCATTAACTAGTAAACAAAAATCTTTTGCTTAAAGTATCCGAACACGTTGAAAAAGTCGATTTTCGCCAAAAATGACATTAAAAGAATTCTTTTAGAATTTAAAATTCCTTATAAAATTTGGATAGACCAGTTTTTTAGCTATCTAAAACAGGTTTACTTTTATTTCTACATTAATTAGAAGTCAAGATATGAATATTTCCGTAATGATCGGTAAACCGGAAGTGAGTATTTAAATAACCGGACGTACCGATTTAAAGGGCCGAAAACATGTGAAAAATTTGTCAAACACAAATTTAGTTTTAAATACGGATTTTTTTTTTCACTGCAAAATGAAAAATTCCAATTGGAGTTTTAACGGTGCTTTGTGGAAATTAGTACCAAAAGATGTCTTTGTTGAGCTTCGGACCCTCATATTAGGGGCATTTATGTCTGTAATACATTTTAATGAAGGTTTTATATGATTACTGAATGCTTTTAAGGTTATTGGAGTATATAATAGTGCAAATTCAGTTAGAGCATTTGCTGAGCTCGATCTAGGCGGCATTCACTGCCAAAACCAAAAATTGCCAGAAAAGAAAATAAAATGATTAAGAAAGGGAAATTATTAAATGCTGCGGAGGAAGAAGGTAAAATATATAAATATAGTGCATTTTAAGTATGTACACATATAATTTATTATTAAAGCCTGTGAGTGTATACTTTAAATGCATTTTTCTCAAAACTGATATTTTCTTATTTTTTGCTCACTTCAAATCAAATAACTCAAAATATAATTATCACATTACTATGACATTTGGTGGACATTGTCTTTATACTATTTTCTAGGTAATGAACTAAACGAATTTAGATTCAGCGAATATTTTTGGAACAATAACGTCATAAATTTACGAGAAATTTCGTGATCAATTCTTTGACTGGTTCTAAAATTTTTATTTATCTTTCTAACCATACGCTTGCAGCTCATTCCCTGGAGAAAACTATGTAGTTTATTTTGGTATAAGGTTTGTTCGGATGAAAGTAATAGTTTTTGGTGTAGCCAATTTGAAGTTTTTAAAGAATGCTTAAATTTATGCTATTCAATGCCGATTTTCAAGAAGTGTTAATGTTTATTTCAAATATTGACATCCTATTACTAATTTCGAATAGTCTTATGTGCAAGCTGTTCTTGGAAGTTAACGAAGTCGTAACGTGCTCGTGAAAGTTAAATTAGATTTTTGTGTTGTGCGCAACACATTGTTTAAAAATATGGGCAAAGCATTTTTTTAAATTGATTAAAAATTAAAATTAAATTTTCATGTTAAAAATTGGTATTATTGAAAAGATTTATTTTTTCCCATATACAAACTATAGAGAAAGTGTTGAAAGCGTCGTCAAGAAATTCGAACTTAAGATCTTAACGAATCTCGTTGTTTTAGACTTTCGGAAGTTCGATAAATACAATTTTGGAAAATGATTCTCTCTCTGTGACAAAGATGACTCAAAAAAACTTTGAGATATACTGACGAATGTAGATATACAATCTTTACAGCACAGTTTTAAATTTCTATCAAATTTTGAATAAAACACATTCAGACAAAGCCTGTCTTTCCGGTTGTCCGAATACACGTTAAAATGATAAATACAAAACGAAGAAAGCTAAATGGGTAAAATTGGGTACACAGATTTATCATCTATAGTCTATACACATGTCAGGTTTTGAGCCAAATTCAAAAATTGGTTGATTGTTTATTGATCTGTACTGTCAGAAACATGTAAATGCGATAACTAAAAAAGGTAATGACTTAAATATGTGAATTAATTCTGTAACTGAACATGTAATTCTCCGCCAAATTTTTTGCTTTAACTCTTTAGAAAAACGCATCTAAAACGCAAATTCAGTTTTCGGTTACTTTTAACTGCAACAAAAATTTTTCCAAGGGTCACAAGATTTATTTGAAATGTTAAATGTTTGACAAAACATAATATCTCGTAAATATTGTATGCCAGTGCCATACAAGGACTTTTCAGGAATCACACCTTTATAAAAGAATTTACTATAAATTCTTAGGGAGAACACTCCCATTGAATTTTAAGATATTGTAATTTTTTTTTTGCTGTAACATTTTTGTAAGTTATCTCGAAAAATTAAAAACATTTTTTTAGTTTTAATTAAGCAAATTACAACTAAAATTTTAAAACAAATGATCCTAGGTGCATATTTTTACCCTCAAAAGTATGTACATTCCAAATTTGGTACTTCTAGGTCATACTATCTGGTTCATAGAGCGCCAAACCACGCACTAACTCCCGTTCAAATATGCAAATACAAATACGCACACACACAAACTTACATTTATTATAAGTAAAAGTATTCATGCATAAAAATATTTATGTAAGCAAATTTGCCTAATCCAATACTACATATTAATATTATGAATCGTATTTATATAGGCTCAATTCAGTGTTAAAATAATATTTTTTCATTCAAAAATTGTGTTAGGAGTTCAGTTACTTTCCATTGAAAAATTTATAGGAAATGCTAATTAGTTTATAGATATAAAATTACTCTAAAAATTGAAATATTCAGACTGCTTTTATTTAAATATAATATTCGATGTTAAGAATTTATAAAAACATTTAACACAAGCTAAACAATGCAACTTATTTTGCTACATTCCACATGTATACAATATTAATCTCAGTTCTAAAATAGTATAGTAATCGCATTATTTTCAGACATCAAAAGGATGATAACCACAACTCTAAATCTGGGGATTATCTATTTATCAAAGATCGCATAGATTATAATTTATGGAGTAACTGTTGTGTATTTGCATGAACATATAATAGTTGCTATTAATTTATTACTAATTAGTTAAAAGACTTATGTTACAGTTTTAAAAGACATATCCACTTCATTCAATGGTAATTTGGCTTTTAAAAAGGAGTACTTACTTGAATATTCCACCATACATTATACGGAATATAGGTTCGAGTCAAAATTTAATGAAGTGAAAAGATTTATAACAAAGATAGCACTGAATTTCATTCGCAGAAAAGCCATTTGCTAATTATTCGATTCTATTAGAATTTTAATATCACAATAGATTCACTAAGACGAGTAAATATTCATTTCCATTAGTCTGATGTTAAATATTGGAAAAGGGTAAAATTGGACGTGGGATTAAAATCTCATTAATAAACGATATAAATTCAACAAAATGATTTTTGATCAAAATAAAAAAGAAAAGAAGATGAGTTAAGGCCTACAAATATATGCAACCTTTAGTGTGAATAAATTCCAAAATCAAAATTTTGTATGAAAGAGTCATATTAGAATGTGTTGAAGACATGTTTGAAATTTTAAATTGTGTATAGAGATTTAGTTAAGATCGAATATAAATATTTCATAATATTGTCACGTAGATATTCTAGTGTTGGACTCAATGACGCACACAAGAGGTAGAGCTAAACCAGTTTATTAACAGAACTCAGAACTGAGAATACAGTAACTGACAAATCTTCTGCTTTTATATAAGCAGGGAAAGTTCCTGAATACTCTTCTGGAGACAGTAAGAAAAGTCCAGAACACTTGTCTGGTAAACTAAAGAAATGTCCAGTATCTTCTGGAACATGAAATAAAGGAAAACATAAAATCAAGGAATTAAGTGTTTACATATACCATTAATCTCAGCGTCTCTAGCATGATTCGAACTCAGGTCTCTCGATCACAAGACCAGTACCATGACCATTCGGCCATGGAGATTCGACAGTCTTTCTTCAATGCGGCATTATTAAAGAATTTATAGATATGATTTACATAACGATATATTTAAAATTTAATTTGCATAATTTATGCTGGATACCCGATTTCGGCATGTCTGCAACCGATTTCTAAGCATTAAAGATAAGTTCATAGTTCAAGTTTGAAAAAATGCGGCAAGTGTCATGTTTTTTTCAATTAAGGAATGCACATAAATTTATAGGCATTCCCCAAATAAAATTAATCACATTTAGTAAATTATTGTTGATATACAAAAATTTTTAACGAAAAACATTCACTCTTATGTGATTAAAATTTTCAAAATATTTCACATTGTATATCAATATTTAGATGATTTAATACTATTTTAATGATCATATCGAAGAATTTCTGCCAATCAGTTGGCATCATTTAATCAAGGTGCATACTGATTCGCTTAAAATTACTAGATTGGTTTTAATAACAGAAATGTAAAATATTTGAATTTTAAATTTTTAATATACGAGGAATATTTAACTATGTCTAATGAATTTGGGGGGGGGCGACTTTATAACAATATAAACTCAAGCTTTAATGAAAGTTCAATTTATTGATTTAAATAGCATAAAAGGAAATTCTTAATGTCATTTAATGTTTTTTTAACTATGTACTTATTTCCAAAGGTTTAGAAATTACTTTTGGATCACCCATATATTTGAGTTTTATCTTAATTTTGTGATACTAAAGTTCCAGTATTCTATTCGAATGATTAAAGAAACATGATGAAACTAGACATATGGTTTCGCAATTGCCGTTATTGATCTTCATTTAATTTTGTGCCGAAACCGTCAATGGGTTAATTGCTCTTCGGTCTATCTGTTCATGTATATATGAATGTAATAATTTATTATAATTGAAGCTAAAAAAATAGAGCTTGGTATTTGATCAAGGGGCTAAAATTAAAAATTGTTTAAAATTATGCAAATTATTGGTTAGGGGGGGACATGTTCAAAATTCCATTTTATTCATATAGTTATCACAAAATATTGACAAATTTTTCACAATGTTTATCGATGTTTTAAAGGTCAAACAATTTCACGAAGGTATTTGCAATTAGCAAGCATTTTACTTTATGACAATTTATCATAAATCTTAAGCCATGTTTTGAGTAAAAGGAGAAAATCAATGAAAAAAAACCCTGGTAAATGTTAAATATTAAGAAACGAAAAAAAAGTAACGATATCTTCTATGTAATCAGTAAGTACTTTATTCATTACACACGTGTTGATAAAATACTTAAAAGTAAATATGATTATTTCTAAAAATCAGGAAATGTTAAATTAAATATTTGAAAAGTCTTGTCATTCACATTTTGATAGAAATGGCATTTAAATCTGTTATTTTTTATTTTCTGACTTCTTTAGTAATCAATAAAAAACATCTAAATCTTTTACAAAGAAGCTTCGGCAATCAATCCATTTTCAAATATAGCAACGAATTACTGCGGTCAAACCCATGTCTACATTTTTTAAATTATCCCCATATGTCAAATCATCTGAGCACATTTCTCTGCCACAAGACATAAAAATGCTTTCCGGAAAAGTTGAAGCCACAAATATTGTCATTTTTTTGTTTATTTCAGCGGGACAAAATAAGCAAAGTAAGTTCGGTGGAGCATAGGGAGGCATTTATCTTTCGATCGATCAAACTTGGGAACGAGAGTCAAATTGAAGCCCTTAATCTAACCTACTGTTTATTTCTGTACATAGATAGTCCACCGAACAAGCATTTTGAATTCAAAAGAATTTCTAAGAAACTATGGCGAATAAAATAAAACGAGGAATGATGCTGGGAATATGTTTGTACGGTAATTAATGGCATAGTGGTAGGGAATAAAAATGCACCAATAAAATTTGTATGACTAGTTGTTTTTGGCGACCAACTGTTCACCCATCTTATTGATATTATTGATTTAGTAATGGCAGCCAATTTTGATAAACTATGCCTACCACCTCGAAAAAGTGTACGTTTTTAAATTACCCTGCAAAATTAAAATAGAGCATTCTGAAAAGCCAACATCAAAGTGTTTCGATATAGTGACTTTAAAATGGCAAAAATAAATCGCGCAATCAGTTCCGCCTTTTAGGAAAATAGAGGATATCTCAAAAACAGATTCCAAATGTAGAGATATCGTAGTTTAGGCATCTAAACGTCTTAACAACAATACAAAACAAAAAGTTGTTTATTTCGGTTTCCTACTACATATATATTAATGCTACCATCCTTTGCCATTGACTATTGGGATGTCGGTAATATATAATTTAATTCAAATAGTTCAAATTATCAGACATCAAAGGCATGTTATTTTAATTGTCTTCATGTGTTCTATTCACAGGGTTCATGAACTTTTCTAATGGAGACCAGTCCCATAACGTTATATTGCTATTGTCTGTTTTCCAATTCCAGCGATATTATTATTTCATTATTTTTATTGGTTTCAGGAACTAAGCAAATAAACACAATTCATCTTCCTTAACTTTTAAAAATGAATGAAAATCATACGATTCAATAATTAATGAAATAGTAAAAATATTTGAACAAATTAACAGTGTAATTTATTGCTTGAATTTGCTTATATGATTGTAGCTACACATCAAGTAAGTATTCCAGATTTATCTTAAAACAAACAAAATTTAATTAGAGAATTAATCATACTACTAAAATATTTAAATTAAATAAATTATTTCAGAAATTACATAAAAATAATTTTTAATTTTATTTTATAGATTATAAATCTTTTAATATTCAAAACACCTGAGTTATTAAATAAAACTCACATAGTTAAAATAATTAATATAACAGTATAATCATAAAGAATACCTTAATCATTCTTTTAAGCAATTTTTATTTATATTCAATAAACAAGCTAAGTTTTGTAATCATTGCTAAACACAAAATTAATATTTGTTTGTCGAGACGATTCACTTAAATAATAATTGTTTGAATTTCGGAACTATTTAAGAATGTTTAAATTTTATAGTAGCATTTTAAAATTATTCACAAGTTGGAGAAAATTTTGCACAACTCAAAATAGTTTTCAAAACAATAAGACTAAATATGCAATTTGTGTAAATAGCGGTAACATTGAAGATTTTTAAAGAATAAACAAACCATGTTAAAAATCAATTTTTATGGAATAATATAAATACAAGTTTTCCTTGTTTAATTACCAAATAGATTAAATAAATAAATTGCCGTATTTACTTATTATAGTTATTTGGAGTAATACATCCAAACAGATTAAAAAATGTTTTCATTCCGAGAACTATAAGAATAGGTATCAAGAGGTTATAAAGCTTATACGCCGTTGACTTTGATGAAGATCTTAATTCATTAAACAAACTTTGTTACCATCAAAAAAAAAATCTGTTACATGAATATAAAGCAAATATTTTCCATGGCAATAATTTCATTTTAGCAAGCAATTTTTGACGGAACTTAAATATTTGAATAGCTACTAATTATAAAGATATTTTTGTTTACATTTTTTAATAGTAGAAAGCTTGTACTTTTATTTCATTCTATTATTTTATTCATTTTATTACAAGATAATGTTCAAATGGAAAATTAATGTTTCATTTATCATTATTATTTTTATTTTAAAAAATTATCTCAAAAGCTTTATATTCAAGAATCAGTGATTCAAAATCCTTTATTCAAAGATCATGAAAAAAAAAAGAAAGAAAAGAAAGAAATAGTCTCTTTTAAGCAAATATTTTTTAAATAATTTTCCACCTTATTTATTTTTGCATTGCGGTATCTCTATTACTTCACACTTTAACTTTTGTGTTAAATATTATCTTGATTTGATTTCTACCCGATGAATGACTGCTGTAATTTAAATTTAGAGATCAATAGAATTTTCTATATTGTAAATCTGCACAAAATATAATCATTAATAATAAGTAAGACAAGTGTTTATATTTCATAGTACCTACTTATTGATTACGAGGATGAAAATGACACTTTTATATAACATAAAATAATCGAATAGTATAAATAAATAACATATTAAGGTTATTTATTAGAGATTTCTCATTAGAAGAAATGTAATAAGTTGTACTTAATATTGAGATTTAAAGACATAAAGTATTAATATCACTCTTGTCAATGCTACTTAGTAATAATCGATACACTTATAGAGAAAGTTTTATTCAATCTAGATGCCTGTTTGAGAGGTGAAAATTTCAAAACAAATAAGAAATCATTTCTGATGTATCATATTTTTAGTAATTATTTATAATAACCCTTTAAAGTAGAAAACTAGTATAAGAGTATTTTTTGTAAACATTCTCCACTATATTTAAAATATCAATAACATGGCAATTAAATTTCAAGCATTTTTCCAAAATAGCTTGAAAATTAACAAACTTTTTGCTTGGAATTTTTAAAAAGTCAAGTTTCCTAAAACGTAATCGGTATTTGGCATTTCTGTACTGAATTTAATTACATTTTTTAAAAGAAAAGTAACATTTAATATGTTTTTCATTGTAAAAAATTTAAATTTATTTTTTTAAAGAAGTTGACTGGTATTAAACCACTAAAATTAGCAGATAAATATATTAATCAACCATAATTAAATGAGATTAATTTAACTACATAATTAATATCATGTTGGTGAACAAATTGAACGCTGACGCTGTTAGTTAGTGTTTTATATATTCCTTTGAAAATCCTTGCGAAAGACACGAATTGACGATCACTATACATATAAAAAAAGGAATCATCATTCTCCCATTTAAATAGTTTCAAATACTAATTATTATTTTATTAATGTTATATGACTTCCTTTCATGGAGTAGTTTGTTCCACCATCGGGAAGAGATGTTTATCAAACCCTATAATTTTAAATGATTTAAAAACCGAAAATCAATTACCCTACAGTATAATGTCTCTTTCTAGCACTAGAGAGATTCTACCTTTTTACAAATAAGACCTAAAATCTTTAAAGTATAAGAATGCAGGCGAAAAACTCTGCTAGAATGCAATATATCATCTTAATGAATTTAAATTAAATAATATTATCATATATGTCGGATAGCTTACAAGATTCAAATAAAAATTGTGGTGTTAAATTGTGCAATTAAAAATTATGGTATTTGTAGGCGAGTTCAATTTTTTTTTGCTTTGATTTAATATCCATTTATATTATTGATGACTCTCTTAGCTGGGATTGACGGTGCGGAAATTTGAAACATTTCCGCAGTCATAACAGTTTTAGTAGTTATATTGAGATAACATGCAATGAGATAGCATTGCAAATTTTTGAAACCAAAAGCACCATGAGTGGTAGACATAAATAGACAATTTTTCCGATCTCAGTCCTTGCTTCAGAAACTAAATGGCTTTTGGGACCTACAAAACAGGCATTTTCGATAGAAATACTTCAGTAATAGATTCTGAATAATTATTTAAGAGGTTTCCTGATAAATATATGGGCCACAGACACTTTATAAGATAAACAGAAGTTACGCGTAGCTCCTGATTAATTTTCACAAAGTGGTATAATGCATTTGACAAATGATTTTATGCAAATAATAGGGTAAGATTGCACGCATAATTATATTATCATTGTTTTAATTAAAACATGTTAATATTATTACTGAAAGAAATCTTTTTTGCAGAGAAATAGAGTGAGAGAAAAGAAAAGGTTTTTTTGTGTCTTATTTTTTTAATTTTTAATTGAGTTAGTTATTACCAAAAATATTTTAATTATGTGTTATTGCTAAAACGATAAATTATTTCAGGACATTCATAATACTAAAAAGTTTCGACAAAAATATTTTTCATAAGTACGCCATAAAATGCTTTCTAAAACAAATTCGGCAGTACTTTGAAAACTGTATATTAATTAGTTTGAGATATAATGGCATTTCTCAGAAATCCTTTCTCAAAAATCATCTAAATATAGCAGTAAAATTTTATTACTAAATTGTAAATATAATTTTATATATTTCCTATAAATAAATTCCTACTGATTCGTCCTTTGCTTTCTAATTAATTTTACTAGACATTTTATTAGATCATTTGTATATAAATTTTTAATTACTTTTACTTTACTACCAGCCAATTCTTATATCCATAAAATTAAAGAAAATCTTACAGTTAATATCTTAATAAAACAAATAATCTGCATTTAACAAAATGCTTTTCAAAAGCAGATTCTTTATAAATAAATGGACGATTAAGGATACGTTTTATAACCATCATAAAGTACTAGAAGTAATGACGATTTTTCTTAAAAAATGTGAATATTTAATTGTAAATGCTATAATCAACTCAGTTATTAACTATTTTTTATTGAATCAGCGAAATAGAAGATTGTCTAAAATATTACATAAAATGGAATATTCGGAATAGTGTAAAAATTTTGAATATTCAATGAGTACACTTATTATTCAAATATATTTTGATAGCATGTTTTGGTTCTACAATCTGGTTAATAAGTTAGAAGAAGCTTGATTTTTCTTTTTAATTTTTAAATTTAAGCTCAAATTTTAAATGTGGCAAATAAGAAGAATTAAGAACTATAAAACACAGTGAATAAGATAATATCCGACTTTTAAATTAGTACATAACGATCAAAATCAATTATCAATCACACGACAATTTAATTCCCTTTGGAATCTTTAGCAAATTTAATGCAGCAGTTATTATTTATCAATAAACTTTATTTGAATGCATATAGAATCATCAAGACTTTACTCCAATCTCACAGATAAATCATATTGATCAAACTCTCGTATATGTTAAACTGTTTTTTTCTCTGACATTTGTTTCCTTCATAAAACTTCAACTTAATACCCTTTTGATACTATATATATATATTACGAAATGCACACAATGGTCCCCTTTCAGCCAAACACTTTGGTATAGATTTTATATAACAATATTCTTGGTTATTTTTAAATGACAAAATCGACTCTTACAAAGAGCTCGGTTTAATATAACTGTATCTGAAGGAGAAAAAAAAAATTAAGAATTCATTATCATAACAGTTAAAAAAGTTTTTGAAAAACTTAAATCTGCCGTTTTTATCTGAAATTAATATTTTATTTTTAAAGATGCATGGAATTTAAATATTTTCAAAGTACATGAAATCTTACATTTTTTAACTCAGTTTTTAATTTGATGACAAATAAATATCAATTCACTCCTGAATAACTAAATGTTAACCAGTTTCATTGATTCTGAAAAACCAAAGAGGCTTTCAAATATTTCAAAAAAATTTGTTTTCCAATAAACTACTAAATTTAATTCGCTCTATATTTTACCAGAAATTTTTTGTCGGAGGAAATAATTGCATATTAGTTTAATAGAATCATATTAGAAGGTAAAAATACAATGTGTTCACTCCATTATTGGCCTAAAGCTAATTTTCAAACAATTTGAGATAAGTTTCAGTTGAAGTAAAACCTTAAATTGGGCAAATATTTTTTTTTATTTCAATGAAAGAACAAAAACATGTTGTCGTCACATTTATTCCGTCTCCGATTTTATGAATAATATTTATTGAAATATTTTTGACACTAAATTAAACAGAAAAGAAAAATACCCACACTCGGGCTAAAACTATCCTAGTTAGTAAGCTCTAAATTGCATAATTTGAATTAAATCAATTAGTACCTTGAAAAATTATTTTCAGTTTTATTAGAACATCAAATTGGCCTTTGAAACCACCTAAGATAGGGATATCAAAGCTTCATATTTGAATCAATTTTAATCAAAAAAGGATAAGACTTTTGTTTAACTATTTGTGTATTAAACTACATACGTAATTTAGTAAATATGACTAATAGGAAATGTATAAAAATTTTGTTTTAAAAGGCATTATTTGATTATAATAATAAATATACAGGGTTTTACATCATTCAAGCTGAAAGAAGTTAGATATGTTTAATGTGGTTTTTATAAGACATAGAATGGTTGACCGCGTGATGGGTCCCGCGGGGGGGGAATCTCGTAATTGAGGATGAGAAGCTTTTGGCGTGGGGGTTGGTTCTCGCCACTCTTTAGGGTACACGAAAATGTGGTAGTCTGGCTTCTCTCATCGATGGCGGGACGTACTTCCTTAGGGAAGGGTTATATCGTGGCTGGCGATGGCCCTTAGGACTCAACAATGCCAGTGTTGCTGTTGAGGCAGTCCGGTCTTTCAAGTTTTAAGGTGTGCTTCTTGAGGGGTTGGAGTAGTCGGTTTGTGATTTGTGTGACGGGGAGAAAAATATACTTCAGAAATTTATTTATTAACATTTTGTATGAGAAAGAAGCATTAGATATTAACATTCATAAAATAATATAAACAGTATACTATTTTTATGACTAAAAGATAAAACAGTATTTATAAATTAAACTTTCTGATTCCGTGTGAAAGAATCTTCTTAATCGAAGATGACGAAGCAAGATAATTCGCAAAAACGTTCAGCCTTTTTAAACTTGAATACGTTTATCTAAGGCTTATTAAATTTTCTGAAGTGTTTTTGTTAGAAAAAAAATACCGCCTTTTTTATGCGTTTTTTTTAATTATTATTTAACACTTGCATAGCCGAAGTGCTTCAGAAGTGATCATTTCAAAGACGGAATCTTAGTCAATTTTTTTTCTTTTAATGACGATCTTCTTTGATTTTAAGTTAGGAATATTATTTGATTTTTAATAAAGAATAAATAAAATGAAAACTAATTCAAAACATTTTACACTAATCGTACGCATCTTAATTTTTTTAATTCATTCATGACATTAAAAATTCTATCCTAAATGAGATTTTGTCTAAAATTTATTTCAGTAACATTAAATTCATGACACATTAGAAAAAAAAATTAAATAAACAATATATTATATATTTTAATCTTTTGCTTTCTGAAATGGAAATTTTATTGAATAACTATACCTTATACTTTGACGTATTTAAACTTTTCTTTATAGAAAATTTCGCGAATTTCTAAAATATATGAACTGTACTCTTGTACGATAAATTAAAAGTTTCAATAAAGGTTCTCCGTTGTGAGATATTTAAGACACTTTAAAGCTAACACTAGTTGAAAGGAATGAATATATATTTTGAATATGCGTACATATATTGAAGAAATAAATTGAACTGCAGTGAAACGTCATGAAATAAAGTATATGACTAACTTCATATTACAGATTTCAAAAGTATGTCGATATTTGTTCAGTTATATGAAGTAGTTTTAGATAAAGAAATAAAGAATTGAGATTGCTGATTTTAACATTATTAAATAAGGGGTTTGAAAATTTTAACAACTTTTTAAGCAGTTTTAACAACTTTCTAAGCATTTATATCTTCTGCAAATTTCAGTTAATTACTTTGATATTCTATTTATAAAAGGATTTGATAATTAATTTTGAGTTTAATTTTTGTAAAATTAATGAATTAAGTTTTAATATCCATTGGTGTTTTTTCCAAGAATTAGATAATTATTTCCCTATTTCTTGTTACAAACCAATTTTGTATCTAAAATTCGGCTAGTTTTTGAATGAGATGTTATCTAGGAATGATTATTATGAAATCCAAATTGAGGGACGGGATTTCGGTGCAAGATATCTGAAAGTTTGCATCGAAGCTATAAGCAAATTGTTACGAAAGATTAAAAGGACAACTTCAACAAGAATTATTTTAAAAATATCTTTGGATTCATATCTTTCATTTAGCTTATAATTTTCTTCTAATTACCATTATAGGGGATCTTTTTAAAATACTGAAATTTGAGATGGAACTGGCTTCGTTATTTTTGAAAATATACTTTTAATTCCGTAATATTCCAGTGTTAATTATTACATTAATATAACTGTGTTGTGAAAGGCATTAAATTAGCTAACGTTTATTCTGGAAATAACTATAATTATTGTGCTTACTGTTTCTAATAATAAAGCTAAAAAAATATTATTAATGGTTGGTTCCCTCCTGTAAAACTATGCTCATTAATAAAGAGCATTAGTTGTATAATTTGCTGAGTTCAATTACCATAATTCTATTACTGTTTGGTAATTGTTATTCAAAATTATCCATTATTGAGGTAATAGGACAACGGTTTTCCTTTTTTCCTTTAATGAGTAAATTAGAGGTCTTTAAGGAGCGTCTTAATAGAATACATTATATAAAAGTATGCTTTGCTTTTTTGACAAAATGTGAACAGAATTTATGTCATTCTCCCCACTCCCTTTATGCCCTACATTATAACGCGATATTAATGCATTTAAATTTAATTCACCGATTCCATTTCAGATTAATTTTCAGACAAGAGATTGTTGATTTTATTTAATTATATAATTGGATGTCAAATTAATGTATTTTTTTTATCAAAAATTAATCTCTAAAATTAAAATATTTGGTATATTGAATTCAAACGCAAAACGAGTTTTTCGCTGAAACTTTATTCTGAAAGACATATACATTGTTAAATAATTATGAAGATTAAAAAATAAATATTGATTAACATTCGCTAATCTTTTTTAATGACAGTACTATGTATATTTTTCCTTAAAGCTGTGCATAATTAAAAAAGGTGTTTTTGAAAAATATAATGCATCTTCAAAAGGTGACAATTTTTTAATGTATAAATTAATCTCACGCCTTCATGAAAAAAAGAATAAAGCTCAAAGAAAAAGGATAGAAATAGGCTTAAAGGACAGGACAAAGCTCATACATATTAATAATGCTCTTAAATAAGCATATTTTATTCTTAAAATTATTATCTTTCAGATATTGTAATAAATCAATCACAATAAATGAACCTACCAATTTAAATTCAATGCGAGTCTCTCTCAGTGTAAGTATATATCAACATAAGTTACATTTTACATCAAAATTTTAACATAAAAGTAGAAAAATCAATGTAGAAAACAGACAATTTGTCATACTTATGCATGCACAGAGCTGAAAAAATATCCGCCTTTGAAAAGGCCTGATTGAGCATTGCGTGTTTTGAAATCATTCCAAGTTGTTTCGCGGATAGTGCGAGAGATTGTCATTTGTTATCCACGTGAGGAAAAAGCGGTGCTGTAGATAATAAATTTTCCTCATTGGCGGAGAAACGGCAAATCAAGACTAGGGGATGGTGCTTGGAGAAATCCGGAAAAACAACACTAGTTCGATGTTCTTCATGACCTACGCGTTCCAGATGGCCTTTATTGGAAGGTATTAGATATACACCAAGGTCCTCTAAAGATAGCCTCGTGCTTTTGGGGTTAATGTATCAAGATAAAAATATTTTATTTTCATTTTTGTATTGTATTTAGTAAATTTTTGTTTACTTGTTTTTATATAATAAATAAAATGTACAGATGTTATAACTTATTCTATTAAAGATTTTAAAAATTATATTAAGCATGATTCATTCGTATTTCTGCATCATTTAAATTGAAATAAATACGTTGTAATTGTATAATATATGTTATTTAATTTCTTACATATACGAATGAATTATTAGGGCAAAAATGCGCATGTTATATACTAAATGCAGAGAAAGAATTGTTTTAAAAAGACAGTAATGTACAACTACGAAAAATTCATGCAAATAATGAAAATTGATTGCCTTTGTCTGGAGTCATACTTTCTTCTTTTGACTATCTCGTATACGAAGTACAAAAACTTATTGTCATAGAAAAATTCGAATTCGAGTTTTTAACGAATCTCTAGGTTTCAGATCTATCTCAATTTTTTAAAAAAAAAAGCATTTTGGGCTTTATGTCGGTTTTTCTGTGAACACGATAGCTCAACAACACTTTGAACAAAACAAATGAAATTTGAAAGAGTGGGTGGGCTTATGACAAAAATTTTAGATTTGTATTAAATTTTGAAGGAAGTATAGATGTATATCTATCTGACTGTTCACGTATAGATGAATATCTATCTGACTGTTCAAGTTTAAATGAACACAATGACTGTAAAATTCAAAGAGGTAGATAGATAAAGTTTAATATCATTTTTAGCATCTAAGTATAGATTCTTATGAAACAGTGCACCTAATTTATCAAATATTTGATCATCTGTGTATTGTATGCTTTCGCATATATGTAAATTCTATGACCCATAAAAACAATGATTTAAATTAATGAAATTTAGTATGTAATCTTGTGAGTACAACTATAGATCTGTGCCAAATTCTTATTTCAATCGTTCTGAAAAAAATGAGTCCAAAATACATATTCTCTCAAATATTCAGTCAAACTTCTAGATTCACGTCCGATATTTATATTTCGTAACTATTGTTCACCCATACCACGCAGGCTGTTCCTGGCGTTACTCTAGGAGCACGATTATCTGAGAGGGGAGGGAGGGAGGTGATAAAACATTTATTGGTTAATATGACAGGAGGTTTCGGGGATACTACTCCCGCTGGATTTTATGTAAGTTTGGCATATCTATAGGGTTTTGCAACTAGCACAAGAAATTAAGGAGTGCTGCTTCTTTGCATAACTATTACAATTAGTTAAGTATTTATATAACACAAATTTATAGATGAGTGAATCAAACATTACAGTTATAAGTATATTATACCAACATATCATCTGCTCTTGTGAAAAGTTATAAATATTCTAGTTGAGAAATATAAATAGTTCTTTAGAAGTGCATAACATTTCTTTGCTTTTATTTATGAATTTTCTCTATGTATATGTCATAAACAACCATATATTAGGGGCAAGGGGGTTAATTGGCTATTATTAATAGTAACCGATTAATCAATTTAATCATAATAGATATATCTGCAATACTGATGAATTAAGAGCCTGCTGTTTTGGCAACTGTTCTATTGGTAGAATAGTAGATCCCACAGCATCTAACAACCGAGTTTTAAGCTCTTTCTAACTATCACATTTCACTTCAAATTAATAGTCTAGTACTTTCATCAGCATCAGTCAATATATTGTTTATCACATAATATATTATCCAATAAAATGCAGGTAAATGCGCTAGCATTATCTGAATGAGGTTCCAGATTATCAAATGCGTTCTCGAATTCAATAATTTGAGCAATCATTATGATATAGTTTTTAATAATGAATTATTTCGTAGGTACTCATCTAATATTCTTGAATTAAAATCTGTTTAATTATATCTAATATATTTTATTCAGTAAGACATCATAAAGAAAATCAAATGTAATAATGAAACCGTGTGCCATCAAATAATAGTAAATGTTTCATTGAAGACAAAAATGCAAACTTCAATTCTCTCATATACGTGTTCTAAGCTTATAGAAAAAGAAACACAAAACCATTACGAAAGTAACTTCTGTAGTTCAACTAATATTTTAAATGCATGATTGATATATTATTAGTCATTACGTTATTATTGATTTCTGTCATTACAATAAAAAGGATTTTAAAAATTCATAACAATTTATCTTCATTCGACAAAATTATCTTCTGAAGAAACAACTGATTAGTTTTTTTTTTAATTTATTGAGTCTTTCATCTATTAGACTTTTTAATGTCATGATTTCATTTGAACATAAGACAATTGAGAATAGAAGATATCCGAATATAGCTTAATATATTAATCAAAACTGAATAATCCTTTCCTTAAAAAAATAGTTGACTAGCTGGAGAAGTTTCATTTCCCTAACATACCCCCTCCGAGAACCTAAATTCTAGAGGGTCCAAGAAAGACAATCCTTCTATAGATATTAATTGTAGTACTTTTGATGAAGAAGACCTTCATCTCTGAAAAGCCTTTAATTATTTCACTAAATTCACAAATGAATAGCGGTATCAATGTCATTTCAGAATTTAGACCCATAAAGCCATTTCATTACAAAGATACTTATCACATAGTCAAATTCTCATTTGATTCAGTTTCTTTAACAAACATTCGATTAGATGCTTTGCCCAAAGTCATTAGATACAAATCCAGTCATTTCAAACGATAGTCGGTAATGCAGATTACACCTGAGTTAGAAATGATTCCTGAAACTTTCATCATGGAATGAAGTTATTAAACACGTGATAAGACCTATTGATATGTTTTTCCAGTTATTCGTAAAATAAATTTGATTTGAATCTTCATTTGTTTTTCAAAATTTAAATTATTCCAACATTGTACTGACTTTATGAAAAATAAGTATCTGAGTTCAGATGGCATTATAATATCCATATAATATGTATATTTTATAACTAATATTATATAAAAGAAATATCATGCCAGATAATTAAAGTGATCAATATAATTTACACGTTTTAATTTATTGTATAAAAATAATGCGAAAAGTTATATTAATTATTAAAATTATTACAATACGCGATTTCTTTTAGTCAATAACATTAAAAAAATCTAATAAATGAAGAATGAAAAAAAAAAGAAAAAGGATACTTGTTGCCATTTACCAAAACAAAATATGATACGAATAACTTTTTTCGCCTTTCCATGGAAAAAAAAAATATATACAAAACTATCATAGAGATTTCTAATTCTTTTTTTTGTATATTAAACTATCGAAAACTATTATTAAACTATAGTTACTATAGAAAAAGAATCAAAACCATGTAAAATGACAGATCTCTTTAACTGTTACACAAAATGTAGATAAATAAAACATACCATTATTATTTTATATTAAAATATAGAGAACATATTGTAATCGTCAAAAAAAAATCCTCCCGATTTTAACGAATTAGTAATCGCCAATAATCAATAATCTCCACGTTTTCAACCTCCCTGAGTTCGAAAAACACGCTTGGTATTTTGTCTATCTACAGGCGAATACGAAAACTTGTAAAAGCCTTCAGCTAGATGAATGGAATTTGGTATATGGACTTATTGCCAAAGGTCTATTTTTTACAATCAATGTTTGAATGAAATTCATCCATAGGACTGGATGTTCGAGTACAAGTAAAATCAATAAATCCAAAAAAAAAGGGAGAATTAAATAAAATTTGGTACACAAACTTATATTTAAATACAGAAACTAATCAAAGTTTTCATGCATGTAAATGCAATAAGTTAAATTAAGGAAATTCACTATGTAATTTTTGTGACTACAACTGCAGTTTTGCATCAAATTTCGGTACATACATTCCACATACATATTCATTCGATAAATTCAATAAAAATGCTAGATTCACGCCAAAGATATATTTTTCGTAATTACTGTTTGCCAATGCCATGCAAAAAATTCGTGGCCTTACGCAAGGACCACAATATTAGAAGGGAAAATGGGGAATAAGACATTTATTGGTGAGTATTCGAAAACGTTTGGGGGAAACCACTTTCGCTGGTAATATATCATAATTATTTCCTTATTTGACTGGTAAACATTTCAAGAATAAGATTTTTCTAGATTATTATTTTTTAATATTTAATTTCTTTTAGAGATTCTAAAAGACAGACTCAAATTTCTGATATCCCTCTTAATCAAAAAAATTCATTCCGATTTTTATAACAAATACTTATTAAATAAAAAAATCT
>JAPMOR010030720.1:48302-85841 GCA_026543865.1 Argiope aurantia | reverse complement strand
AGAAATGTTGAAATGGCATGCAAGAATACAATTTTCCCAACCGTCCCTTCTATTAATTCAACTTTCAAATGAACAAATTCGTGTTGATTTTAGTTGATGCTAGTTTATAAATTTTAAAATAAACCATTCCATAAAGGTCTTTAAGCGTTTAATTGCTTGGAAGATTTTACTTTTAACTTATTATTTAGCTTCTGTAATCTCATTTCTTGTAGCTAGATAAAGGCATTTAGAAGACAGCTTTATATATGACGTTTAATCAAAAAAGAAAAATTTCGGAACTACTCATTTTTCAGACTTTTACACTATCTCAACCTAGGGATGTCTGGCCTACAACAGCTTAACCTCGAACCATGTATCCATGCATGATGCAACGGTGAAATCATGGCTTTCAAATCTCAAATCAATGACTATAAATACATAGCTATCAAATGCCAATTAAAATATACTTTTAATCAGCAAAAATCTTGGGCAAATATTAATGGAGCTTTATTCATACGTTGCTATATAATTTATAGTTTTATTGCTGCTGTAATTCCTAATTAATTGATTATCTTGGGCTAATATCGTGTTGGGGATGGCAGTTAATCGTTACCAACTTAAAAGTGTTCCCTAGTTTACGAGATTATCAAAATTTGTATTTTCTCATCTTGATGTGACGTGGTTGAGGAATAGCAACTGATGTGCCCACCTTGTTTTCTAATAATGCTCTAAAATTTGTCAGGTCAGTCGATAATAATTTTTTAAGTACTGATGTAAGTAAGTATTATGATTTGTTTGAGCTACAATGAATTTTAGTGAACTTTTCAAATTTGTTGCAATAATTGTAATTAAATCAGGCTTATTACAACACGTAAATTATGCAATTTTTAACATTTGGTCATCTGATAACACTTTATACATAATTTACCTAGAAATTAATTTTTATGTATTTTTTACCATCACTTTGAGATACAATAAATGCTTGTAAATTGTTCTAATTTAACTCATTAATTGTAATTAAATCAAAATAGATTTCTCTTCAATTAAATTGCAAAAATTCTAGCATTTATTGAACATCATTCGGTCAAATATATTTTTGGAAATCTTTATTTAAAAAATGATGAATGCATCAATTCAAAAGCTAGCCTTTTTGTGGTTTTGTTAGCTTTACTAGTTAAGTATCAGCATTGCATTTCTTTCATGGCATGATATTTTTCTACAAGAAAAATACATACATCTGGTAATTTCAAATTGTATCAATGAAAAGATTATAAATAAAGAGGTTTAGAAAACACGTTTCCTTCCATTTCTTTCTTTTATTTTCTGATATCGCAGTTGTCGAAGGAACAAGTGCTACTCCTTTTCATTAACGCTATCGCATTCCCAGCAAATGCGGTCGTCGCTTACATCAGCGATTTTTTTTTTGAATGATCTGCTTTGACGTATTTCTTGCAGCGCCTTGACACAGGGGAATACGGAACAGTTTTCCTCTTTAGTTACTTTTTTTAAAGTCTGAACTCACAATGATATTTTATTATACTTAGAAAATTAAAAGAATTTTACATCTATAAAAGTTCCAAACGATTCAAGTAAAATTAAAACAAATTAGTCTTCATTTTAAACCTTTGTACAAGCACGCTATAAAAATTATTGTAGGCGTCGATATTTTAATGAAACTTATTTCAGATCTCCCTGCGTCTGAAATTTTTTTTTGAAAATACGTTTATCTGTTTGTTGAAATGATACCGCAAAAACATTTAAAACTAGAAGAATGAAATTTGGTGTATAGTCTCTGCACCAAATTTATAAATTTCTTTTATAAAATTTTGAAGGAAACCTATTCTCATGAAATTTGTCTATCTGTCCGAGTATAAGCGAACGTGATAACTACAAAATTAAAAAGCTTTATAAATAAAATTTAGTACAAAGTTCTAAGATTCAAAGTGTTGATCGATGCAAAATTTTGAACAAAATCCGGCAAAGGAGGTATTTTTTTGTCAGCCTATATATAAAAGTGACAATTCGTATATATATAAAAGTGACAATTAAAATATATTGTAATTACCTGTTTTTTAAAATTGAAATTACCTGGAATTATTTTGGTTTTAATTAGCTAGAATAAGGTGTCCAAAATGCATATCTGTATGTCTTCACTATTCTACAAAGCAGAAAATGTTCATATACAAGATTCTGAATATAACATAGAGTATTCGTAGCGCTTATACTTTGGGCAATGTCTACAACGGTTACTTAAGTTAAATGCAAGATAGTATCTTTATAAGGAAGAAAGCAAGAAAATATTAAGGAGACTACTACTTTCAAATAGCTTAATTAAATCATATAAATTCATCAACAATAGGCAAAATTGATTTTTTAGTGCTGTGCTAAACGGCACGGGGTAAATAAAATGGAGTTTTATTATATTTGACGTTATACCAGCTTATCTCTAAAATGTTTTCAACGAGAAAATAAGTTCTCGGATAAATGATGCAAAACTTAAAAACAGTGGCCTTTTTTCAGAAAGAAAATTGATAAAATATCAGGAAAAAAAATTTTCATGTCAAAAATGAAACTTCCAAAAGCGCTTTCACATAAATCTAATGAAAAAAAAATTCTAAAATTCAAGAATTTATTTACGAAACATAATCTCATCAACTAAGTAATCTTATTTATAATCTAGTAAAAACTTTTAAAGAAAAAATTCTGTAATAATTTAATTATAGAATTTCATGAAGGCAAATGAACTAATTTTATTTATTTTAAGTAAATGAAACTTTTGAAAGCATGATTTTTTTTTAATTTTTCATTGACATAATAAGATTAGTTACACAAATCTAATGCTAAAAGTCCCTTCATTATAATAGTTTAAACTTATAAACTATAACGTAGTTGCCGGACCCTGATAACATATTTGGATTTCATAATAAAAAGATTTGCATTTCAGTTCTTGATTTTAATAATAATGTAGGCACGTATATGAAATTCATGTAAGTTCAGTATAGAAAAATATTAACTATCTAAATATAATTCGTGTTGCACAGCGTTTCTTTTTCTTCAAAATTACATGCAAGTGTCTCCCATTATCTATTTGATCTCAATTATCCTTTATGTCATCTGTTTCATACTGCAGTATTCAATGATCTTTCCTTAAGTATTAAAATCAAAAACACATTTTAAATAACTCAAATTATTTTCAATATCAATAAAAACAAGCCGCCTTCGTCATATAGCTTGTTCATCGGTTGCGTTTATTTTCAATTAAATTTTTAACACAACTTAAAAAATCTTAACAAATTATTCGCTAAAATAATTTTTAAGCCTTAAATTGTGGCATGTATCAAAATTGTATTATTTTACTAATTTTTCACTAGCTCTATTTATCCTGTATACCAGCCATCTTAATGGAGTCAATTTCAAGGGTATCATAATGCTTTTTTTAATTGTAATCGTCTGGTTTATTTAACTTTTGTAATACTATAATTTCACTTTCTTATACACTTTCTTCATGTTGTATTAAAGAAATTCTTTATCTTTCACCATCGGAAGAAAATGAAGGTATTAAATATTTGATGGAACAATGAAAATGATTTGAATTTTAATTCAAAAACAAAAATTTATTGTTTATGACGATGCAAAAAAAAAAAAAAAATAAAGAACTGCCGAAATTGAGAAAAAATTTATACGACAATTTAACTGATATCATTAAAAAGGAAATTTGATAAATATTTAAATGGCGTAAAAATATTTTTTGCGCTGGATTATATTTTAAAATTTAGATAAATAAACGTAAAAAAGTTGAGCAATATTTTTGCAAGTTTTGTGGAAAAAATATAGCAAATTTACTTAATTTTTGATTACATTAAATTCTAATTTAAATATCAAAACTTTCGATCACAGGCCATATTCAAGTTTTCTGATTATTTGTGTACCAAGCTTGATATCTCCAGATCAAACTATCTTTTTCATTAATAAACTTGACGTTTAGACTTGGAAATGGCTAATAAACCCGTTCTTCAAGATTATTCAATAATTTCATTTAAAATGATCTTTTTAGAAGAAAAATATTACAATTTATACATTAAAATTTTATAAATACTGATAAAGTATGCAAATGAATAATGTATTTTAATAACATTTTACGTACAAGTAATTGTTATATATAATTATATTATAAACAGATTCAGAAGTACGTAGATAAGGAAATGTTGCTATTACAAAAGTAAAAATAGAATATTCAATTAGAAAAATACAATTATCATTGCAATTCAAATTTCATTTGTCAAGCAGATCATTATATTTATTAGAAAAAGATTCTTTTTTTTTTAAATTTTTTTTTATTTTTTTACATTTTTTTATTTTAACAAACCTGGAAATGGCAATTAATTTATTAAAGACAATTTGAAATTTTTTATAAAGAATATTATTAGACATTTTGAAATGAATATACAGTTTTTATTATCGCTTAAATGTTATCTCTAAAAAAACAAGTGGAATTCTATTTTGTAATTTCTGTCACAGTAAAAATAATTTATTCAGAAGATATTAAGCTTTCCCTATTTTAACGTTGAACTGTCGAACAGTTTTGTTGTAGCATAAAATGCACACAGTCCTATTAAAGTATAAAAATTTGCATGTTCCGTAATTTTTTTTCTTTTGGACACAAAGCAATAACATGATATTCAAGCTTTGAACATTATAATATGCTTTTTCAAAAGTCTTTAGTTGAAACTAACTCAAAATAATCTAACTTATGCGTATCTATACTGATTGATATAAAAGCTGAAATTTAAGGAACTAATTCAAATGTTGTTTTTATTTACTTTTAGAAGTAAGGACTCAAACTTTTATTCCTATCTCAAATTAATTAAAAATGGATATTCCAATATCTATTGGAATAAAATGGCTATATCAAACAAAAATTATAAATATTACATCGTTACTTAAATATAGAGGGTTTTAACGGAAAAAATTATAGTATTCCAATGATAACAAAACTTTTTAAATTTCAAATTCAAATTAAATGTCCATTACTTTATTTCAGCTATTACTAACAGAATTTAAATAAAATTGTATTAAAATTAAAGAACTAATTTCACATTGACAAAGTGTACATGCGGGTGTAAATTTTTATTTTTGTATAATTATAAAATTTATACATTTTCTACATAAAAAACAAATGGATTTCAGTGTTATTTTAAATTTTCATTTATATACATTTAAAATTAAACAATGCTGTTTCGTTTCATTTAAAAACGATTTAAAAATTGTTATATATGTTTTTTAAATTGCAAAAGCAAATAAGGAAAAATGTAAAATTAATAAACTAATCTAGTTGACTTTAAATGTCTATAAAATTATTTAAATTGTTATTGTTATTAAAATTTTAATATCACGAAATAATTTACTGACAATTTCGTTATCAGCAAATTTCCGTTGTCACTGCATAATAGACAATTGTCGGAACAAATATAAATAGACTTTACGAATTAAAACTATATTTCTTATTTTTCATTACTCCAAAAATTCTTTAGAAGACAATATAGAATCTATTTTATTAAAAATTTCATGTTAATAAATTTGTAGACAGTCATAATGAAAACTGAATTCACTTTACAAACTTTCTTTTATTACTCTCATAGTAATAACATAAAATGTGCATTTCTAATTCAAGATTTTTAATATCATTAATTTTCAAAGATTTTAAAAACTTTAAAAATTGGCATACATTTTAAATTAAAAAGAAACTAACACTTTATTATTATTTTTATATGTGGTTATATTATTCATGAATTTCACAAACAAAATTTCACTATCCAAATTATTCAATACATTCAGATAATTTTTATACGAAACTATTTAAATTTTTAGACATAGTATTCTAAAAAATTCAAATTTACCTAATAGACAATCATAATGGAAACTGAATTCACTTTACAAACTTTTTCTTTTATTTTCTAAAATCATCAGCTTTCAAAGATTTTGAAAAATGAGATAAACTTCAAATTAAAAATAAATTAACACATTTTATTTTTATATATGGGTATACTATTTATGAATTTTCCAAAAAAAAAAAAAATCACGATCTAAATTATTGGAAGCATTTAGATAATTTTTAAATGAAGCTATTTTAATTTATATATTATATATGTATTATTAAAAAAATGAAATTTATCTAATAACATAGATGCCGAATCGAAAATAAATGTTAGAAATAAACTTTATAATTCAGTTTTGAAAATATCAAAACTTACTTTTTTCTTGTAAATAAATATCAATCGTGGAGGAAGATGTTCAGAACGGCAAGATAGTGTTAACAGTTTCAGTCATCACGAATGGCAAGAACAATAAACAGTTGTTACAATAAGATACTTATCGCTTCCTTCTTTCCAAACCGCGCATACCGCCCCCTCTTGCTGTTATCGTTTGATGAGGCGGCTGTTCAGCACGTCCGCCAAGAACGGTGCAACAGTTCGTTTTGGCAACGAGTCCGAAATTGTCGTTCGGAAAGGGGGTGTTGATAATTTTTTTTGCGCAGGCGCGCTTCTTTGCAACTCGCGTGCTAGGAGAGGGTCAACGCAAGATCAGCTTTTGAACTTTTTGATATTGGTACGGATTATAAGTTTATCTCCTCCTAGAGCTCCTTGTCTTGCGCAGAACCGGGGTAACCTAACCGCGTCAATTAATGTGCCCTTTGAGTTTAGAGAGTGCTTTTACAGTTTGTGCTGAGCGGAAATTGCCTTTGAGGGACTCCATTGAAAATTTATTTGATAAACGGATGGTCTGATAAGTTGCTGCATCGTTTGCTTTCGGCTTTAAGCCAATTTCTTTCTCTGGAATAACAAAGGCTTAGAGGTCGGTTAGATTTAATTCGCGAACTATTTTCAGTAGGTTTTAAATCGCTCTTTCTAAGCGACGATTGGGATCATTTGGGATGCAAGAAGGCTAACAGTTAGGAATAATTGAACGACAAATGAGTCTGTATTGATAGTTTAAGAAAATAGATTTGCATCGAAAGATAAATGAGCAGTTTATCTTTAATGTTGATTATGTGACTTTGATAAATATTAGGATTATCTTTAAATAATCATTGGGATTTTTGGTATGCTTCAGATTCTGGAAATCGGAAAAAAAAAAGAATTAAAATCGTGAGTCAAAACTATCTATGTAAAATGCTGTATTGACAAAATTCATTAAGATTGTAAAAATTCCTTTCAAATAAAAAAAAATATTTTAGAATTTTTGTATTATTGTCCGTCGAATTTCAGAAGCAATAACTACAGCAGCATAACCAGTATCATTACTATCAAATTAATATTTGATATTATACTAACTATCATCTCATTATTTTTGTATATATACTATGATAAATGTAGTAAAACAACTAATCAATTTATCAGCCTTAATTACAATCGATTAATCAAACAAATCGATTAATCATTGACAAAAATAAATTGTCGATGATTATCCATGCAACTGTTTATTTCAATCGTTTCTTGTTAATAATTACCACTGACAAAATGAAAAATAAAACCGGTTATTATAAACACAAACCGAATTTATCAATTAACCAAAAAAGATACATAATTATACAGAAATTATATGAAGTCTTTCGGTACTCCAGGTTAGTCAATATTTTGTGACGGCCAGTATTATATAATATAATCAGTTGCATGAGTAATCATCGACTATTTTGTCAATGATTAATCGATTAGTATTAATAAAGGTCGATAAATTTATTAATCGCTTTTCTACATAGGTCGTAGTATATATACAAAAATAATGAGATAATAGTTATTTTAACTATCAAATATTAATTTGAAAGTTAATAATGCTGATGTAGTTATTGCTTCTGAAATTCCCCCGACAGTAACGTAAAATTTCTAAAATGATTTTTTCTTTATTTGTTAAATCTCTTCTCAGAGTCAAGAATCATATTGTTTCAAATAGGAATCATGAGACAAGCTGCTTTGGTTCACAAGTACTCGAAATACAAGGGGAAGTAGATTCTTTAATTGTTAAAACTTAAAAAAAACTGGAAATTATATTGTTACAATGATTAAGTCTGAAAATCTAGCTGAATAACTGAAAATGAGATAAAATTATTGGTTTCTCTTGTTGAATTCAAACAACACTGGAGCAGTAGTAGGATTTTTTTTCCTCGGTTTTTTTCTATATCACAATAGATTGGCGATTAGTCAGTATTTCTCCTTCTTGCCAATACTGAATTGAATTATTTTGGAATGATTTTTATTGTCTAATTAAATAATGAAAACTATTATTATTACTTAATCCATTTTTATTTTTTGATAAAAAAATTAAACAGTATTTTCCAAAAATAATAGTTTTGTTGTAATTAATTGAGAAGAAATTACTTTTCATTTAATTCCTTGAATTTATTTCTTAAAACATATAGGCAGGCAAAATAATACTGAGCCAAAATTATCTCCCTGTCATGGAAAATATCACGGCGTTATTAGTTATGAACAGTTTCCTGGAATAAAGCATTTTCCTTCCAATACAATCGTGAAAAATGCTTGCATCAGTCTGTTTCAAATCTCTTACTTTAACTGGAAAAATAAATGTAAGAATAGGAAAATTTCATAACGATAAAGTTTGCTTAGAATACAAAATGCTCCACAAATGGCATGTAAAATATATCTTTTTACGCGGATACATTTTTGTGATCGTAGCTAGTATGTAGTAAGCAAAATAGATCATTTGTTAATATATAGATATTCTATTATACTTGAATTACTGTTATAAACTTAGGTTTATAAAAATTCAAATAATGTTGTGTGTGAACTTATAATAATATGATAGTTTAAAAAAAGCAATAAAAGAATTTAATGTGTGAAACATGCATTTTTAATAACCTAAGATAAACGTCATATCGAAATATTCAGCTAACATTATATCTTATGCCATTAAAAAGCTATCAACAGTCCTCAAATCTTTTAATTTTACGATCTATTATCCATTTTTATGTCACTTTTGAGAGGTTTTAGAAATACGTAACCTGAAACTCTAGGACGAAATCCACCTTGAATGAGTTACTAAAGATAGCAAGCATCGCTAACGCATTCCAGAGCTGCCTCCATCTCCCCCGCGAATTCCAAGAAATGATTAGGGGTGCTCCTTGCGACGCATGTAAAAAAACTCATCTGTTAAGGATATTCGATGGATATAGATAAATGAAATGGTGAAATCCTCAAATACTTTACCTGGGTACCAATTTCGTTTCTAAGCATCTATGTATAAACGAATTTATAAGAATAAAAATAAGTTAAAAGAAATGAAATCTAAGATCACAAATTTCAAGTTATAATGTGAGAATATTATTTTTAAGTCATTATTTGTCTTAATTAATTTAAGTCATTAACCAGTTTAAACCGGTTTCAAACAATCCCAAGGCTTCTCTCTCTCTCTCTTATATATATATAATTTTTTTAAACTTTTATTTTCAAATTTTCTGTTCTAGCTGGCATACAACGTTTCGGAGCTCAACCGATTTTGAGATTAAAAAAAAAAAAAAATCGACGTATTAATAAATACCAACGCATGCATAATATGATAGTCTCACGATTGTTTCAAACCTGTTTATACTGGTTAATGACTTAAATTAATTAAGACAATTCGTAAGAATTCAGAGGAGTAATTTGAAAATCAAGTTGTATATTTAGTTGGCGATAAATCGCCAAATGTGACAAAATTCTGCATTATTTTCTAATAACCCTAAAACCAAAAAATTGAGGCCTCAAAAGCTATAAATCGCAAAATTTGTTGCCTACGCATTTTGAGGCTTCGAAAACCTCAAATCTAAACAAGTTTTCACATAATACAAATTACGTGCAATATTAAGATTAAGATTAAAGGAACTGATTTTTTTTTAAATGGAAAAAAGTATATATTTTTCCATTTAAAATTATACGAAAATCTGTTCCCCTACGAAGGAAATGGATATTGGTTTTTAAGGATAAAATTAATTCACTCGTTGAATTTGTCTCAAATATTTAAAACACTTGTGTAACTTTATGTATGCAATATAGAATATTTTCCAACTCTTTTGTTGCCATATTCAAAGAACATTCAGAATAGAGTTTAATCCAAACATCATAATGATGCTTATAAATGAAATAAACAAAATCAAAATTGAGGTAGATTTCACTTATTCAGAAATCTTATGTAATGTTACACTTCAATTATTATAGAAAAAAAATATTTGGGGAGTCATAATTTAATGATTAATGATTAAAGGCAACATTTTGTTAAAATGAATTTTGCCTAAAGTATTTGAGAGTGCTGTGCTCATATATTTTATATTCTGTGGTCAAATATTCGTCTTTATTATTTATCAAAAAGATACATTTTTAATAGTTATTTCAGCAATTTTTCAATAAGTAAAAATATTAAAATCTCTAAATTGCCATAAAAATGGAATCGAATGGAAAATCAATAGAAAAGTGATACTTAAGAACTAAAGCGTAATTGATATAAACATTTGCAATGTTTAAACATGATTCCGTGCCATTAATACAAATTCAAATAATACTATAACATAGACAGTCCGTTTAAAACCAGATATTTAGTTGAAATTTATCCTTAATTATAATTCAAGATTATTAATAGTTTAATCTTGATAACCAGATGACACATCAACATTACTAAAAAAAAATAGTATTTTATAGAATCTTACAATGAATAATTCTCGAAACTTAAGGCCATTTCAGAATATAAATTAACATTAAATTCATACATAAAGTTTCATTATAAATTATGAAAATTTATTTAATCTTAGATTATCAAGGGCTTTAATAAATGCCTACTTTATTACTTGTCTACATATACAAAAAATGTATGATTAAATACTAAAACATAATTCAGTAGTAAATAGTTACTATCAATGTATGAATTGTATGCTTTATTTACAGAGTATAATATGAATACCCAAAGAACGAACAAATGACAAAAATAAATGTTTTATGTATTTCGAAGTCTTATATTTACTAATATCTTTTCAAATGTAATAAAAAAATAAGAAAATCCACTGATAAAAATCTCGAATAACATTGAGTAGGTAGCAAAAACCGATTTATTTTGCTGAAATAAATATATCTTTCAAGATGTCATCTGTTTTAATCGTAGATCCACGACGAAGATAAACAGTCTTGATCATATGATGTATTGATATTTAACTAACTTATCTATGATTAGGTTTGTTATAAAGCAAAATGTTTTTGTCCCAATATGAATAGTGAAAATATCTTTGAAACTGGAGATTATACATGTTTCACGGCTTACTTAAAATAACGTAAATATAAAAAATAAAGCAATTCTTGTATTGAACATATTAATTTAATATTAAAAGGCTGTTATCTACTCTAAAACCATCGTTGCATCATATGCTCATCTAGTTAAAAAATTATAAAATTAAACAGATTGGAAGTACTCAAAGAGAATCCCGGATTTTAAACTTTATCTGCAAAAATAATATACAAAAATAGACACGTGTTTTATGCAGCATTCACTATTAATCTTCTGGAACTAAAGATTACGGAGAACGCAGAAAAATGTATATTATTTTCTTTTGTCTAAATGTCACCCAGAAATAGTTAATTTCATTTCTTTTCCTTCTTTAAACATTTTTTTTCTTTTTAAAAAAATTCATATGAGAAGTACGAAAAGCTTAATTTTTTTTCATGAACAAAGAAATATTTAAATTTCCTTTCTTAGTCTATAGCTATCTCACTGCTATAAATGAATCTTTTTGTGGCATATTTACTATTTTATTTACAAAATATTTTAAATTTGAAAACTTAAGAGAATTTATGGGCCAATCATGATTTTTTTAAAAAAAAATTTTTGCACTATTTTGAGATAAAATTTTTAAATGAAGCTGTAAGGAAACAAAAGACAAAATTATTTGTTTGCAAATTGCTTTCAAAAGTACTACCTTATAAATTATTATGCAACTTTCACTAACAATTTGGTTTTTCGTGGGAAAATGCCAGCGTCTCATAATTTATTTGAAAAACATTGCAAAAATATCAAATTTTTGTAATATACTTTACTTCAAAAGAGAAAAGTTCAAATGGCCTTTTTGTTTTATGCCTAATCTGGAATGTTTTTACCATTCATGGTTTCAACAAAATCAGTGTTAAAATAGGTTAAACAAATTGTTTAGTGCCTTTTCTTCGAAACACTTTGTATTTTTCTATCCCTAATAGAAAACTGCCTTCTAGGAAAATTATCAAGTCATAAATAAACTGCGAGTTCCTTTGTTATAAAATAGTACTTGCTGAGGCTTGAAATTACGGTAAGCTGTCATACAACTAGAGTTTTGTTATAGATAACTAAGCCCATTCTTAATATTTATAGTTAATATCTCCTTTGTGTATGAAAATTCCATCAGAATTTTCTCAAAGTATAAAGGAATAAATTTCATTCTCGCAAAAAATTGTTATGGAACACTAAATCATAATCTTATAAATTACTTCAAATTTTGTATGGAAACTTGTTTTTGATAGTTCACTGATTCACCGAAAAAAAAACTATTTGAAAAAAAGATGAAAAGAAATTAAATAAGAACTTCTTAATCGAGTACTTCTTATTTTTCTGAAAGTACAACTTGGTCTTATAATAATATAGAATCATAAAAAAAACGTTGAACATCCATCAAATATTTTTTTTAATTGAGTGGGCTTTTTGTTTTATAGAAATATACTTTAAGAAAGAAAGAATTTATTTCAGTCTGTTATCTATAACGAGTTTCACTATCAAAATGAAATCTTAAGCTGTCCGAGTAGTGTTTTATCTAGGAAAAAAAAAGACCACAAAAGAAAAAAGACATCCCGATTACTGGTGATGTTTCTTTTCTAACTCTCTCATGAACAAAAACACTTCAGTAATCGAACAGAAAATGTTTTTGATCCATCAATATTGCAGTTACTCAATCATTTATTGTTGTTATTACAGTGAAACGAAATTGATACCGATGTTTGTTTATAGTATATTTATTTAACATTACGAAATTATTTTAATCGTATTCGTCTTTAAAGTGGATTGCTTCAAAAAATGACTCATTTGCTAATCACATAAACACAACAGTTGGACTATATGTAATTTTCGATTTTTCTAAAAAGTGCAATCACAAAGAAAAGAAAACAGCAATTTGTTTTATTCACCCATTTTGAGGAAAAATTAATTACCCAAGCACTCCAATATTTTTAAAGCCTGCAAAAAAATATATATTTTTTAAAATTTAGCTACGATATTATTAAATAATTCAGAACAGGCCTTTAAGATGTATTATAAATAAGGACCTATATAAATTAAATCATATGAAAATGTTAATATTAAATTAGTAGTAATGAAAAACAGTATGCATAATTAACCTTTAAAAATGTTTCATATTTTCTGTATTATCATAATTTTATTATGTATTTGATTAAAATAAAAGTAGTATTATTGTTCTGAATATTTAATAGATAATCAGCTCAAAAAATTTAAAAACACAAGGAATTGTTTGCTATAAAATGTATATATTAGAATAAATGTAGATACACTGCGTAAAAAAGTAGAAGGACACCAATTAAAAAAAAAAATAAGGAAGTTTAACATTTTTCCTACAATTATTTTTATAAGAATTATATTTTAGATAATTCACCGAAAAAATATTAGTATCATTAACATGATATTCAAAATTAGAATATAAATGAATTAGAATATAATTGCTTCTTTCATTTGAAAATATATAAATAAAAATACGGCAATTATAAAAAGAACAAAATATAAGCGGTTTTAATAAGGAATACTCTTTCCATTAGCTTTTATGACCTTGAATATTCTGTTTGGAAATGAATCATACAAAGTTTGGATTTCTGTTTGATAAAAATTATCCCTTTGAGGTATTTACCACTTGAAACTTAGAGAGCGTATATTCGACGAACAAGCATTGCCTGGATATTTTCTACTATATTCAGATCGGTTTTTTTATCTGGTCATGGTAAAATCTGCACATTATTTGCAGAGAACCAATTTTTAACTTCATTGGCGGTGTGGATTGAGGCTCATCTTTTTGAAACATCTATTCTCCTCCTAATTCGGTGTCATAATGGAAAAGCTCAGAATTCAAAGCATTAATGTTGTCTGTATGCTTCTGCCTACCATTGAGAAAAACCAAATGTGTTCTTCCTCCATAACAAACTGTTAACCAGACCATCAAACTTCCACCTTCTATTTGTCTAGTTGAATATTATTGTTCTGCAGACAATGCCAATAGTATTTATAACTGTCTGGACCATCTAAGTTAAACTTTTTTATCTGAAAATATCACAGAAGTCCATAAAATGTGTTCCTTAGCCCAAGACAAACGTTATTAATGTGTGTTTCCACTTTAGATAATGCCTCTGTCTTTTTGAAAGCAAATCTTTTGAACGTTTGGATGTAATTGTATACTATTTGCTTGGACGCATGAATAAGTCCTGCTTGATTTCGAGCTTTTGCAACACTTCCACTACTCTTTTTAAGTTCGTGAGCAAGTTTTCTTTCACCACAAGGCGTTCTCTTATTAGGCCTCCCAGTCATCTTTCTTATTCCGCTTCTGTTTGATTTTTAATAAAGTTAGAAACTGTACTGGGGCTGACGTGCAGTATACTAATACTTTTCCCTTCTCTCTAATACTCTTAGCTTTGTTTTTACATGCAACAATATGAATCTTTTGAAAATCATTTAAGGGTATACTTCTAGGCTTTCTGAAACAAAAGCATCAGTGAAATTTTTAACAAAATGCGTTTTGATGAGAGAAAACAATTTAAAAAAGTATATGCTTACTCTTCTACTCGTGCACATTCCGCAAAATAAAAAATGTAGTAAGTGTCCTACTTCTTTTACATGCTGTAAATCATAATTTCGTCTTTTTAATTATAAATAGTGGAAACTATTTCATTTTTACATGCAAATAAAACCTACATAATAATTTATTAGCCAGGGAGAAAATATAAAAGATATTTACAGAAAATGACTGTCCTACTTTTTTTTATGCAGTGTAGATGGTTAAGTGGTTTTCATCAAATTAACATCTTTAATTTTTCGCATAAAGGCAAAAAAGAAAGAATTTTTGAACAAATATAAATCGAGAATAGATAACTCTTAGCTGAAAACTTTTTTAATTTCATGTTCTAAAAATTATAAAGGTGTGCATATTTTGAATATTTTTATGTTTTTAAGAAACATATCTATAGATTAAAACTGAGTATATGCTATTCTGAATTTCTAGATATTAGGATTCAGATAGTTGTTTGCATAGCTAAATTTTGCATCATTCTACAGGGGGTTCTTTTCATGTATATAAAAATTAATGCAGGAAAGTCTTATAAATCAAACTAGTATTTTAAGATTCATTGAATATTTTATACATGCGAACAGCAAATTTACTTTTTGCTGTATATCTTTATGTCATCTTTTTGAAAATCAGCAAAAATCGATGAAATAAATTTTTTAAATTTTTTTTTAAATATCAATTTCTCAAGTTATATAAATTATATCAATATTTTTTATATTCATAAAATTAGATCATACAATAACGATTATTGATAAAAACAGTTTTAAGATTTATATTTGAAATGAAATGGCTTTTAATTATTCATTTTCATTTTGTTGAAAAATATATACTTGATGAAATATATATTCGTCAGAATATATACTTGGAGTTTCTTCACTATACCACAAATTACAAAACGGGGAACTACTTTAGAATAAGAAATCCGTGTACTCTTGGCGATCGCGAAGTTTCATAATTTGTAAGCTAAGAGGGAGATTAGAAAATTTGATCAAATAATACATGTAAATGTTTTAAGAAGACCACTCTCGCTGATTTCGCATGCATCATCATGCTTTTACTTTCTCATTTTTAACAGTTTTCCATTGTTTGACACATTTTTTTTGTTAGTTCAGTAAGATGTTCTGAGATTGCAGTGTAATAAAATTTATGTTTATGCATTTTGCGATTCCCGCCTTTTTTTACCACGTTAGATAGTTCAACGTAGAACAAAATCGAAGTATAATGTCATTGCAACATCCATAAACATTTCAATTAATCCTGTCAACATCTCTAAAAGTGACGGAAATAATTACGGTAATATTTATGAGTTTATATAGTAAATTGTAAACATAAGGAACTGGTTATGTAAGACAAAATTTCGTTTCTTATAATCAAAATTTCATTTCAGAAGAAAGGAACAAGTAAGACTTTCATCAGGAATAAATGCATGTTAATAGCTTATTTAGATGTTTTATGCTTATAATGAAAATTTATTGACAATTCCTTACACATACTTTAAAATATGCCAAATTTAAAAGAACTTATTACACAACAATGCACTACTCTTAGCTGCTTGGTAAGTAGAAGCACAAATGCAGAGTAATATTAGCAAATAATTTACTTTTTATATTGAATGAAATATTCTTTAATAATAATGTGATACCTCAAATAAAACATTAATATTTTTAATAGCGCTTTTCCCCCCCCCCCCCCCCCCTCCCACCGATTTACATGTTTCAGCTACTATCCCTGGAAAAGTGTAAAAGCGGGGCAATATTTTATTAAAAAATCCTCTTAACAAATTTCGATTAATCCACTTCACAGTTTCTTCTTTTAAAAAATATGTCTTTTTTTTCGCCAACTTTACTTTTAAAAAAATCATTCCTTTAGAAAAGGGTTTTTTTTTTACTACTTCATTCATAATAGGAAAAATTAAATATTAAAAAAAATATTTTCCACACAAACAATGTTTTTTATTCTGTTTTCAAAACGGTAATATTCAAAGCTTTAAAAATATTTTAAAGTTGAAATGAAATAAAATCAAATATTACAGTCTAAATGATACCTAATTAAGGTAATTTACATTCTACATTTTTAAAATCATTTATTAAGTATTCACGTATTACTTTTGAGCATTAAGTAAATTGTGGAGGTAATATTTTATGCATTCTCGTATCACCAAGATATAAAATAACAAAATAAAATAATAGAATCTGAATCAATATCAGACTAATGCATAAATCATAAGATCTTGAAGACACAAACAGAATAAATTATGAAAAAAACAGCATACATATTCAAGTATTTCTTTTTATACGGTTACTTGTAGGAAACAAAGGATCTACGTTTTGATATAAACTTTTTTCTTGTAGAAAAATGTAACTATTATATATGATTTGTTATTTATGAATGTAGAAATACTTTTCCACTAGAAAGCTAGCATTAAATGAGCAATAAAATACAATGTGCAAAAAGTTATTAACAGCACATTTTCTTGAAAAAATTCTTAATTTGCAATTAAATATTACTTGATTCACAAAAATTACTTTTTTACATCATAATTCTTTTTTTCGATAATATTTAATAGATATCTAAATTTTCAAAGTATGTAGAAATATCATATTCATGTTGCATTTGAACATCATATGTTTGTAGGAAACAAAGGATCTTTTTGATGTAAATAATTTTTCTCTCGTAGAGAGATGTAAAAAATATACATATGATTTATTCTTTATGAATGCAGAAATATTGTGACTCTGGCAAACGAGCATTAAGTGAAAAATAATTTTTAAAAATGCACAAAAAGTTATTAACGGCAGATTTTTTTTTAAAAAAATGCATCAATTAAAATTTAAAAATTCTTTAATGCACAACGATTACTTTTTTACATCATAATTCTTCTTTATGATGACATTTAATAAGAATCATTTTTTTAATTCTTATTAAATCCAAATTAATTTTGAATTTTCACTTGAATTTCTGAACATTATGCATGATATAATAACTATTAGTATAAAGTTAAACTTAATGGTTATCTATTTACATATAGGAAAGAGCAAACCTAAATTCCTTGTCGAAACTTTAAGTTAATTAAACGGAAATGTATAATGGTGTAAATATAATATAAATTTCTTAGACAAATAACGCCTTCATATAAGATTCCAACTTTATCCAAACAGAAACCAAATGGTAATAAATGGACCGTCCTAAGCAAGCAAACACTATTGAAAACATATCACAAAAGCGAAATCAGGAAACGACAGCAAGTTCATCCATCTTAATATTCTCCCGAATGCCAAACAATAAAAACACAACAAACCTTTGGAAATTTCCATCGATTCATTCAATTGCGAAAAAAATGCTCAATAATATTGACAGTTCAATTAAATTTAATCTCTACATATCGACGAAAGAATATAAGAAAAAATAAATGCAGACAAAATATATGCCATGCAGTAACAGAGAAAACAAGGAAAAGATAATATAAGTAAAAGGAAAACATTAAAAGATAATAAATAGAAAAAAAAATGACATCCCTAGTTAATGTTAGTTGAGCATTATCCAGTACTTTATTCAATAATTTCTTAATAATCAGAATGACGAAATGTTCTGATTAGTTAGCATTTTTGCCCAATTAGTAAAAAGTGTGGAAGGTAAGTTAAATTCTTTGTATTTTCAAAGCATTACAAATTCTTTGTATTTCTTTATCTTCGTTTTTACTATCTTCCCTATCTTTTTAAAGTGATATTGTAAAATTGAAACGTAAAAAAAATTGATTAATTGATTCAATATATTAGACAACAGAAATTTGCTTATGTTTCACTCCACATATGATAATTATTAAATTCTCTTTCCTTTTCATTATTAAGTCCTCTATGACTACACAAAGTTTTTTACCTACTTTAGCAAAATATTTTATCTGCAAAAGAAAATCAATTTTGTTAAATAAACTGAGAATTATGTTTTGTCGTTTTAAAACATATTTACACGATGGTTCAAAAAAAATCTTAAAATTTAATTTCCCTGCATTAATTAATTTCCTGCTTAAATTTAATTTCCCTGCAATGTATATCTCCAGTTAGCATTTCCAAGGTGTTTTAAACCTAGGAAACTTTTTAAGTTTGTTTAATGAATAATAAAATAAACGTAACTTAATATTAAATTCGTTGTTTTTCAATTGCCTTCTTATTTTATATATTTGTGAAAGACACACATTCTCAGATAGAATATTTTCTTCTGCAAGAGTGTTTTTATTGTCATCCGGAATCAAGCAGAGGATATCAATACCATCAAAATTAACAGCGGAAGAATCTTATTTTGGTGATTGATTTAAATGTGATTATAAAGTAACTAGACTAATGCTCTAAATATTTTAATGTTTAATAAGTTTAGACTTTTGATGCTAGCATCATCAATTTACCCCTCTGCCCCTAATGATCACATCTCAATAAAGATTTTATTTCTGCTCAAAGCAGAGTTTCAGACCATTTCCTGAAAGTTCTTTAATCAATTCAATCTCTTTTGATTTCACTACATCTACAATTTCGAATTTAATTTTTTTAGCACTAAATTGACCTCCAGACTTAAAAGAAATACGAAGTGAGATTAGTGAATGGGTTAGATTTCCTATGAGGAAGATCCCTCGTTTGATTAAAAGAGTCGCGAGAGGGGAAGCGTTGTATAAATGGACAGTGTCTTGATGGATATCATTAGTTTTTACACATATCAGGTCATTTAGTACCCTTTCTAAATAATTTCTTGTGAATTTTGACATCATTTAGTTTTTCAAGCAGAGCTAGCATTAAATAAATTGTTGTGACAAAGACAGGAGATTAAAGAGGGAATTCAGGCTCAAGATCTGTCCACGTGCTTTGACATTAAATAGAAATTTTCTGGCCCGGCCTGAAGTAATTGTTTTATTTCTTGAAAATAGGGTGTTAATAGGTAAAAATAGGGTGAACTAAAAAGTAAATAAATTTAATTTATCTAGTTTAATTAGATAATTTATCTAGTTTACCCGGCCTAAAATAATCGTATTGTTTCAGAATAGGAATATAACTAAAAAGAATAGATATACCAAATAAATTTAATTTAGTTAGTTTAATTAGTTAATTTTGTTTTATCCTTTAGCCAAAATGTCTAAGAGACAAATCTAATTTGTCTGGTTTTGTCTCAGATTTTCTCGCGTTTAAATGCATTCAAATGTACATACCAACAGACGGTTGATTTCTGAATTACTTCAAAATATTGTTATCTGTTATTCTGTTGATTTAATTGTGCACTAAATCTTATCCATTTATGTTTTATCATTTTTAAGTCACCGTATTATCACATAATTATCTTACGAATATATGGATAGATTTTTGGATGGAGTTTTCTACAAAATGTGGTAGAATTCCACAAATATAGAGTAAATATCACGCCAAATTTCTTTTGCCCTGGTCAGTTTACTTGTTTATGATTTTTTTATTATTGTATTCAGGAAAGATTAGAAGATTTTACAAAATTGGTTTCTCATATGCAAATTAATCTAAAACACGGAGATTTATCAAACATTCATGATAATTTTTTTACATATGAAATACTTTATTATATATACTTCGCATTAACAGAAGGTTAAAAGTAAACCATTTCATCAACCAAATTAATTTCATAATTTGGCTGACGAAACTTATTGAATGATTTCTTTTATTCTATGAGTCTAGTTTCTCGTTGGGTCTTCATTCATTATGATATTGCGTTCTTTAAATGAACCTCATTAGATTTTTTTACAAAGCTTAAGACCAATATTTATTTTTTAATGTCTTAAATGCTTGAAATATAGGAAAGGCAAAAATACCGAATCAAATTATAGCTCAACCAATCAATTATGTTACTTTCGTAAAAGTTGTAAATATAGTAACATCCCGTACCTGTATACTTATCCGCGATAATCATTGATAACGCATCTTGCAATACAGGAAGAGCAAAAATCCCTAGCCGAAATATTACAGAACCAATCAATTATGTTATTTTCGTAAAAAAAGGTAAAAACTATATCTCATTTCCTTGATATTAATCTGCGATGGTGATCATTTTAGTTGTATCAATTCTAATCACTTTAACTGGCATACAGGTGAATCGCTGATTGCAGAAACAACAAGATTGAATCCCCCCTTTCCTAATTGCGTTTATGCTTTTTTCACATTCTAAGGAGACTCTTATTAATCAATATCTTCTTCCTTAATCATCAACATCATTAATAGGGTAACTAGTGAAAAAAAAGCCAGGAGGTTATGCAATCTCAGGGGCTTTCATGTTTCGTGCTCAATTCACCGACCTTTTTTCTGAGCAAAACGATTTGGAAATTCTTTGCTGACAGTCAGTATGCTTCTATTTTTTAAATACTTATTAGAGTTTCGAGTTCAATTTCTTCTAATAATAAAAATGAATGAAGACCCAATAGGCCAGATTATTTTTTCTATACCTGAAACTTTGGTACATATATATTTTAGAAAGTGAGAATGTGTATCTTAGAGCGATTTTTTTTTGAAATTTTAACAAGAAATTTAATTAATAAAATTTAAACAGAATTTGAGTTTTCCTCAATAGTTTCCGAAAATGTTATTGTTCAAAAATAAACTTTACACCATTTCAAAAATTAATATATATATTTCAATGATGCCAATTCAACAAAAATACGATTTTTTTCTCGGTTTTAACAACTTTAATTTTTTTCTTTGCCTAATTTGCAAAACTAGATTACATTGTTGCCCTGAAGCTCAAACCGTTTTCATTGTCTAAATTTTTAAATTTATTTTGATTTTTTAATTAAATGTTTAAGAACCAATTAAAAATAATAGGAGAAATATTACACCTACCTAGAAATGAAACCAGGTTGGCATTTGCAAATTACGTGTCATACATGATTAATAATGCAAAATTCTTACCATTAAAAGCGTAGTTTTACAAAATATTTAATTTTTAACAGGCATTGATGCAGGCGAGGCAGATGGTGGCCAAAAGCGGATAGTTTTTTTTAAATGAAGCTACAATATCACGAAATTTAAGTGAATCGAATAATGATGTACTTAATATCGTTCAGATATTATAGAGTAATTTGGCTAACAGGCAAAATTTTGGACATGAAGTTATGTTAAAAAGATTTACCTGAAATCAAATAAAATCAATATTTTCCTAGAAACAACTGGTCGCATGAGGCGATTGGTTAATAATAAATCAGAATTTCCACCATATTTCCCACTGGAATATATTTCTAAAAAAGAGAAATGTGCAAATTTCTTTATATTTTTTACCAAAAATATGTAACCGAGGTGAAACCCATGAAAGATTTTATTTCTACATAATTCTTATAAATAAAAATTCTTCATATCAAGAATATTTAAACGAATCTTGCTTCATAATAATTAACTTTTGTTGCAAGTCTGCCACTTTTAATTTCATTAAATGGATAGCCAAACTTCCAAACACGACATGTTTGATACATTTAAAATGCATACTGTGATTCAATATTCATTTCATATTGCGATTTCAATTGTTGCATCTTAAAATAATTTTGAAATGTAAATCGGGACTAAAATACACATTTTACTTAATTTAGCTATAAAGTTTTCTGTGAAATTAGAAACCTACGACATCTTTAACCACAGAAAATGCAACGCAATTTAAATGTCAGTCACCTAAACATTATCTTGATTCACTTAAATAGATTTGAATAATGTTGCCGCTCATTTTCGAACAGTATAAGCTAAAATTTTATATTTAAGGAAAATATTTTAAGCCCCTAAAACGAAATTTATATGAAAATATTCCATTTGATCACAATTATATTCTGGATGAAATAAGTGTCATCAAAAATCAAATAAAATACCTCTTCGCAATATTTTATTTGATAACAGAAAGATCTGAATCTTAGAAAAAAAGCAAAGATTTCCGTTTGTACATTTCATTATTTTAGCAAACAATGAACAGTCTTAAAATGTTTATCAGACGGAACCGCATATGACGAGCTTATTTTTTGAGAGTTGCCTAGATTTGCATTCTTTAATTTTATTTTTATATTATTCAGTCTTCTCTCAAAGTTAATAAATTATGATATTCACTTATCAAGATTAAGTACTGTGCACTGAACCAAATCCGGAAAAAATACCTAGCTATAATAACTAAAAGATTATCTGTTAAATAATGACGACCCATTCTTAAAGTAACCGTATAATAAAATTCGCTGAGGTGAAACAGGTGTTTTTCTTCGAAAATTTTGTTAAATTTTAATTTAGTTAGTTTTATCTTAAAACTAAATTGATATTAACAGTTTCCTTCACAATACTGAAGTTGCAAACTGAGTATATTTTTCAGTAAATTTATCGTAATATACATCTTAATAACTAAATTACAATGTAAAATTCTGCATTTGTGAAATAAAATTGAAGTGTTGAGAACAGAAATTCATCAATCCACGATTTTTCTTAAAAGAACTGGGCATCTTTACAAAATAGAAAGAATATTTCTTTCAGAATTTGTTTAAAAAGAATACCATTCTAAATTAAACAGAAACGCTTGTAGAATAGCAATAACCTAATTTTAATGTTTATAAATATACTAGGTATAACGAAAATGTTAGATTTGTTCGTTGTGGTTTTCTACTTGCTGTCCCCCTTACGCTTTCGTAATTTTTAAAAAAAGTAATAAATCTACATTACAAAAATGTACAAGATATGGGAGATTGGTTTGATTTATGACAAACTAAGCTCTAAATCTCATTTTATTAGACAAAGAATGGATTAATTATTTGTCGATAAAAATTGTTAACCACAATTTTTGTGCTTATAAATAAAAAATGTCCATGTATTAAGGAATACGTTAAGAGAAAATAGTTGTCTGATATTTTATGATTATCTTTTTTTTGATCGATGAGACAAATTTGGAAACTTAGATTCTGCAATATCTTCTTTCAATCCTGTATCAATTATTTATTATACACCAAATTTTTCAAACCAGTTTTGTTGCTTACATTTGCATTTATTCAAGTTTTCTTCTATTTTATCACATTCCATGAAGAATGCCAAGGCGTTTCTTCCAATATTTATCTAACACATTAAAGAATTTTCCCTTATCATACAATGAAAATCACGAGATTTAAAAGTATAAATTAATGGTTTAAAAGAGAATTTATATTAAAAAAATAAGACTTCGATCATTAGATTATTGTGTTTATAAAATATTATGAAATTAATTTTAGAAAATTGTTTTACGAAAACTATAAAAGGATATGACTAACTCGTCATATTACCAAGTAAAAAATTATATCAACACTTCTGCCATCATGTTTATGCAATTGTATATTGTCATTTAACTCATAAAACAATATTTAATTGTACTTTGTTTTATGTTATTTTAAAATGCCGCATCTTTCCATCTCTATAAACAAGAACAGCGTTCAACAGTTAATTAAGTTCGTGAGCATGACACCTAACTCTTGAGCAGGAAGCAATGCCATTTAAAAAACAAATTTTCTAATGTAAAGACACCAATTTGACAAATAACTCTTGGAAATATTAAAAAGATAAATTTTCGAAAGTTTTAGAAAAGTTTCTCATGAAAACATACACAAAACAAATAAATACTCAATTATGGGTTAATTTCAGAAAATGTCATAAAATAAATTATAAAATCAAAAATATTTGCTTAAATAAAATGGGTTTTTCGTACAAGTTCCTCATAATTTATATTTGGTTATGAAAAATTATTATTCAAAAAATAAGATTTCTAAATTTCAATTCCATTGCCACAAATATTTTTGCGTTAATTGCCTAATTACAATTTTTATGATCAAAGAATGTAAGTTCAATATTAACTGCTTTTATATTTAGCGAGATCATGAATATATTATATTGACAAAAACAACTTTTGGCGTGACCCATATAAAATCTTCTTTAAAAATAATTCTTTCAAAACACTTCACTAAACATTCGTTGCAGTCTTGTAAATATTTTTTTTCTTTCTTAGAACATTGAGAATAATTATGTCTAAAATAAAAGACATTTATTTTCAGGATATATATACCTTGGTGAAATTCTTACATTCATGGGAACTCCGCTTCTATGCTGATGACAACACCATGTGTCATCATCTCCCGAATGATGAGCTCCTTACGTGTGACAAGGAGATTCTATGCGTGTCACACAGATGATGTACCTTGATGAAACTCAGCGTTTGCGCCTTCATTTAAGAAATATTTAGACAAGGGTTTTATGGTATTTAAAATGTTTGCTGATAAAAATATTATTTCGATGAAATTTTTAAAAAGTCTTAGAAAACACAAAGTGAGAGAATTGAAAAAACATTCTAATTAAAGAATTATGACTTACAGTCTTGTTAAAAGGTTATGAAATGTATGATGTCGTTATGAATGTATAAAAATTAATATTCTAATCTTTTGTTTAGAGAAAAAAAATACTGTTCGAAAGCTGTTAATTTTTTTAATATCGGTTTAATGATTAATATTAAAATTATTAAAACCGTAAACAATCTTTTCAAGCAATTGTTTCTGTTATTATTTAAAAAAAAAGTCAAATCATAGCAGAAATTTACATCAGAGATTTTTTTATTCTGCAATATGAGCAAAAATTAAAATATATTATAAATTTCCAAATAATATTCTGCGATACGTAAAGAATATTATTTATTTCCTTTCTTAACCTTACAAAATGAATTCTAAAGCTTTATTAACATATTCTTTTTATGTTAATGAGGAATTATAAATAAAACTAAATTGCAGATAATTTGAATTTGATATAATTTTATGTATTAAAATTTCAGAATTATGTATTAAAATTTCAGAATTATACTCAGAATTATTCAGAAGAAAATATAAAAGCAGAATTATGACAAAGTAGGTATAGAACTTCAAGGCACAAACAAATACTCACATCCTTCTCCATTATTAGATAAATTATCTATTGAGAAATACATACAATCTTTTATTGATTTACAGATTAAAGTTAAAATAACTCAATCCAGTTTATATTAAAAAAAATTATGTTCTTTCAAGTGTATTGATTTTATAATAATCCATAAATGTTTTTTTAATTTTTCTATGATTTCAAATTTAATGCCTCTATGATTTTATTTTAATTTTATAATTTAATTTAATTTTTATTATTGTATTTTGTTTCTTATTATTGTGCTTTATTTTTTAGTGCTCTAATTGTTTTATTTATCAATTCGACTTATTTTTTAAGTGCGAAAATTTACAAATTACTGTACTTTGAAGTAGTGCCCCTTCTCAAAACATTACGAATATCCCCCACCCATCTTTAGTTTACTTAATTTTTCGATTCAATTCAAAAAGAAAATAGTATCGAAAATGCTCATTATTTTTCTTATATTAATTTTGATAATCTGAAATGAAAGTAGTCAATTAATGAAAAAAAAGCATTTTTTGGCTGAATATTAAATTCCATGCAAAATATTATAAAACATTTGATCATTGCTTTTTATTTTGATAGAACAATTCAAATATAATTTAAAAATTGAATAATTTGAATTAATTAAAACAATTTAATTTAAATCATTTGAGTCTTTAATTATTACTTGACTCAATAGTTTAGCAATACGTGTCTTTAGAATTTTACTTTAATTATATGTATTAAGCATTTCTTTTGCATATCTTTTTACTTAAATATATTGTACTAGAAAAGTGATTGATTTTTCAAGTTTTTCTATACTTAATCAATGAAATGGATGTTACAAAATAAATCTATTAAAAAACCACACACTCCCGTTAAGCATTTTGCACAAAATATATGAGGCAACTAATTTGAATATTTTATGATAAGGAAGACCCTTTGTCAGCTTTTAGTCTTAAAAATAAAGTTAAGTATACAAGTGCAGTTGGTTGATTGACTATTTGTTTGATACTTTATACATTTCTAGATTATCATTACAATATTTAAACCATAGTATTATCTGCTCAGACTCTCTTTCTCATGAACTAAGAATGCATTTAATCCATTTATTTTTAATTACAGCATGCTCACATAAGATAGTTTGGATCTAATTGCTCTACCTCAAAGAACATTTGATACACAAGATTAAAGTACGCATTCCATTTAAACTATTTAATATTGGATAGAGAGTTTTGATTTAATAGTATCTCAACGAATAATAAAAATATAAAGTTTGTATGTATGCGAGTGAATTTTGTAGATGACAGGTTAGACCTAAAGCTTAACCTAAAGCTACCGGAATTTACACAAATGCACCTTGAAGAACAGGAATGCATATCTAGAAAAATTCATATAAAAATTATAAATAATTAAAATTTACTTGAAGTTAGAGAAAGCATTAAAAGAATCTGAAGGAGAGGAAATAATGTATGAAGAGAACATTTGTATACAGTTATAGATATCAAATTTTATTGAAATAAACACTACAACTATTTATGGCTACCTAGCATGTCTTCAACAGCTACTAGTATATATATAATAATTAATTCTTCATTGACACAATAATAATAATATTGGGATTTATTGCATTAACTCAAAACTGATACTTTAAATCTGTAAAGTTCATAATTTTAACGTTACGTTTGATTTGGCTATCTCAGGAGGTGGATAAGATAAACATATTTTGATCTCCAGACAATGTGAAGTGCACCCATGCCCATAATCATTCAGAACGTGAACAAATGTATCCTTCTAGAAGTAATAATAATTTACTCAGTAACACTCTTGACTGCAATCCTCATTTAAGAAGCTGCAATCGTTTTCAACAACTTTTTATCCCGAAGGTATTTTCTTATGTTTCTCTCAGCGAGAAGGATGTTTATTTACAGTACTTATCAGTTCACTTTCTCCACCTGATTAATCGCGTCTAGACAATGGACTTTGTTTCAGATGATGTTAGATTACATATCTTATTATAGAAAAGTATTTAGTATCTTATATATGTCATCTCAATCAATTAGGAATTGCTGGAACTGTGAATGATAAAGAATTGCTACATTGTTATAAAATAGAACTAGGAATAAGATAATTTCAAAAAAAATATCTTGCACTAGCAAAACAAATATATTGTGAAACAAAGCATTTAAAACAAAAATTAATAATCAAAACATTTTAATATTCGTGCATTTTAAATTGAGATTTTCAGAAAATTAATTTATTAAAGAAATTTGGTTACTTTTTGTTGAAAATGTTAACTTTGTTGAAATGTAAAAAAAAGTTGTATATTTGTCAAATAGTTCAGAGTATAGCTTTTATTTTTTCATAATTTGAGAATATTGCTAGAAGTGGTACTCAAAAAAACAGAAAAAATAATTAAAAATTCCTTAATATAGAAACCAAATTTTATAAGTGTTACTATATAAAATAATTTCTACATTTCTAGCAAACTAAAATACAGTTTTCTAAATTCAGGAAGAAAAACTTATCTTAGAAGTTGTTTCACACATAAATTTTAATCTATGTGTAAATAAAATAAAAATTATGTATTTTATTTATCTTTTGATGAAATATTCTATTTAAAATATAGTGCTGATTAATAGAGTAAAGTTAATAAGTGGAAGTTTTTACAGAAGGAAAAATTAAAACTAAATTTTAGATCAAACTATAAAGTATTAGTAATAAAATAATTTTAAAATCATTATTCTTTAAAAATTATATCAAAATTTCGATTGGGAACAAAATACGCAACTAATTATAGTTTTGGTAATTAAGTATTAAATTAACGTTCATTGAAAGGAATTATATTGACTTAGGACCCAAACCTTTGTAATGCATTTTATATGTTATTTCAGCTTCATTATTTAAAAATTTTACATTAAAAGATTTTATAAAGGCAATAAATATAAAAAATAAAATATTTTGCATAACATATACTTTATAAAATCCATTTAACATATACTTTATACTTTATAAAATGCATTTAACATATACTTTATAAAATTTTGTTTCATGATTAATTAAAGGAAAATGCATTGTATTAATATATAAAGGGCTCGTTCAAGATGCACTTTTGCTTTATTAAAAACACAATTTTATTTAAATTTATTCATACATAATTAAATGAAAATATTTCGACCCTTGTCTGAATTCAGTTCTGTTGAATTATTTCAATCGATTATTAATCGTTCACCCGTCATTTTCAGTTTTGGAAAAATGAATCATTGTTGATTTTATTTTTTTAACACAATTGTAGCATATTTTAATTATGAAATTTTTAAAAGGACTGAAATGCTTCTTAAAATAAAATCTTAATTTTATAACAATGTCATGACATAAATACAACAAAAGAGCTAATAGTATAGTAACAAATTTTTTGCATTGTTTTTGCCAACAATATTCCAAATATCATACCTCAACTTTGAATTATATATATATACCCTGAAAATATCATAACCTCTCTGATGAATTAAAGAAAATGCATAGATATGAATCAATATTCGATCCAAGATTGTCTCAGATAAGTTTCTATATTTATAAGAAATTACTACTTTGAAAAGAGAAGGAAATAGCAGTAATCAAAAAATATCAACAAATAAATGATACATAATTACAGAATGTTTATTTTAATGCATGCTTTGAAATTAACAACTAATTTAAAATGACAACTTGAGTTGTGATTTTAAAAAAAAGAAATCTTTCAACTCATTGGAGCCTCATAATAGCCTCTACTGATGCAATTGTAATAGAAATAACCAGTCCCTCAGGAATAACACAACTTTAATAAAATTTGGTTTTAAAGGGAAAAACCTGTCATTTTACAAAAGAATGATTACATTTCAATTTGATAAAAATATTTGTTTATTCAAATTGTAAACTTATAATTTTCACATTATAGCTTCGCAAATTTTTTAAAGCTTTGTTTCAAACAAATTTCAACACATTCTATCATACCCCTAAATTGTATTATAAAAATGTAGATAAATAAATGCCTACTTGGCTATTTATAATTAACTTTTAAAAATTCTATAATTTTTTAAATATATCAATGCCGATATAACTTTTAAAGCTTAAATATCAGTTTTATATAAAACAGTTTCGATGGATTTGATATGCAACTAATTTAATATACTCAACTTATGGCTCTGATTTATGATTTTCCTATAGAGTGAAAGTTTTAATCATGACAAGAAAGATGAATTCCTAAAATTCACTTGCGTTTGGAAACAATTATGTTTATGTCAATGGAATGTTTGGAATGAATTATGAAATGGAAGCTTTCATCTGTGAATGGATCAATCAATCGATCGAAGAAATATTTTATGTTATCCAATTTAATTCATGTTCTTTTATAGATCAATACTTTAAGAAGAAAGAGGCATGAAAACTGCTTTTTATAATTTATGCCCTTATATTCTTACAAGGATTTTTCATAATTCATTCTTTGCTTTTGATTAAACATATATATATAAAATATAGTGTCAAGAAAATTTTGTGCAATAGCAAGGACTTTGTACAGATGAACAATTGGTATTAACTTCTGAAAACTAAATCTATCTCTGTCTCTGGATGCGATTGCATCCTAACTTTTTATTCGAAAAATTTTCCAGTCTGGCTTCAAAGCAGTTGAAATTTTACCCTCCACAGATTCCATTCGTCGTAGGCTTCAGTGCCTGACAACCTCCCTGTGTACATCCGATTTGACGTTATTCGATGCAAGAAGTTTCGAGGGCCTTCATTTTCTTCTTTTCAACTGCCCTTTTCCCGAATCCAATGCTCAATCGCCCATGTTTATACTTTTTCTCGGCAGTTCTCAGAAAATAAAAAAAATAAAACGGTGACAGACCATCCATTTTGTCTTAAATTGGGAAAGAAGGCACAGACTTGCACTTTCTCTCTGTTTCCATGTTTCTGGACAGACAGATAGCTTTCATTCATCAATCCGAACACATTCACAGGTAATCATCCAAAATGATTGGATGTCAATTATTAAAATTTGTTTTTAGATGTGTACCGAAAGATAAAATAGTCTTAGTTTATCGAAATTACAAGAATTTGAGTTGCGATTTTTTTTAATAGACTTATAAATGTATTAAGGTATCCGACTACATTCGGGGGGATATTAAAAAAAAATGCTCATACATTTTTATATTAGATATAATCTTTATATTTAATAAAAAGAAGAAAGTGAAACGATTTAATTAAATATGAAACTATTAAATATACGTATTAAGTATTAAATATATATTATTTAAATACATATTATATATCTTTATATTAGATAAAATAAATAAAAAGAAAAAAGAAAACATTGATGTAAATTTTAGCATTTATTTAAAAAAAGCTAGGATTGTTCTAGAAAAAAAGATTGAAAAATGAAAAAAAAAAAAAATGTAACAATGTAAAATTACATGTGTTGTTTTTTCTTATGGCACTTGATATGGACAAGCGCCCGCTGTTACGAAGACAACGATTTTAAGCTGGTGGTGGAACGTCTCTTGATTTTATAGTAACGCCATTTAGGACCAAGAGAACGACTTAGCTACACACACGTCACAACCCTTTTTACGGTGCAGACTTCATTCACGCATTCACAGATCGTAATTTAGACCTGAATCGGAGAACGATCGCCCCTGATCCAGTACCTCCAGTGGTATTACTCTCGAGATTGAGGACTTCGTGACCAAGACAGATTTTAGCCACCAAGTATGAGGGAATCTTCGGCCGGCGGGGTTCTAACTCGCAACCTAAGGGACGCGAATCCAACGCTCTACCAACCAGGCTATTCCTGCCCATTACATGTGTAACATATTGTAGCGTGTAACTAACTATTATATAAGAATCATATTTAAAAATAAAAGTTTTTGTGCAACATATGAAATTTTGGAATTTTTTCAACAATAATCCAACAATCATAAATCCACTTCTAGAGCATTCAACGTCAAGACCATAGTTCATTATGTTTTACATACATAACGAACACGAATTATAAATTTCATTAGGATATCTTGATTATTTTCTAAATATGACTATACTCAAGCAGTAGAAATTATGAAAAAAAATCTTTCTTCAGAAAAAACATTTAAAGGTTTTAAATGCTTATAAATAAGCATATTATAAATAAGCAAATTCATGTTTTTAGTGTAATAGGATGTCTTAAATCTGTACATTAAATACATATTGCAATCATACTGAAAAATAAAATCATTTTTTGCATCTTTACACTTTAAGAGTATTTGTATTTTAAATGTAGAATGCAGCAAACCTTCGTGATTCCTATCTCGTTTATTTTAATTGATTTTATTTTGCTGCATTTATTTATCTTACTCGCTAATTAATTGAACTTACTTTTAACTGAAATTTTATAAAAAATTGATTTTAGAAATGATTAGAAATTTAATCATTTTTATATAATAATAGAGCGATTTGTACAGATAATAGTCTTATTTGCAAGTGTTCTCTTGTGTATAGGAGATGAATTAGTAATTTATGCAACATCCTTAATAAAAAGGAATCATAATAACTTAATACATATTATTTGATATATGTTCAGTCCTCCTGATATGATATTCTGTTTACGGCTGTTCTAATTTTATAGGCAGTTGGTACATTCGAATAAACATCGGAAATATATTTTATTTGAACACAGTCTTCTCAAAATTATGTGAACAAAAATGCATAATCAGAAAAGATAAAAATTCACAGCCTGTTCCCTGATACAAATTCAATTGCCTGGTCCTCTAATGAGTAAAGTTCTTTTGCACAATTTAATAACAACTAATTTAGTTGTTATTAAATAACAACACAATTTAATAACAACTAATTTAATCCAATTTAGTTACAAATTAGCTATTTGATTTATATGCATTAGAGAGTTTGTAAGATAAGTATAAAGAAACAGATGAGAGAATCCAAATGAAAAAAAAAATCATTAAAATCAGTGTTCTTTCGAATATATAAATCTTCGGATTAGCCGAGAATAAGATGATGGCAAATGGTAGATTCAATATATTGATTGAAAAGATATTTGAAATCTAAAAAAAAAAAAATGTTCTTCATGAGAATTAGAAAAAGCAGATGTGATATCATTATTAAACTTCTTATTTATCAAATCATCGATTATATATTGAAATACAGAAAGTTTCAAAATTACATAAAATAATTTTGACGAAATACGGATTAAAAAATATTAATTTAAATTTCATTCGTTACTTCTTTGCTTTTAAACAAGATTATTGATTTCCGAAATAAAATATTCCTAAAAAAGTTAATTTCAGTATAGCGTGAGAAGGTGCTTCAAAGAATTAGCAAGTGTTTTAGTTTGTTAGATTTAGAGAAATATTTATATTTTCATAAATATCCTTCACTTGTGATCACGATATGGATTCAGCAAACAACACGATATTTAAAATGTAAACAAGTACCTTATTATTCATGTATTTCTGAGACTGAAAACTAAAATATCCTAAATATATGATGAACTTTGTTTCCTTAGTAGAAGCAGGATGGCAATTCATGAAATGTTTTTCAAAGAAAGTGCTAGACAGCAACTTTTTTTTTTAATTCTTCAATGTTTCTGTAGAATGACAAACTAAATTATTCCCTCCAGTGTCTTTGCACAAATTCTTAGTAGAACATTCATCCTATTTTGTAGTATTCTAAAAAGGACACATTCCATTCAGCCATATTTTATTCTTTATATAAATTGTTTCTTCCTTGTGCTTAAGAACTATATTTTCTTAAAATTAAGGAACATGTACCTCAATCATATTTAAATAGAAACAATAATTAGATTTCAATCCAGTGCCATCTTTATATAAATAGCACTATTTATTTGTTCAAATTTCTATGAAATTTAATCTCTTTGAAAGCTTTCACACTAGTATAATTCAAGATGAATTCTTATTTTAAACCACCAAGTTTCATTTCTGTCACATAGCAAATTTATATGTGGTCTAAACAATCTGATGATCATTTTACTGAATTAGTATAATCATCCCGTGTAGTTGAAATAAACTATTTCTATTCTTTTCTTTTTTTTTTTTGTTTGAAGACAAAAAAGGCATTTCTACAGACAACAGAAAAGAGACTACTAATTTGGTATCATGCTGAATAAAAGCGGAAATCCTTTTTTGTTATATATCTAAACCGATATCTTAAGAAGAAATCTGAAGATAAATTTAACTGAAATCACATCTTAATAGTTTAATACAATCATTTAAAACATTTCAACTTTTATGAATTATAATACTCATAATCAGTATGACCTTTCAGATTTGTATAAATATTGCAAAATTAATAATTATAAAGCATCAAAGAAGCAATTAAAATTATTTTAAATTATTTTTATGCATTTATAAATGCTGTAATTATTGATTATTAACATCTAACGATTGACACAATTGACTATTAACATTGTAATCAATTTGGTTACTCGGAGCTTTAATTATTTTCTGTTTGGATATATATTACAAATGTTCCTTGTTATTATCATTTTTATTAAATTTTCATAGATTTGCTAAATACAAGTTTCCAAAAAAATTACAAATACAAAATAATTCAAAATTTTTGCAAAAATAAGCCAATACTTCTGAAACTTCTAGATTGACTAATTATTCCATTAATGCGATAAAATTTATGCATAGATAGATAATTTACAATATTTTTCTATTCAAATTCATTATTTTACTAATTCTGGAAATATTTTAAAAATAAATAATTATTTCTTTATATATAATTCTTATTTGACTCTTTATGGATCTATGAAATTTGTCATTCGTCTTTTCGGGAATATTTTAATATCTTTTGTTAGCTAACCCTGGCATAATTTAAATCATAGGTCTAAAACAAAGTTTACATATAGTAAAAAATCGTTTTAATTTGCCATATGTTTACTATATTTAGGTAATACTCCAATCAAAGAAAACTTAAGGATGCATTAATCTAAAAAAAGAATTTTTTTAACATTACGATTACTTTACTGGCCACACTTAATTCATTATTCATTTATATTATAAAATAACACACGACTTCGTTAAAGTCGCAATAAATTAGAGAGATTTTAAAAAATGCAGAGTAGTTTTAAGGAAATCTTAATAGAACACGTGGATAGTATTGTTTTCGTTGATCAAGTTAGCCTGATTTGCAACTATAATACAAATTAATAATCGCCTAATTTACAATAATTTCAGATGGAAGGAAATTATATCATTCGTTATATAATATAGGATCAGTGGCGTAATATTACGAATACATAATTTCCAAAAATGCATAGAGTTTTGAAGAAATAATGTCTGGCATAACAATTCCTTTCATCGATCCTGTTTCTGATATGCTTTCATCAATCGTGCTCGAGATGACGATGCAAATATATTTTGTTAATATATCATCCGAAATGATATTGAAGGCATTAATGTGGCTTTTCTGCACACTTTACTAGAAATAGCTAATATGCGGAATAACTAACTATTTGAAAATTTAAGGTTTGTAATAAAAAAAAGTGTTATGATTTCATGTGTATTTATGGAGCCTCCATTTATTCCAAGAATTTGAAACAGTGGAATTAAAAATTGAGTCATCCTTAAGGCTTTTATTTGATGTATTAGAAACCGTTATTATCGATACATACAACCGGTGTAAATTCATGATTGAGTGCATTATTTATATAGAAGGAAGAACATTACAAGAATATCATAAGCGTCATTTTTATCTACTAAAGCAAATACACCTTTCATTTGTAATTATACAATCAATAGTTTTCAGAAATACTCATAAATACTCAAAAAATCCATAAAATATATACCTATTGAGAAAAGTGTTATATAAAAATTCATACATAATTAGATTCACCATGATCCTATGTCTACCATTATCCTCCATTTTCAAGAGAATACTTCGAAAGCATTACTTCTCTGTTCATTTTCTTCGATGTAATATCTAGATTGAGTCAGCCAACCTTAATGGCTCTACCAATTTCGCTCATATTCAATCCACATGAAAACCTGCCTCCCCGCTACCTTCCTTTATTTTCGAAAACTACTTTACTTTAGATCATTTTACAATAAAAAGACTTGACAAACTGATTTCGAACGATTTTATTCTGTATGAAAGCGTATACCTCTTAGCAATAATTGCTCTCGCATCTTGCACTACTCCTTATTTTCGAGAGGAACCTCAAAATACAATTTTCACAGATTGTATCAGACAACAATTACATCGATTTCATCGTTTTAATTCGCCTTTTTACATAAATATGTAATAATTTAGAATAATACCTCTTATTTATTTTGCAACTGTAAAACAAAATTTTCATTCAAATGCATTTTAATAAACATTGCAGCTTCAAGAATATGGTTATAATTTGCAATTAAAAATTACTCTTAAAGGGATTCAAGAATATCAAATTAAGCACTATAAGCACAGTGGAAATTAAACACGCTCATATTTCACTGGGAAGAGGTCAGTCGGCGAAGGGAATAAGTGATTAAGTTAACATAGATGGCAATGTAGCTATTACAGAAATCGGAAAAATGCAGTTTTCATTCGTCCGTTTTCGGGTTGAAATTTAAAATTCTTTTAGGATAAAATTGCACTTAAATTGACACATTATTACGAGTCTTAGGCAATGTCAAACTTTTAAAGTAATAGAATTCTATATTTCACATTCAATTTATTTTCTTTATTTTTTAATTTTTTTTCAAAATAATCACAGAATTTCCAAATTTACTACATAGATAACATTTTTCAGCGTTCTAAAATAATTTATACTCATTTTTATCTAATCTTATTTTCTAGGGGATAGGAATTGCCTTTTAAATATGCGAAAATTAATAAGTCAACATAAAAGAAAATTCCGTAAATTTCTTTCTTTATTCCACATAAAAGTTCCCCCTTTATTTTTAATGAAGAGGTACATCCTAATTATTTTAGGTACTTTCATTAAATTTAATGCATATTTATTAGAATAATAAATACGCATTCTAAGTGCAAAAGTTATTTCTTTAGTTCTTCAAAAATAATTATCTTTAGAAATTTTAAGACTTCTTTTTCTATTTTTTAAGTGTTAAAAGCATTAAGGAGAAAATTAAAATATAATTGATATAACCGGTAGTGAAATTCATAGTGGAGTTTTAATTAGGAACTCAAATATTATCAAGATGACTTTTAGTAACTGTAAACTGAGAATTTGATTCGGATAAATAAGTTTGAAATAAAGAAAAATAAAAACATCTCGAAATCTTTATTCCGGGTATTTGAAGTATAATTACTTGTTCTATTTTCCCACTACTTTTAAAGGGAAAAAATGTAAAGGACCCTTTGTTGTCTCTTACACCATTGTACCTTCAATAACTTCTGTAATTTGGTTGGTATTTATGCATCAATATTATATATATATAATTTCTATATCAAAAAGCCCGATTGTTTCAATTAATTTATTTTGAAGTAAATACAAAAGTTATTTAATTGAAACTTCATTTTAAAAATGTCACGATATACTCGCTAAGTTTGATATAATCAAAATTATAATAATTTTTCTTTTATTTCTTACTAGATGTAAAAGTCTTTTTTGTGCAGTAATATTTTTGGAAGTTATAGCAGAAACACGCCAAAATTTCGCTTAATTTTTAAATAAATACAATTCTAATTAAAAATTCGAAAAATAACCCCCAGGTTCACATTCCCGGCCTCCAAGGTATTCACGCGCTGAATTTGGTTGCTGTAGGTTGAATGGCCTGACCTGTAGAGTGCCAACACACACACACACACACACACACACACACACACACACACACACACACA
>JAPMOR010030720.1:28304-47692 GCA_026543865.1 Argiope aurantia | reverse complement strand
TAAGTATAGATAAATGTACTTATAAAATATTATAAAAAGCTACTTTTGAAACATAAAATATTTAATGTCATCTGACAGATATACTTAGAAAGTGGAGAACTTCCAAGTCTTAAATATGTCTTTCCTGAGAATAAGTAGGCGGCTAATACATCCAACGACCCTACAGTGTAAGTTATAGGCCATTCACGTTCTAAAATAAGAGACTGACGAGATCGCAATGCAGGAAAATGTAAATTATTGCAAGAAAAATTTACATAATATTGTAAGAAATGTATATAGGTATTTGTCATTTCAAATGCCTAGTTATTACATATTATACATTTCATGAATTAATTTTAAAATTAAATATAGAATTGATATATATTTCCAATTATAAAATGCTATTATTACGAAATATAACCATTGATGTTCAGTTTATTAGGCAATTATTACATTAATTCGTTTTGTAAATTTTCCCATAATATCTTGGATTTTTCTAAAAATAATTTTTCATAACCAGACATTCTTATTTACGTTAGGGTATTGTAGATGAGAAATTTCAGAATCTTATTTGGTGTTTTTGGATTATTCCTGATTTTTGATACTTTTATTAATACATGTAATATAATAAGGATTTTATATTATTTAGTATATTAGTTATATAAACGAGAAATTTGGTAATGTTCACTATTAGATGTTTTACTTACAAGGATTAAAATAGCACATCTATTTAAAATTATATGCTATTTCCTTCATGAACAAAAAAAAAAATAAGAACCCTTTTCTGTTATTGTATACTCTATTCCCCACTTATGAAAAAACTATATCCATTTATAAAGCGTAAGGCAGCAAAATGTTACTTCAAAAAATAAATAATAAACTAATTAAGATAATGACTTTAATAATCTAATTAAAAAATCATAAAAAAAATTAGTGTGTTGCAATGTAATTCAAACGAGTCATTGTTTAAAATAAGCTTATTATTTTAAGTTTGAGAAATACCGAAATTCCCACTGCAGAAAAATATATTTTAATAATTACTCGAAACTACTTTGAAATATTTATTCATTTAAATAATGTTATAAAAATATGCCTTTGTATATCTCATTAACCGTTTCTAAGGATCAGCTATTATTTACAGAATATAAAAATTCTTAACTCTTAAATAACTGATTCAAAATACTTAAAATTTCACTTTTGTTGGTTGATAAGATTGAAAAATATTAATTGAAACTGAAATTTATGCGAAAAGGAATTGTATTTTTTTTGCTAAATCCGCATTCCAAATAAAGCATTTTTATAAGAAATATTTTGGATTTTGTAGGATTAAATAGAGATATATAAAAGCAAAACATTTACTTTAATATATGAAACAAATATAAAAGAAATATGATTTGAAAAGTCAGATTAATTATTCTGAAACAAATCTAATTTAAAATCATAGCAACAAAATAATTTTGAAAATTATTCAAAAAATGAATGTTCTTAATTTTAGGAATTGGTTTTTATTGCTTCTTAATCTAAATATCTTTGAAAAATAAAATTCATTTGCAATAATTGGTAAATTAAGATGAACTGGAGAGAGCCTCTAATTAGATAAAACAAATGTTCATCACTTTATATAATAAAATATTTCACTTTAAACTATTTTTAAATGAAATATATTTTATTCAATGTTTTTGAGTTTAGAAGCAAATTTTGCTGATTATAGCTCTAATATTAGAAAAATATAATACTTTAAAAATATTTGACGAAAAATGAATTAATATCATTATAGAAGTTAAATTTGTTCTTACAAGTTTTAACTGTGTAATTAAAACCTTTATGAAAATTAACTACTCGTACGGTAAAGTATTATTTAAAATTCAAATTTTAAATTTGCTACAAAAATATTTTTTCTGGGACAAAATTTTTGGTACAAATAAAAAAAAGAAATTCAAAACCTTTCTTTGTTTTTAATTAAATAATGTTTTTGTAACCATTCGGAAGTTGAAAAATTGACGTTGATCTTTTTATCTTTGGAGAATACATGCAACACATTTCATGAAGCTTGTAAGAATTTATGGATTTGTGTAAGAAATACAACCATAAAAATACTTTGCTTTACAAGCATACGTAGAAAAGCTTAGTATTTGAACATATTTCATGATTTATAGTTAAATTATAGCAAAAATTCGAAACAGTTTCTCAATACTAATGAGATTTTAGTGAATGCGGTATGTTTGTTTTATCACATAAATCAAAGCTGAGTGAATTTAAATGTATAACTTGTTCGGATGAATGTGTTTAGCTAAGAAAAGTTTCATTGGATACCATTTCTTTTGGTCAATCTTCGAATGAATTATGTGAAAATACTAACATCATATTTATTGCTAATGTTCTTTTCTTTTGAGTATACGTTTGATAGGAATCGTTTCATCGAATTATTTTGCTTGAATGCCACTTTAATAGAGGTTTCATGAAAAGAAATATTTCATGAAATAAATATTTTAGTGATTAAATTCATCCTTATTTTAAATTTATAAATATCCAAAAAAATTTGCTGGATTTTCTTAGTGATTTTTTTTATTCCACTTGGACTTTTCATGAAATTTCTATAGAATATTTACCAAGTATTGACCTAAAATTCAATGGTGGGATTAAAAGTTTTGTGGCTTAAGGCGACGAATTAAAAAGACCCTTGTTTTAATGAAGTGAATAATTTAGTTTCGTAATTTAACAACATATTAATGATTTATTTTAGGTTATTTTTCATGTTAATAAGTTGATGAAAACCTTTTATTGATTCATTTATTTATTACGAATCATAATTTAGAGAAATTTGAGTTTCTAAGCCATGTTAATTAATTGATTATCGGTGTACATAAAATATACCATTTAATGCTTGTGAACGCAATGAAAGAGGAGGAGCATGTCCAACGTACTTGAAGAAGTGTCAATAGCATCATTATATTTTATAATATAGGATCTCTATTAGTATAAACTTCAATTATTTATGCAGATATAATTTTAATATACCTCAATGCTGCTGTCCTTTTTTTAACCAAGGCATTTTAAGGTAACTGCTTAATCTGAATTCAGCTATAACTAATCGCAAAGTACTTTAATTTGCAAGCGATGAAACATTTTAATTTACTGAACAATATTTGAAAATATATTTATTGCATATCATAACGCTATTTTAAAGTCAAGTGTCTTATAATTACAGTTTAAATAATTATACTGCGTTGAAACATTTTGTAAAGCGTTTCAAAGATATTTAAGTAAGAATATCAAAATGTATTTAATTTATTTAATATTTGATAATGGATATTTTATTTGAGATCTTACATTAGTTCATGAAATATTTTGCAGTGAATATTCATCTTCGAAAAATTGTTTATATATTTTCAACCTATCCAAGTATTCCTCACAAATGGGAGTGATTGATAATGCACGTTTTATTGACAGCGGTTGAATGTGGGAATAACAACCTGTGTTGTTCCATTCCATTTTGTTTTCATTGAAATCAGCTATTAAACGTGTAAAAATTTTATAATTACTTTTTGATGCCATATTTTCACTTTATTTTTGCTAAAATAATCTAATAGCTTTATTTATATTATTCTATCTTCTGAATTTAGCATTATTTCATAAAAGTTTATTGGGTATCATTTTTTAAACCCTTAAATGGGGACGTGCGGTCTGTGAGACCGCTAGCAATGGATTTTCTGTCACTCCTATTCTATTTTTAGCTCAATTGAATGGGTTGACAATGTAGCTTCCTGTAATGTGACCTTCAATACACGAGCACTATTTCAACCGATTTCAGCAGATGCTTTTTAAAATAATTCCGTTATTTCTTCGAGTGCGGTCTCTAAGACCGCATCTCCCTGTTAGTGACCCAGTGATAAACAAGGCTTAGAAGATGGCTCTAAAACTTCGGCACCGAAATATCATTCAGTTTACTGATCCTATTATGAGTCAGTGCTCCAGACACTTTTAAATGAAGCAGAAAGTGATTTTAGTAATAAGGATAATAGTACAGAAGAGTTTTTCGATGAAAGTCCGCATTCAACTGATTTTGATATGTATGTACAAACATAATTAATTTTTCTAGTGATAATGTATTTAAAAATTTATAAAATATATTAATATACCAAGAGATATATATAAGGAATTTATAAGTTCATTTTTATACTAGTTCTTAACCTGTATGTTTAAAATGCCCTAGAAAACAGTTCTATGAAAGTCACACAAGCCGATAAAAAAATGGCCAATTTTACACATTGTCATTTTTTTTATTTTTCATATAATTGCTGAATTTTACATTATATTTTTTTCTATATACCTTCATATACTGTAAAAATAAATATGATTTAAAAAGTAAAAAGTAATATGCTTTTTCAAGAATATTATTTATTGTAACATGTAATTTGAGAAGAAAATGTATGTTCCAACGTATTTACTTTTTTCAATGATAATATATTTTGAAAAATTTCTAAAACATATCCATATATCAAGAAAAATATCTGCAAAATATATTGGCAGTTTTTCATACTAATACATTCATTATAAAATTTAATTTGAGTGTAAATGAAATGCGGTCTCGTGGACCGCACCTCCCTAGTTAAGTCCTAAAATTTCATCTCCCCAGTTAAAGGTTAAAAAATACATTCAACTAATTTCCAAATTCTTGTCATAGGGAAAGAAATGTAAATGCTTGTTTTGAAAAAAAAAGATTAAATGTACAGGAATGCTAATAACTTCTTCTATTTAATCTTTAGATACTTTTTTCCGGAAACCACTATATAGCGTTGGTTAAATTATTCTAGTTGCTGAATTTAAATTCGCCTCCTTCCAGGCAAATTGTTTAAGGAAAAAAAATGAGTAACATATTGTGAATTATTCTTTTTTGAGTCAATTCTTAAGGAACGAAAAATGCTGTATTTTTTCCTTTGTTCCCATATAAAAATATTCACAAGTACTGACTTCAATTCCCATCATTTGGAATTCTACTCTTGCTCAAAACTAATGCAAAATTCATTTTCCCTGCATTTCATTTTGTTAAAGTAATTTTTTCTAGTTCTCTTAGTACTATTTCTCAATGAAACTCTCGAAGTTTCAACTGGTATTCTTCATATTTAATATAGAGTTTACAATATATTATAATACAGGCAAATACAAAACTAAGACTTGCTCTCTTAACTATCCTTATTTATTCCCAACAGTTAAATTTCCTAAAAATATATTAAAATTCAGATTCGTGACCTGTAGCACTGGCAGTTATAATTACTATACGGGTAAACATTTTTTTAAATACTTAAAAATTATCCTGGACAAAATAAAAGATGAAGAACACTTTATTATTTCTAGTAACAAAGAAATTCTGGATTTTCTTAAAGATAACAACATTAATAAACTTAATACTTTTGATTTCGAAAATTTATACACTAATCTACCTCATGAAAAATTAATAAAAGTCTGCACTTTTGTCTATGACGAATATTTAAATGAAGATATCATTCCTAAAAATAACTGGCTTGAGTTATGTAATTTTAATATTACTGAAAATTACGTTTCTAATGGTATTAATTTTTATAAACAAGTTAAGAGCATTCCAATGGGAACAACTTTCTCAAGTGCTTTGGCTAATATTTTTCTACATTACTATGAGAAAAGAGTAATTAAATATAATTTGATAAATGGGTGGAGATATATTGATGACCTACTTTTGATTAACTTCGACAATACAAATATTGTAACTAATTGCTATCCAAAAGATTTAATTCTAACAGAAACGAATAAAAATCAACTTGAGGCTACCTTTCTGGATTTAAAAATCGAAATTGATAATGATAAAACAATAGTTGGTATATACGATAAAAGGGATGAATTCAACTTTAAAATAACAAAACTATGTAACTACCATTCCAATCTAAACACTAAATATTTCAAAAATCTAATTTTCTCACAAGTTAACAGGATCAAAAGGGTTTGCAATAATAAAAATTCCTATATTGAAGCATCAAACAACCTCATTAATAATTTAATTAAAAATGAATTTCCTAAAAATTACTGTAATGTCAATTTTTTAATTAAACAAGGTATGGTTTGGGATTAATCCTTTGGCTTAAATAAAAAATAGAACTTTCCTTGCATATTATATCACTCAATATGTGGCGCTGGGAGCTTACAACTTTTACCTAAATTACCGTTAGCTTTGTGTTTTTAATAAGCGGGAATCACAATCGATAGCTTAAAATTTCCTTGACTGTTGATAGTATGTTCTTGCCTTTTCGTTTATTTAGTGTTTTATGGTATTTTGGTGTTTATTGTTTTTTTGTTTTTGTATTTTTACTTATTAGTGGTTTTTCTTCTAATTTGTTGTTTTGTATTTTCCTTTCTGTTAAAATGGTATATCTCTTGGGCCTAATTTCAGGGGATTTTCGGGTCACGAAGGAATCATTATTAGACGTAATTGTCTGAATTTCCTTAACAGAAAAAATCCCTTTTTTGAATCCCTGCCTGAGGGTAACCCTTGAAAAAGTCTTCAGGCCGGATTCTTTATATTATATATATATATATAAATTTGGTTTATTTGTTTTTCCTTTTAACTTGCTTTTTATACTTTTGTATAATACAGGCAAACATATTTAAATACGCTTTTTCTGTACATGTGTGCAATTAACAGAAAAAAAATGCATGAAGCTTAAAAATTGCTTTGTTTTATAACGATTTTAAGCATTTTTGTTCTACTTATTTAAGAATTCCTTAAAGTATTTTTTTAAAGAAATATTAATACATTTATTTTACTTAACCACATGCATTGTCTGTCTTTAAATTTATGAGCAAAATGAAATAAACTATAGAGAGTTATAAAGTACAGTGCAATTAAAATCCTAATTTTCCATAATGTTTAATTTGCAATGATAAATTTTATATTTTCATTTACACATATACACTCAAAAATTACTCCCGCTTTTCCATGAGTGATATACTCTTGAAATTAACATCGGAATTAGCATAGAATATTACTGAAAAGTAAAAACTATTGAACGTCCTGAAGCAATTAAAATTACAAGTGTTTATTAATGCTAATTTCTTCTATGCTGCATGGTAGACATAAGAAAACTAAATAAACTTTACTAAATAAAAAGAGATAACGCTATATCTATATGAATTGCCGAATAGTTATTTGTAGAGAAATCCAACTTCTGACACACTAAAGAAATATTTGATAGAGATTCAAAGTTGAAAAGCAGAAGACTCCGAGTCATTCAGACAGAAAGTTTCAGAGGAAGCGTCTATAATAAATTAAAGTTAAAAATTACTACATCTAAATCGAGGATTAATTTCGAGAGTTTTTTATCCATTATATATGAAATTAAAATATAGTTTGCAGTACTGGACATTTCCTTGTAACAACATCTCAACATTAATGTAATTTTAGTAGAAACTGCCAAGAGATGTAGGAAGTGTGCAGTAATATAAATGTCCCCAAACTATCGATAATCATGTGTACAATAATTAAGAATACACTGTACGGACGCTTGAGAAACTACACGGATGTTTATCAGATAAGCGACAGGTCATGACTGTCATGCTAGTCAATCAAATGCATAGAATATATTAGAAGGACGGTGGGCTTATCGGTTGTGTTCTGACTAATTCAACTTTTTTTAAAGAAATGTTTTGCATACTTATATGAGGAGGACAAGGAATAGACAGGGATGAGGCAATCAAGTCAATGTCATTGAATAACACCATCCTGGAAACGATTCATTTCCTAATAATAAGTAGATTTAAATTGGAGATTATAGATTATAGATAGAATTATGAGTATTATGGTAGATTATGGGTACCTAGACGACTCGGAATCACATACCAATGCTAGTTTGGATACTCTTGCTAGACACATAAATGGCGTTGGGCATGCGCGGTATTCCCGAACGTTTCCTAAGAGAATGTTCGTTTTAGTATTTCATAGAGATTCAGTTTTTACATTCTAAGATTTTGAGACTAATCACATAAAACAGAGCATTATTGTTTATCAATGACGAAACAATCCCTTTCAGAGTTCACGCCAGCAGATACAAAATGCCCAATTGAAGTCAAAATAGTGAAAAACTCCTTTATGATCAACTGAAAAAAGCATATATGTGCAACTAAAACGACAATAAAAATCTTCCATGGATTCACTTCATACATTTATTTTCTCCAACGGGAAAAAACCCCGAATGAATACAAGAAAACGAATGTAAAACTTTCTTATATTTAAAAAAACGCCAATGACATCATTGATCTAAATGCTGGTATACATATGTGAGAAGGGGACTAGGTTTCCTTCTGAACATGGACAATGAATATCAGATGTGAATTATAGACTTCTGCCGTTAGTTGTAACCTCACTGCTACTTTGTTGGCCATGCTCATTCTCTGTTCATGTGGATAGATGCGAGAGGATTCGTTATAATAATTGAATATTGCTATGGAATACTAAAATAAAATTATTAGAAAAACTTCAAGAAACTTTGACACGTGCAGAGTCATCTACCGTGATTAACAAACATTTTTAGCTACATATTGCTTAGCGATTAGGAGTTATTTAGGTGTGTCTGCTTTGCAATATAGTTCATTAAATAGTAAAAATCTTAAATTCGATTTGAAGATATTCATTATTATACATATTTTTATAAAGTACATATTTCATCACAAAGACTGGACAAAACAATATATTTTGAAACTCATATTTCATTAAATCAAATATTTGCTATTTAAATGAAGCATCCGCGAAAATATTTGAAAAGGCGGGACAAAAGCAAAGAAAACTAGTCTAATTTGTATTTCCATTTCAAATATAAATTTTTTCCACTGTAATATTAGTGCAATATGAATATATTTCTTTGAATCATGAAATTAACTGTACAGAAATGTAATTATTTTGGCTCTTCTAAGCAGCAAATGTTTTCCAAAATTTCAAGAAACTATTTGGGTATAATAATATATATTTGCAATATGATACTGGAAACTTTTTTCCCTGCTATTATTTTAATCTTCAAAAAGTACATTGTCTTAAAAATAAGAGGAAATTTATTAATTGTATAAATAGAAAGGAAGATATTTTTGAAAGCTACCTGTCGTGCATAACAAAAGACGAATAGTTAAACCCAAAACAGAAACAGGTTGAACAAAAACAGAATTTGAAGATTTTTGTCAGTGAGAAAATACATTTAAACTTAAAAAAAATGATTCTGAAATCATGTAATCCTTATAGAAATCATTAATTTGATAATTTTTATTTTATATAACTTTATGTATAGGCAAATTTATAATTACTAAAAAATATTTCTACTCTGGAATCATATCAATGTAATATAGAGTATAAGGTATAGTTTATGATCGATTCATGAATAATGTAAACCTCGTTTTAACGATACCCTACTACAAAATATTTTACTTTATATTAACTTTAAATAGAATAATAAAGTCTGAAGTTTATAGATATTTACCTAATGCGATTATATATCCAATGTATCTCAAATTACTGTAAATCTTATCGCAATTTTCTAAGCAATTTATTTTAATTGTTCAGAATTTATTATAATTTACCAAATACGATAGCTCAAAAATTGTTTCTGCTGCTGGTACATTGAGAAGAAGTAAAGATATTAAGATATTGATAAAAGTAGCATATTTTTATTGCAAACGTACTCGTAAAATGATAACCTAGATAATAAAATTTCTTAACTGTTCAAATTTCTTTTCTTGATCACTTTCTTCGTCTGAATTATTTTCACAAAGAATTGAATTACTCGTGTACACGTTTTGGGTCAACATATAACGATGAAAAAATTTGAAGGGTTCTATTAGTGCATAATAACAATGAATGTTTGCATTGTTGTATTAAAATTACTGAAATCGTCATCTATCAGTTTTAAAAATAAATATTTTTGGACTTCATTTATTTTAAACCTTTCGCTGCAATATACTAACCTGAAAAGGATTTTTGGTTTTTCGAGTGGATTTGATCTTTTTGAAATAATGAGTTTGTCGAGTACTAAGATAGATTTCATTATTTGAAAAAAAAATTTCAAGTAGAAGGCTCCAGAAAATAACCATTTTCAGTTTAGTATGAAGTAGCTAAGAAAGAAAATTATCTTCATTTGCTCTGCGAATGAAACTTTTATTTATTTCACCTTTTTAATATTTTAAAAGAAAAATTTTATAATATAACTGAATTCAAGCCTTGGAGTTCATTCGCCATGAAAATGCACTATTTTAATATTTCAAAAATTAATTTTCACTTAATGGAGTAATTAAATTAAATTTTGTTCCCACTCTCGTGGAGATGTCTCGCAGTCAACTTGACGAAAAAAAATATTTGAAGATCCTACAATATTTATTACAATATATATTATGTAAAAATTAAATAATTTAAGAATAATTTTTATTTTTTAATACTGAACTAAAACTGTTTATATTATTCATATTGTATTACATTTTCTTGCTTCATTCCATCAAAGTATTTTTGTCTTTGAATTATTTTAAATATTTTTGGTAGTATAAAAATCTTTAAATAATAGGCTTAAAATCTACACTATTTACTCACTAAGAAGGGGAAAAACATTTTCGACTAACTATGAATAACTATTTAAGATTTAAATTATTCTGGGAGAATTATCAATTGAATTCATTAACGTAACAACTGCTCCATAAAATATTTCTTTAGATCAGAAAGAAGAGCTTTTAATAAAATTTATAAAAATGTGTGACTGAATAGAAATAAATTCTGAAGAATATGCCTCCTAAAGAAATAAAAAAAACACATCTTATAAAAAAAATAGGGAAAATAAAATAACTAAATATAAAGTTGTATTCTCTTGAATATTATGTAGCGTTTGGATAATTTTGAAAAGTTCTCTTTTCACAACAATCCCTTGGGTCTTTATTGCAATATGTTTCATCTTTCCTTCTGTCATAATTTCGACACATTCTTATTTTAGAAATAATTCACCTCTTCCACTATCAGAAATTTCAGAATGCACGTCATCTGTTGGAGGGGTTTTATCTTCTATTTTTAACCTTCTCACAAATATTTTAGAATTTAAAATGCGGTTTCACTGAATATTTTCCTTGGTTATATTTATAAAAGTTGGCGAATAAATCTAACGAATTATTCTTATTCCAATGAAATTTAGCTAACATATTATAATTTTTTAAATGCTACTAAAATAGCCATTCATAAAAGAATTTCTGGAATTGTAAATTATCGATTATAATATAAAAAGCATCTCAAAGCACAAGAATAATCCCTAAAAAGCTGTTATATATTTATGAAGAAAGAAAAAAAATAATTTCTTCCCTCTTCGAAGTAAATGGGAATAATTGCTTTAAAATATCTGACTACACACTAATGCACTTCCGATCGAAAATTATAATATTTTTGATCTCACATAAAGCCTTTAATGTTTTATGTGAAAGTTTATGTTATCTCTTTATTAAATGTTTTTAATAAGATAATAAGAAGCACTTTTCAGCTGAAATTGAAATTGTTATTGATTAAAACAATTTTCAGTTTCGATTTGAATTTTTCAAGATTTTTTATAGTTTTTTCATTAGAAATTTTTCCATATGGTAACATTTTGCAATATTTTTGTAAGAATTTATGCGATATTGACCACATTTTCGGAAATTTATTGATGTTGATTCATGATCATATTTCATTTTCCACTACTACTATTATTATTGACAGATAACTGCCATTTTCAATAATTTGTTTACCATGAATATAAGTTTTATTCATGTAAATTAAATTCGCTATGTATGAATTTTTTACATTAAGGTATTTAGAACCTTATAACTACAATTAACCCATACTATTTTTGGAACCTGGTGCCTTTTTTTACACAATTCTCATGCATCTGTGTAATTATCAGTCTATAATGCATTTAAAATTTGTGTTCAAAAAACGAAATTAATATTTGTTTAGTTTAGTTATATTAACGTTCCGTTTTAAAGCAACATTAGGGCTATTTAACGGAATTATTAAGAATTGAACTAATGCAAAGATAGCCTGGTTGGTAGAGCGCTGGATTCGTATCCCTTAGATTGTGAGTTCGAACCAGCCAGCCGAAGACTCCCCGTTTATCGGATGGCTGGTGCACGTATAAATCTGTCTTAGCCATAAAGTCCTCCATGTCGGGAAAATATCACTGGTGGTACTCGTTTGGAGCTGATCTTTCTCTGATTCAGGTATAATTTAAATCTGTGGATGAAATGCATGAATGTCTATCCCGTAAAAAGAGTTGAGACATATGAGTAGCCAAGTCATACTCTTGGCGCTAGAAGGCGTTACTGAAACAAGAGACGCTCTCTCGGCTTAAAATCGCTGACTTCTTCAGCGGTTTGTCTATGATAAGTGCCATTAAAAATAACAGAATTCAATGGAAGCAATAATGTTTTAAATTCTGAATATACTCATGTCAGCCTTAGAGTAATTTCTTGTTTCCATATATGTTTATAATTCATTTTTTATTTTAAGGACTTTTCTTTAAAAAAGTGTTAGAATAAAATATTCTTTGAAAAAGAATTTTTTTCATCAATTTGAATTATAGAAATGAACAAACAACGATTTTTAAACAATTTAAAAATCTAACTATTCCTAGTTTCAATTTCCAATATTCAGTTACATTTCTAGTGAAGTATCAAATTACAAATAGGCAAACATATATCCCTTTTATAACTATCCGAGATTCACCAAGGTATTGGTCGAGTTTAAATTAAATCTATGCTTAGCTGCCTCGATTAGTTTCCGAGACCATATATTGCAACGTTTAATAATGATATGCAATGAGCTCATGTGATTTGAGAAAAGTTATACTTGTTCAGTTAATTATGATTTTCATCTGTCTAGTTACATGTTGGCTATATTACCTGATATTTGCATATTAATATAAAAGCAAAGATGTTTGAAATTAAATTAGTTCAATATCATGTTATCTGGACTGAAACAGGTTGATGAATATTATATTATAAAATCCAGTATGTATTTATTATACTAAATTTGCGTCATTATTTACTTTAGAATGTTTATTATAATCTATGGAATAAATTTGATCAATTAAAATAAAATGAACGTAATTAATAAAACTATAAAAATAAGCATGGACTTAACGGCTTAGCTTTAAACAATGAAAGAAAACACTCTAATATTTATTGTAAAAATTAAACCGGTTTTATTTTTGTTACAATGAAATTTGCGCAAGAAAATATTTCTTGTTGATGCAAAATATTATATTTAAATAATTATCAAATTCAAAGACAAAATGTAATGCTTTATAAATTGGTATCGTTGAATAGATAACGTTTCGAAATTTCAGATTATATAAAATTCTATTTATATTTTTGAAAGCATCTCGGGAAAAATCTCAAATTATGTTTGGAGTTTAATTTATTAATATTTTTATTATTTAAAAAAAAACTCATACCTTTGTGCTTTTTTTTCTATTCAATAAATAAGTTTATGTAATGTAGTAATTATAGGTGCTATGACAAGGTAATGTAGTTTGATGAGGTGCTATGAATATACAGATAGACAAACAGATGCAGGTGTACATACACACATAGAAAGAGAGATATATAACAGTTTTCATATTCATTATTTCTACAGATTACAGAGAGATGAAAGCATAATCAGTACTAAACATTTTCCCGATTGTCATGTAATTCGAAAAGGAGTTCAGCTTATTTCCTAGTTAATTGAATAAAAAGACATTAAAATTAGCAATAATAGTTAAATTTTAGGTTATTATTAGTAATAAATCAAAGATTTCTCGATTTTTTTAATGTGTGATATATTTGGGAAAAAATTATATATCCTTTCTTTTATCAGTGTGAACCAAAATCAATAGCGCTGTGTTTCTATTTTTCTTCAAATGTATATTTTTAAAAAAACATTTTGCTTTTCAAATTTAATTAATTTTTTTCTAATAGTGATACTAAATTGTGCATCACTTCTTTTTATAGCACTCTCCAGGGAATGAATGAAAGTATTAGAAAAATTATAATATTCTGTAAAGTTACACTAATTCTAAGACGGGAAGAAAAACAAGTTGTTAAATTTACTTTTCTCCATCCATTTTTCCTCCAACTCGTATAAAGTGAAAGAGCATTTAAATATTTGAAAACTTTATATTCAGTGTCTTATTCATTTTTATCCGTTTCAACATACATAAATTTAAAATCCTTCTCAACAATTATCTCTAGAAGTCTTAGGTAAATTTGTCAACGGATAATTTATTTATAATTCAAAATTTCAGAAAGTTCGTCTCTGCTAATAAAAGGTTTTCTGATTTTTTTTTAAATTATATTTCATTCATGGGACTTCTTCGCATAATTTAATATCCTTCTGTTAAAAATTGTATTAAAATATGTGAAAATTTGTCATCGTTGTTTTTAAAGAAAAGAAAAAAAATGCCTCAGAATTTATACAATTTGTATCGTTTGGAAAAAATGCCAAGAAAAGTTTCTGTTAGATTGCAAATAAAAGGAAATACTTTTGACATCTAATAAGCATTTACACATTGTTTCCACTTCCATTATTTCTGAACATTATGCATTTAACCATTCTCTTTTTATTTTGATTAAATATAAAAAGTTACTTTCTTTCAATTTTTTCTATTTATATTCCTTATTTATTTTAACTAATATCCATTCTGATTATGGCCCTGGAGAATATATCGAAAAGTTCTTCATTATAACGGCGTAAAGTTTATATTATATTATATTATATATATATATTGTCTGACTCGATATTTTTACTGCTGAACGGCTTACGAAGTCTAAATCTTTAAAGAGTCCATGACTTTTAATCTTAGTCATTGAAAGAGTCTTCACTGATTAAAGAACTCTTCTCCTTCACGACTGAAATAGAATGAGTAACGATATCTGGAGTTTTGTTACTCAAAGTCAATTTATTATGCCTTCCATCAAGATTTGTCAGATAATTTGAGGATATTTTTCCAAGACGACCCTCTCAATATTTTAAAAACACCTAAAGCAGAAATTGACCGATTTCGAATGCAACAATCACAGAAGTTTTGATTTTTTTAAAGAATTGTTCTGTTAAAAATATTGCAATAAATACGGCAAATAACGCCAGAGAACACATAAAATTCAGACATTATAATCCCTTCAAAACTATATTTATAGCCTTAAATAGCCTGAAATATAATCTTTAACATTTTTTAGAACATTTACTGAAAGTGTATGTTAGTATCTAATGTTTAAAAGTTAGCTGTTGGCTCATGATTACAGCTTGCAGTTTCTATATAAGTATAAGCCTTCATATCAAAGCACGGACACAAAAAATGCACTCACTAAAAATATGAAATATACATTTTTCGTAAACCCGCTTTATACAGTATTTGTCAGTAACTATAAGACGAATTTTATTGTGTTCTTTTTTTTAAAAAAAAAAGTGTTTCTATGAAACACATACAATTTCAAATTAAAAAAATCTTTAATATTTGAGATTTTTTCTTTCCTTTTTTTTAAATTCAAAATAATCTAGGAAGAATACACTTTCATCTTTATTTTAAGAAAAATAAGAATTACTAAAAATTTGCCCATCTACCCATCTACAAACCTTGCGTGTTTTGGGGTAATCGTATGAGACAAACTACTTGAAAAAACGTAACTTTTTAAAAAAAATTTATATGCGGATTGCAAGAATTTTTTTGCAAGTTAGAATAAAAACAATCTTTGTTCCATAAACCTGCATTATTTTATATATATTTGAAAAAAGCATTGCTTATAACAGAATGAGAATATAAATAAAAAGTTTTAAAAATTCTGAAAGCGATTCTTACAATCTTGGTTTATGTATTCGTATTTACAAATATATTGCTTAAAACAAAGTACAAAAATAAAATTAAAAACTTTTTTTAAAAATAATTTTTAGTATATATCCATTAAACATTAATTTATTTTTTTATGATTATTCGGATTTATAAATGTGTAACCATGAAAAAGAATATATATACTCATTCCTTTTTTTTGCATTTATCTGTTTATTAATTATTCAATCAGTTTTTACTTATGAGTTATTCTATTTTATATTTGGCTTTTATTTTATCTCATTTATTTGCAATGTAATTCTATTTTCTTTTCCTTTCATTAATTCCAAAGTTTATATCGATAGTTTTGTTTCGTATAATTTTATATTTCTATCTTCGCACGAGAAAGGCAAATTGTCAATTAAAGAACTCCTCAACATACAGTGTATACAGCGTCCACAAGGTATGTAGTGTCTTATATTTATATATTCGGATAGAATATGTCAAGACGAGTATTTTGATGTGTAACATGTGGGGTCCCAGAACATAGCGTCATAGTTACGTTAGTTACGAATCCGACAATTTGTATTCCAAATTAAAATGCATACGATTATTGCACAGCATGGAAACTTTCCTAGGCGACTATGGAAATTTGTGGCAACCAATGAGATGAAAAGCGGGTCTGTAAGTGAATATACAAATTCTTATGCGGCTCTGTTCCTTTACAAAATTGAAATCAATCACCATTTACCGATTTGGATGGTTTAAGGTGGTTTGATTTTCGAAACAAGATGATTAGTAAGGTTGAATGTGGCGAAAATGATTTTAATCGGATCTGGTTCAGTGACGAGACGCATTTCCATCCCCAAGGATATATTAAACAGATCTGGATCACTGAAAATCTTCATCGTTCAACAGTTCGGCCTCTATACTCACTTAGGCTCACAGTTTGATGTGCGTTATCTGTCGAAGGAGTCATAGGGTAAGGGTTTTCTTTTTATCGAAAATGTCACCGGTGAAGCTTATTTTTACTTGCTGATAACGGTGTTATCCCATTCTTGCATGACAAAAGCAAGCTAAGAGATTATTGGTTTAAGTAAGATGGAGCTAGACCTCACCGCACTCAACGAAACTTCCATCTTTTAGTGGAACATTTTCACGATAGACTGATCGTGATGGATTCGTTATGAGAACATGCAATGGTATAGAGTGGCCCCATTACTCGCCGGATCTTAACCTATGCGACTTTTTTATGGGGACGCCTGAAAGACACAGTGCATCTCACAAGCCCTCAACAATGGAGATTTGAAGGCAGCAATTGAAACCGAGATCAAGGAAATTGAAACAGATGTTTTACAGAATGCAGTTGCGAACTATTCCATGACTTCATCATGTCATTTGTTCGAACGGCCGACATTTTGAAAATCTATTATATTGAATAAACATTGATTTGCACTTGGATTTTTGCTCATTTCTTGAAGTTTTCATGACACAGGCTTCACACCTTAGACTATGACGCTATATTCGGGGACCCCACATGTTATACATCAAAACACTCGTCATGACGTGTTCCATTCTAATTTTTAAATATTAGACACTGCATACCTTGTAGGAAACCCTGCATATTTTTGAACGTATAGTGTTGCCTGACATGATATTCTCAAATGTATTAAAATTTTGATGCGCATTTTATCAGCTTTTGCCACTTTTTATGCAAAGGGCAATTTGTTTTGATTCAAAGAATCAACAAAATGTAGTTATCGTAAACTGTTTAATATAATAAACAGCTTAAGCAGTTAAAGGCATTTTATTCATCAATATCATTGCCAGCTGTTTTTGAAAACAGATCTTCTATCCTTTTACTTTTACTTAATCACATTTTAAAAAGATTTTTTACAACTCTTATAAAATAAATTATGTTTTAGTATATCTAAATGAAAGTAAATATGCATGAACATTAAATAATTTTATATATCATAAAAAAGTTCTTCTGCATGTAAGAAAAGTATTATCTAGCTGCTCTTAAAATTTATTTATGTGAGGTTTCATTAATTCGTACAATTTTGCTTTTCTAGAAAAAATGGAAACATTGAGAAAAATACATTAAAAACTATTATATTTTAATATCCTTTAGTAGAATATTTTGTAGTATGGATCTCATTGCTAAATATATTTTCCTCGTGATATAATTAACAGGAAAAATAAATGAAATTAAAGCATTCATGAAATTCCAAATAGAACATTGAAAATATTCATTTTGCCTTAAAAGTTCTAAGAAAATAAATCCAACTATTATGTTTCATGAATTATGACTCTTAAATTCATTTCCTTTATTGCAGCTCAAAAAAAATCTGAAGAATTTTTCTTAGAGCTTATGTATGAATAAACTACTTAACTGATAAAAAGAGCAAATCTTGATTACGGTAATCGAAATTCCTTCTATTATTGTAATGAAACATTTTCGCGTGTATTGTTCACAGAATATTTAAAATATTTGAAGACAAGTTGCCTTAGATGTATTTCGGGACAACATTTCTAAATATGCTAGATATCAACTTTCCTCTTGAGTTAAAATTAATTTCCAAACAGTTATAGATAAGCATATTATATAAATATTAAAGAAATTTTCTCAAGTTCATACTTTATTAACTTTTGGTCATAAAAGAATAGATCTTCCTTGCTTAAAAGATTAATGCGTTGAAAATGATTTCTAACTATTACTAATTATTATTCTAACTAATTATTCTAACTATTACTACAGGAAAGATTCTGTAATAATTTGTAATTATTTCAGCAGTATACATTTACTTATTTAATATCAATAATATATAATCCCCGACTTCATTGAAAGTTTTTTCAGAATTAGAAATATTTGCCTACATCTAAAGACTTAGAAATTGGCTATTAAAGCAGATTATCTTTGCAAGAATATATATATACTATGAATTACAAATTAATACAGTCATACACTGAAGATACAATTTGTATTGCAATTATCAGACTGCAAACGTTTGAAATGTATATTTGATTTTATCTAATTGCTGGAAAACTATTTATATCGCTAATATGTCATCGATCAAAATGGAGTTCAAAATATTCGCAAATCAACATTTTTGCATTGCTTTGATTCAAAGTTTGAAACTTAAGCATTGGAACTGTTTCCATTCATGGAAACAGTTCGATTTTTCCTATGCTCTAATTTTAAGATCGTATGACCCACGAAATCTTCAGCTATATAAATGATGTGATTTTAAGTTCAAATATTAGATACAGTACAACTTAAATACAAATTCTGATTTATTTTTTTTTACTATCAAGGAAATATAACGATTTCCCAATATTCAGTAAATTAACTATTATCCACTTAACAACCACTTATGTTCTAAAGAGATTCTATTATGTCTTTTTGTACTATCAATGACTAAAGTATAACCAGAATTTTAATTTTACTAAGAAATGCATGTCATTTGCAGACTACAGGTGTACTTTAAAATTTGAGTAGTATTCATAATTTGTTCATTTATGAGAAATGAAACAATTTAGAGAATTGAACAATTTATGAGACATGCAGCATTATTCAATAATTTAGGC
>JAPMOR010030720.1:0-27904 GCA_026543865.1 Argiope aurantia | reverse complement strand
ATGAGTTTTTAGGTATTACATGCAATTATTAATAATGCATTACTTTCAATATTTCAGTATTAATAGGGTAATGGGAGGAAAAAAAGAATTTAGCGAGAAATTTGCAAAATAGAATTTTCCAAGAAATGCTGAAAACATCATTAATGTTCTAAAAATATGGGCGTTATATATAATTCTTCACATTACCATGAATTCATTTAAATCTTGATAGAATTTTCTAAAAGTGAAATATACATGAAAATCACTAAATCTTTAAGAAGAAAGAAAATTCTAAATATATTTCGAAAAAAGTTGAAAATAAATCAATCGCTTATTTTAAAAAGATGAAACAAGTCGATTTCTTTTCTTTTATCAACACACTGCTATGATATATTTGGTGTTTCAAAATCTCTAACAATTTCACCATTAATCACTCTCTACTGATGTATAAAATGTATCACAAGACTTGCTCAAATATTTTTCCTTGAAACCATTTTTCATTGTAGTAATACCATATCATACAGGCCGTGAAATGAAAAAGAACATTGCCTGGATTTCAATTTACAGTCTTGGGAAATGTGGAAAAATACGCCAACCATGTTTTGCATTTCTTTCAAAGATTGATATTGATCACTTTGATGTTTATTTAAAAATACATTTCATATGCGAAATTTTTGGATTCAAAAGTCTAAACTTTCTTGAAAGCAAAGTTATTTGTATTTTTAATAAGATACATTCAAATATGACAAATGGGTGATTCGTTAAATGCAGTGATATTTTAACGAATTCTTTAATCAATGTTATGATTGTATATAGCTGCCCAGTAAGTCCATTTTTAAATTTTAATAATAAATCAAATGAATAAAAACATGTCATTATTGCATTATAACGTTTAATATGGTCAAAGAGAGGGGCCTTGGAACAAATCTTCGGTACTAAGAAATTGAGTTAAGGATACAACAGATACAAAGCACAGTTTAATGAATTTATCTATTTTGAGCAATTACATTTAATAATGTTTCATTTCAATATTGAAAAAGATTTTACTCTTATTATTCATAAATAATTAATACTTTTAACGAAGATCAATAGTTCAACATTTAAATTTGTTTTGAGTTTTCATAAATAAATGTAAAAGTTTCGCAATAAAATAAATACAAAAAATAAGAATGTAACTAATTCGAATAAGAGGAATGCAGTTTATCTTGTATACGTTGTGATGGATCAGAAATTCTTTTTGATGCAAAGGATTTCCGACTCATCCGTTGCGCTTAATTTCTTGATCTATCTCTTTGTAAAAACATATTTCATGAAATCGAAAAATAAAAGTATGACAAATTCGAAATAATAGTTGGAATATTATACGGTATTTGAATATAAGAGAACTCAATAAAAAGTTTATAATGGTCAGAAAAATTATAAATCTCGAAAACAGTTTTACATAATTTAGAAATCAATACAAAAAATGAGCTTCATATAGGTATCTATAGGAATTTGGAATATCTTCCCAATCCAGATATGCAATGAATTTCACCAGAAAAGTCACCAAAAAAGTTTTTATAAGTTAATTTTAAAAATTAACACTTAGAAATGAGAGACATTGAAATTAACTTGTTTTTTTTTCTCCTTTTTTAGCTGATTTAATGTTATTTTTTGTTATTTAAAATAAAAATTCCAGCATCTCGATGACAAAACTTTTAATCTGCAGGACTTTGATTCTAACGATATTAAAAGACCCCAGGAAACCAGACGCTCATTTGACGAAACTACAGTGGGTGCTCGAAATGTGTGGATATCACTAGGTAATTACTTCTCTTATCTTGCATATTATTTATTGAATATCTGAAGCTCGTGCTTTGTTCATTAAAGACGTTCGTCCGGTAAAAATTTTGGGAAGAAAAAGGTTTTCAGAATACTCAAATGATGTTTAAACATATATGCGCTTAGTAACCATCTGCTAAGTCGGTCCCCATTTTGAATACAAACTCCTTAAAAACACCGTCTTTCATCACGGTTCTTGCGATAGGGACATTTTCTTAGCTATGAAATAGTAATTCCGGTGCTACTTTATTCTGAAGTACCTGAACTCGAATAATATTAAAAATGAAAGAGTTAAATGTCTTAGTACTCGGACACAGGGAAAGCCTATATTAGAAAAAAAAATCCTTAAGCAATCGTGAAATTTGTATCTGGTTTAAAAAAGCAAAACGCATAGTTATATATTAAATTTTCACCTTTTACAAAATTTCTATTACAAAATTTTGGAAACTGCACAAGAAATGGGAAAGTATGAAAATGTTCATCATTAATTCTAATCAAACCTAAAATTATAAGGGAATCAAACATTTCATTTTTTTCAAGTGTGTTCCCACTTTAAAAGGTATCGGCTAAGGAATTTTTCTTATTATGAATATAAATTTTAAGGATGACGTTTTAAATAAAGAAAATTAAGAATCCGTTTCAAGTATGTTTTTTCATGTTTGAATGAAATATTGTTACAATGATAATGAAGAAAGTTAATAATTCTTTGTATTTGACAATGGATAAGTTTTAATTTCACAATTTCATTTGGCTTAATCCTTAATCTTTATCAGAACTACAATTTGGACAAAATGATGATTAACTATAATCCTATAATATAAATATATATCTGAACCTTATTATGATTGTCTTAAAAATAGAACAATTTAATAGAAGTTACATAAATAAAAAAATAGTTAATGGCTATTTAACATAAAAAAATATGTACTGATGATCATTTAAAATAATCACTTTACAAGCTTATTCTGAATTTCATGTTTATGTAACTTAATCATTTTAGTATAAGGAAATGAAATATATATATGTTGAATTTATTCTATTTGTAATGAGTTATCTCAAAATGGTTTTAATTGATTTCAGTTGCGAAAAATCTAGATTATTAATCCGATCACTCTTGCTTTTAAGAAATCATTTAAAATGCGCTTGTAAATGAATAGGTAAATAAAAGTGTTATATTCATCTTTTTGAAATGACATTAAACAAAGTCCTCGAAAAAGGAATCTTGAATTATCAATAAGAATAAAATTTTAAATCTCATTTCTATATAAACCATACAAATTTTGCAAATATCGGATATTTTTTTCAGCTAAATTAAAGCAACTACGATGATATGATTCAATTTTGTCTTTAAAATTAATAAATGTTTCCATTCTTAAGATCACAAATCTAATTTATCAATTCGTTGCACTGGAAATGAATTAAGGTAGAATGAATTCGGCAAAATTATAAAATGGTGAATAAGTATAGAATTTATTCTGGCTTTAATCTTTTATTATCTGCTACTACAGCACTTAAAATTCGTAAATGTGTTAGATAGGATAAATTGTTGTAAAATGCAGTTTCGAAAATACTACAAAAGATGCAAAAAAGAGAAAACATCTGATCATAACTCAATGATGATAATAATAATAGGAGAGTTCCAAAAATTGTGTTTGTAATCAGAAATTTAGAAAATATGTTTCCTCAGAAATATAGCTTTTAGCAATAATCTCTGAGAAATTTTCATTTCGAAAGTGGTCATGATTTTTTTTTATTTAGAGAGGTCTGCAATTACAATTATGGAACAAAAGAAATAAGATTTTCTGTATGCACAACGGAATGTATAAAAAAATGAATTTTTCCCCAGAAAGACCACGACTGTATGCTTTGGCGAAGAGCTGAACAGTAAATATATTGTAGTCGCCCAAAGAAAGCCATTTTCTGCGAGTTTTTGATGGTTTGTATTTTTTTATTAATGAAATCTTAATAAAGTTTTGCAGAATAAATTTTCAAAAAGAATAAATAGCTTGAAGTTATCAACATTTTTTTTTCTTTTTCCGCCAATTTCAAAATGTCTGCTATTTTAGAGACACTTATTTTTCCATGCCTTCCCTAGACTGTTCAAGAAATTTGATTTCTTGACATCTCCAAACAGTCAACCTGATTTTATGGCCATTCTGTATATTGTTTTTCAATATTTTAACTTAATGTTGGTGTTATGCGAAAACTATCAGACAAATGGCAAGTGTCACTATGCTGGTGTTAAAAATCATAACATAAAAATATGCTTATCTTATTTATTATTTATATTATACACTTATTTTAATTATTTATTTATTTATACTATGAAAATAAAAATTATGATTTCCTGAAAATCTCGAAACACCGCCAGCGACAGAAGTCCTATCGGCGTCAAACAAAATGATTCCTTTCAGACATACGAAAGGCATAGCGTTAATATGAGTATTACATTTTCTCAAGCTTAATTCTAGGAAGAATTCAGAAGTTCTTATTTGAACATTTATAGAAATCGCTACTTAAATAAGCTTAGAACAAAAATATTTGAATTTATGGTAATATAAACAGAAAAATACTCGTGAATTAATGAATTTAATTTAATTTTCAAGACTGTTTCAAATATTTTCATCCAATCTTAATCATGCTTCAATCATATTTATTTCCTATGTATTTGCAGTGCCAGCAAAACAATATTTACAGTCCTTTTAAAACATATATATTAATGGAATACTTTTAAGAAAAGCAGTTCTTGCCAAATATGAAAAATAACAGATTGTAATTATAAATTATCATTTTCAAGAAATAGTGTAATGTATTAAAACGTGCAAAGAACTTTTCACATTTTATAGATTTCAGATAGTCCTTAAAATTGCATGTTATTTTATAGTTGAAAATGCAACACATGTACATTTATTACATACACCTTGCAGTCCCAAACTTTCGATCCAAATAATGAAACTAATCTTCAACTCTTGGATATACAATTAAGATTATCTACATTTAACATGTAACAATGTGAATGAATTCAAGAACTTGCATTTCCATAGTTTGGTGATGCATAGTTTGCTTTATTATAGTAAGTCCCATACTGTTTTAAATTACTCTGTTATCTGATATTTTTAAAAAAAATTGATTTTATTCGCGAATTATTTTTTTCATGTAAAAATGCATATTCTTAATTGTGCAAAACAATTATTTAATAGGAATGGCAATGATTCAATAAGTCATTTCTAATAGTTCAGCGAAGTATATTTTGCTTTATTTTACGGTTCCTTGCTGTTTTAAATTACCTTATTGTTATTTGAAATTCTTGTAACAAATAATTTTTTTTATTTACGTAACGTTCTACTCGTAAAAATTATTGCACAATTAAGAATCTCCATTTTAACTTAAAGAAATAAAGGCTTAAGAGTTTTAAATTCTTTTAATTTAACGAAGAATACTTTATTTCATTTTAGAGTTCCGTTTTGTTTAAAATCGCTTTATTATGATCTGAATATTTCAGGAGATAACTGATATTATTACCGAATATATTTTGCCTGAAAAATGTAACTCAGAGATTATGAATTTTAGAATTCATTTCCAAATTAATTATGGGAATGATTTAGTATCATTTTCTTCTTTGAAATGCGAATCCATATTTAGGTATCAAAAATAAAGAATTGCAAATTTGCAAGATACGAATTTCTTTGGCATGCATTTGATCATATATTTATTGCTATTCTAAGCATATGTTCTGTCATAATCAATTTATTGATAGGTTCAGGTTCTGTCATAATCAATTTATTGATATCCCAAACACAGGTTCTGTCATAATCAATTTATTGATATCCCAAACACAGGTTCTATCATAATCAATTTATTGATATCCTAAACATATTTCTATTAAAACAAATGCAATTTACACAAAAAAAGTTGCGAACTAACACCGGTTCTTATAATGTGAATAAATTCTACATCGACCACTGCAAACTGAAACTTTTCTAATAGTATTTAAAAATAACTTCTTAATGTGTATTAAATTACTTGACTACTGGCGAAAAGTTTGTAGCAATGCAAAAGCGATTTCCATTTAATTTCCACTCATGTAACTACTTTTCATGTAACTACTTTTGAAAAATAAGTTTAGAGAAGGAAGAATATCCACGCTGCATAAAATGATTAAATTGAAACACATCTGTGGTTCTTGAAACCATAAATCTTCATGGTAACGGATAAGAAGAAAAAAAAACTATTTGTTGGAGGGCAGGGACTAGAATGTTGATATAAAATATTGCCGAAGCCTGATAAATTGTTTGGAATAAAGAATGAAAAAAAACATACAATGGATATGATAGAGAAATAGAATGGTGAAAGATCATTGATTATCAAATCATTTATCATGCTTTAAAATACGCTTTTTAAAATATTTATCTGAGGAGGAAAAACGATTTTACTATCTTAAATATTGCTTTCAAAACCATTTATCTGAAATATTATTTATGTACTAGTTTCCTTTTTTTTTTCCCTACATTTCGAATCTTTATTTTAAGGCACCTTTGGACTGTTTATATTCCAATCAACAAATTTCAAGATAATTATTTTTATTGATGTTCTTTATGTAGTCTTGTCAACAATTAAGGAATTCATATTTCTAGAGTAATTTTTATATATTTTTAAAATATTCTTTTCTCGAAAACTAGCATTTTATGAATAAGCATTTGTTAAAATGATAGCAAACTTGTGGATGAAAATAATAAAATTTAGAAATAAAAACTCCTTAGACATAATAAAAAAAACTACTTATCTCTTTAACTTATTATGAATTCGAATTTATTCAATTATAAATACAATATTCTCTCCTCAAAACTGCCGCATTATAGTCCACATTATTTGCATCAGAATGCATTTGAAAAAGTGTTACAATATTCGCAGCAGTTTCTCTCTAATTCTGCGTTTTAAGTAGTAGATATATATTGAAAGATTGTTAACATAAATTTTCTAATGTATTTCGTTGAATATATGTTAATAAATTTTAGTAATAAACACATTAATTGTTCAAATTATTATGTCCACTTGATATTTATACGCAGATCTGCCATAACTTCATTTAGTTGCCGTTAGAGGATGAGATGATATGCATAACCTTTTTATAGCTAAGTGAAGAACTGATTGCACTATGTTATTGAGAAAAAATGGAGAAAATGAAATTTAACAGACTTAGAATGTGGGATGATTATGCGCGCTGGAAGCGTCGAAACCAGTATCAGCAACATGGCTGTACTTGTTAAGCATTTGAGAACAGCAGTTATTAATACTTACAGAGAATGAATTACTTAGAAGAAATCCGGGTCTCAATGGCAGGACTATCCGTCTCAGATTATTGAATGCTTAATCTGAAAGGAGAGTTTCCGGAAATATCCATTTCAACAAAGGTAGTACGTCAAACTGCGGGGAAAATCTTATTCTAGGAGCAACTACAAAGGACTCTTGATGAATTGTCCCTCGCATATTACACGATATAGGGTATGGAAGCCGAGGAACTGTTCGAAAGTTTCTATCGTCTGCCTTGAATAATAAACATTTACAGTTTGTAAAGGAACACAAAGATTGGATATTAGAAGATTGGAAAAGGGTTGGGCTGTCTGCTTATTCAAATTCCCAATTACACCATGTAGATGACATGAAATTACGGTGTTTCCACCCCAATACCGTGGGCCAAGCCCATCGTTGGTGAAATGGTGGAACCCGAAAATTATCTACTAACAGCTACCCACATGAGTCTTAACCAAGGGAAACGCCCAACGCACCCGTTTGGCAGAACCATGCAGATGACAGAGGGCCATATGATGACAACAGCAAGAGAGCCCAGATTCCAGGTGCATTGTCACAACATTTTAAGCTGATGGTGGTTATATTATGGTTTAGGTTTTCTTGGCATTATATAGGTGCTTTTAATACCCTTTAACGACGTCCGAATGCTTAAGGATATTTAAGCGTAGTTGCTGTTCAAGTGCATCCTATTGTGTTAATGGTGTATCTTGTAGGGGCTGCGTATTTTCAACAAGACAATACTCCCTTTGACATAAATCTGACGTTGTCGGCAGATTGTTCTAAAAGCTTGATAGAGACTTTACCCAACTTAGTTTGTCTGCGCAATCACCACATTTCAATCCAATCGATAACTTGTGAAATTAGATTTATGGGAACATCAAATAGCTCGATCCAATATTAACAAATATTAAGGAATTAGAAAATAAAATTCGTAGAATATGATCTGAAACTGTTCATAGCACCTATAAATATCTCAGAGTCCATGCCAAGAAATATCCATCCAGTATGAAGGGCAAAAGGTGGTCCAGCATTGTATTGTCTGGGTGGTCATACGATATTTAGATTTATCAAAACCGTCAAAAGGAATTTATATCCGAATTCTTCTAAATACATCATGAATTCATATGAATTGTAAATATCTTTAAAAAATATCAACTCGCTAAGTGCTTTCGATGAGTATACACTTCAACACAAATTTTCATTTCGGCGATGTAATATCTAAAAAAAATGAATCTTATTCGCTTTAGCATGATTTTTATCAGAATTTACTATACAACTATTTACATAGTTTTCGACTTATATATGCGGCATCGCTTGACTTTGAAAAATAAATTCTGAAGTTCACCAATAAAATATGTTTCAACAATGGTGTTTAAAAATAAAAGGAAAGTTGTCTAACTTAAAAAGCACATTTCGAGAGATGAATATCGAAATGTTTTATTCAGATTATTTTATTGATGTTCAAATAAATTACAAGACTTTTCAGAATATACAATATTTATTCAAAGATTGTCTTTTAAGTAATTTGTGATAACTTGGAACATCTACGAACGAATATATAAGAGAATCTAGAACAATGTGACTAATCATTCTAAAACGTTTTAGAAAGTTCCAGTAATATTTAAAATGTTCCATAAATTTCTAAAGATTTTAGAGATAGTAAACATTTACATTTGATTGGAAATTCAATAAGATTTGTCTAGAAAATGTCCATTTGTTTGAATCTCCATCTCAATGCACTTCTATTTAATCTGAGAATAAAGCATGATATTGTAATAGCATCCAAATATTTGTTATGAATCATGTTAAGCCTGATTACAGAAAACTCTACAGAATAGAATTTAGAAGAATCTAGTTAGACGGTCAATTTCCGAAATAAAATTTAATTATAAAAAATTAATCTTAAAATGTTTTTCATATGGTTTTAAGATAAAAATATATCAAAATAAGCACACCTACCTTCTGAAAATGTTATTTTATTTACGATATTATTAACTAAAAATACTAAAATTATCGTTTGATAAAATGCAAAACCCGTATTCATTTCTCTTTTTGACGACTCAGTTACAGAATTTTCCCATTTTTCTAGAGAATAGGACAGTTCTGAATTGAATTAAAATTTAATATCCACCATTAATAAAGGAAATATTTCCTATTAGTAGTTTTTTTTTATTTGCATTATTTTGCTGTGTCGTACAATTAGTTTTCTTATGGAGAAATAGTTTCTCCTGGAAACAGTATAAATATTAATTTATATTGTATATCTTATAAAAATTCCCCATCAAATCCCAGATTAATAAAATCTCGTGATTTTATAACTATACAAATGCTGTACGAAAAACTTGTTGGCAAAAGAATCAAAATTATCATAAACATAAATAGTTGGCAGAATGACAAATCGATAAACATAATTTATTTTATTTGTTTCATCTACTTTTGGGATAAACATTTACGATGAAATCTACTTGGAAGTTCAAATATAAATTTTATTAGATGTAATGCATATTATATTATATATGGAAATGACATTTCTATATGTTCAAATCATTGCATTTTACTTTATAGAAGTATAACCATGTGATATCTGAATTATACTATGATGAATCTGATTTATGACGAACTGCGATTCTTTATGAAGTATATTTATAGTAATTACTACTTCCCTTATATGAAATATTAATATTTACTCAAAGGATTTTTTCAATATAAAATTATATATTGCACGAACTTACTCAATAAAGGAATACTTATACAATACATATATCAAAATATGCAGTTTGCTAGGAATAACAAAGATTTAAATAATCAAGCACAAATTTCTTCAAATGGTGGGAAAAAAAGTGATCGCTTTTATTTGATCTGAAGAATTTATTAATATATTCAGAGGGTCGTCTTTTAGCTTATTCAATTGTTTTTAATAAGATCTCACACTTAAAAGACCGATTCTATAGCACTTTTAATAGCCGAAAAGAAGCAAATTCATTTAATTCTATATAATCATTAAAGTAAAGATAAAACAAAATTAAATATATACAGCTGCTTCATACATTTATATAAATTCTGTTATATGCCGAGAAATATGCATCATAAAGTTATCCGAAATACCAAAGTCCTGTAAATAGCAATCATTTCATATGGTTTACAAAATTGCATATTTCGTATCACAAAGGGCACATTTCAGAAATGTCAAAATACCCGAAAGTAAAATGCATCCTACTTTTCTTTTAAAGATGTAGCGATAGACTTCTGCCCATAAAACAATTCATACATATAAAAAAATATAATTATGATAGTCATTTTCCAAAATTTTATTCTATCCAATCACTTTATTCTTGCAAATCTTAACCCATGAAAAACCTAACTGATGAAAAGCTATAATCAGAAGTCAGAAAATTCACTGCTTTCAGCATTAATTTAAGTATTAAAGATGGATTTTGTTGATAATGTGGGATATTTTGATTAATAATATCAGTTTTCTATTTAATGAAATTTTATCTCCAACATTTAATAAACGGGGATTTACCTAAATCTAATTATAAATAGATGCTTGTTTTCTAACTGAATAATTTTATTCAATAGTTGCTTTTAAAATAGAAGTTTAATCATTAGATAAATCCTCTATTGAACAATTATGATTACTTATTTAATGAATAACACATGAATGAATCCATTATACCTTAAGTTAAAATAAATATAATCGGTTTTAGTAATAACGATTTAATCACTTTCATAATTTTGAAAAATAATTCAACTTGATAGTTCTCTAAAACTAATATTCAAAGGTACGAAATTTAATTTTCTGCATAATTTCGTTGACATGTAGAAATAGTGTTTTTCAAAAATGATTTTAAACAACTTCGATGCAAATCACTAGCCCAATAAAATTTAATGACCCATAAAATGGCTGACAAAATTCTTAAAGTTTGAATTATTCCTATTTATACCGCAATTTACCCTCCGGGAATAAATGACATCGGAAAATTAGGACCTCATTAGGAATAAATCGTGCTGTAATTCAGCTAACAAGTTTGAAATCCCCAGATACCATCCAAAAATGTCTAAATATTTTATACCTGTTTTTAAAATCTGGAACAACGATAATTCATTTGATCATAAAGTAAATTTTGTCCGAATTATCTTTAAAAAATTATCGAAAGCACCTTCCCATGATGGCTTATTTCATAGTTTACTTTTTATCTTTAGAAATCAAAATGGAAAATTTAGAAAAGTTTATTTCGTTCTTCCGACTCTTCATTGTTTCTATTAATTGTCCTCCTGTAAGACGGGATGTCACATCCTATATGAATCTTATTTAGCATGTCCTCCAAGTATCCTTCAGGCATAAAAAGTAATTTTGAGCATATCAAAAACAGTTTTAGTAAAATGGGATCAGTGTAACAGATTTGCAGATAATAAACTAAATTCTCAATTTTTCCGAATCTAGAAAAATTTCATTATGCATGTACCTCCTCCTGTTAGTAAATTAGCAGCGTAGAACATATGAATCAATTGCTTGTTTAGGATAGAATATGAAATTACCTGTTCTGAAATCATTTAATTAAAGCTCTTTGAAATTAACTCAAAAATATATTTTTGAAAATAGCCGAATTCATGTAAGTATCATGAGAAAATATAAAAAATCGGTATCATGAGAAAATTTGAATTTTCTTTAAATTATGAAGGAATCGATGCATATACATGTGGGGATTTTGTTAATTTGGCGACTCTTTTAGTTATTAATTGACTATTTAGTTCTTTTAGGATGTGTTAGATTTATATAGTATGGAAACCTAACCTGATTACTCGTAACTTATTGCCCATCTTAACAATGTATCACAAGATTTAACAAATTGTGGTTAGATTATATATTCATTTTTCCTAGATTATTTCCCATTATACTTAAAACTATCTTGTAACTCTATACATGAACGGAAAAATTTCAGCTTGCCAAATCTAGCTGCATCTGTCCTTCATAATACTCAATAAAAGATGCATAAGTAATGAAATATAGTTAAAAAAAAAGCACCGAGTTCAAAGCAGTCGTAATTTTTGATTATTTCACTTCCACTCTGTGTACCATAACCCTCCACCCTCTGAAAATTCACTCATCTGTTTGAATTAGGTCTGCATTTAACTAATCAGAACTAAATGATATTAAAATTCAGCAGCTTATCACTTTCGCTGCTATGCTTTACGCCTGCTATTAGAAACCCTTATTTAATTAGATGACCTCTTTGCTTTATTTTTAAAATGTAGTAAAGAATGTTCATCTAATTAGATGATAAAGCACAAGCGAGTGGCGTAGCAACTAACATAATAGAGAATAATACAACCGACATAATTACCAACATATCAGTTTATACACATAAAAACGCTTTCATTTTTTCGAAAATTACATTCGTTTGTATTCAAGTCTGAAACTAATAAAAAATAAAAAAAAATAAAAAACTTGAGTCAATTACTTTACTTCCATGAACTCATAGAAAAGTAAGAAAATTTGAATAATATGATGTTGATGGGACCTCAAGAAATTATCGTGTGTACGGAAAAAATAGATACAAATATAATGAGAATAAATAGAGAGAAAATTTTTAAACTGTCAATAAAACCCATTTTTAATATCTAACATATTAAATATGCCGTAAGTAACATAAAAAAGATTTTTTTTAAAGCAACTAAACTTAAAAAATATCAAAGGGTACACAGACAAATATAATAAAATTTCAAAATTAATAGAAATAATGTGTTGTGTTTTCCTCAACTACTACCGGTAAAAAGACAAGTATCTTGTCTTGGTTTTGCCTGCACGCTGACAAGATTTACTCGTTGTGCGACTAAAATTATTGTTGAATATAATGCATTTGATTTAAAAATTCTACTGAATGAGAATTGAATACTGAATCCTCAACACTTATTACTTATGATCATATTACAGATCATTATTACATTGTTTCTTTATAACATTATTTCTCTTTGTACGAGTCACGGTCAAATTGTTAGTGATATTTTATTCTTATAAATATTTAGTGTGAAATTCGGTCCTATTAATATATATCTTTACTAAAGGATAAGCGTGTTGCAAATTAAACATTGTAATGGATAAAATTAGCTCAAACTATGAAGAACATGATGGAGGGATTCTGAAGGATCAAGAATGAAATTAATGATAATGATATGTTATGTGATTTAAGGTAATTCTAGTGAATGCTTTGGAATCGTAAACACATACGAGAAGAAGGAATTTGGAAAGAAATGGTTAATGTACTTGGAATAAACACATTTATGGGGATACCTGGTGTAAAATCCGATTTTGCAAAAACTAGGTGCTGATCTGAAAGCGGAGGATTCTGAAGAAATATTGTATATGTTGAATGGTTAGAATTGCAACTATCTATATAAATAATATAATTTTAACTAACGTTATGTAAGAATTATAAAACGAAATCTTTCTAATAAACATTAAAGGATTATTTCATGCACAATGTTTCTTTATTAAATTTCACCGAAAAGGATTAAAAAGCACTTAATTAAAATGTAATGAGGATATTTTCCTTTATTTTTCCCTTTTTGGAATATATTTTACCATAGTTTCTTCCTCCAACGAATTAAGGATTTTAAAAGTAGATTCAGTAGTGATTACTGACGTTGTAATTGCTATTTAGTAAAAACAATTAAAAAATTATTTGTTTATGTTTTAAATTCTGGCTCTGAAATAAGAAAAAATGAAATTACAAACGATAATTTTGTTTTTGGAAATTCAAGCAATCATATAATGAAGTAGGAGTCCTTTCTCCAAGACTGATTCTTTCAATAAAAACGTATGCCCCTCTCTTATTCCTCATAAAACTGCAACCTATTTCAAGACTAGAAGAGCTCGAATTCTTATTTTTAATTAAATTGCTTCACAGTATACCGAAAAAAATCGAGATCTTTGGTTTCAATAGAAAATGGGTATTATTTTACTAACAAGATTCATTATTCATTCATTTCAGTTATTGCGTTGACATCTATGAGAAAACAGACCAATAGAGGATCAATTACTTGACGAACTTGTTCAAAATATGGATGTGTTCTTGCTACGTATCACTATTTTAAATACTGAAACTCTATACTACAATTTATTTAGTTTGTTTTTTGCATTCTTTGATTATCTTTAATTGCATATTCAATTGCATATAGATAAACAGATAATTCTGTGAATGGGTTTCGTTCCAAATTTTATAGAAATCTATAAAACTTCTGTAAAGACGAACATATCAAATTTCATGCATCAGGCAGAAAGTATTTTTGAGTTGTGTTCTCAGATAAACATAGTTGCAGGCAAACATTATATCCATTTTTTTTTTAACTCGGGTTGGACTGAGATTCATCAAAATGAGAAGTTCGAATAAGTTGACAATTATTACAATATTTTTTCATTGCATATATCTGAAACCATGGATACCAAATTTATATATATTTTTTTTCAGTTGAATGATATTTGTACAAAATTTAGTAATCTATCCATTTTTTTACAGATTTAAAAATTTCAATAAAAGAAATATTTAAAAAAATATCAAACGACTTTTTCAAGCATCCCTTGTAAAAGTGATTCTATTCACTAATAAATAGAATATAACTAGATCAAGGTATCTAACCAGCTATCGATAAGGGTACGAAACAAAGGATGAAAATGTCTGTAAATGTAAGGGAAATTTAAAGCATTAGCTATCACTGAAACTTTTTGACTCACACAACTAACATGCACCTAATTTGATGGAAGCATCTGTACTAGAGATCGAAGAAGTATTAGGGAATTGTCTTAATACAGAGAACCACTAAGAGAGATTCAGTGTCTCGAACATTTTTTTTAACAGCCAAGGATTAGGAAGATTGCTTTGAAGACAATTATGAAATAACATATTATATATAGATACAAACAAATTAATTTGTAATTAAATGTATTACACGATAAGGAGTTATTCCAATGATTTCAGAAAATATAATAAATTCGTTTGCTGATTCAATTATTCTTTCTGATGAGAAATTACCAAGCAAAGAAAATAAATAATTTATACTAATCCCTCTAATTAGAATGCATCCCTCTTTTGAATCTTCAAAATTTGTAACTTTCTTCAGTGAGTCCTTTGCACACACCATTCGCTTTATGGATAGATTTAGATCTCAAGAGCTGCTTTCTGTAAGCATTGCGTTTGTTTGTGTATCTTCATAAGATATAAGCTGCCAACTATTATAAATGTCCAACAACTCCTTAATATAGATGTTAATTACTACTATGCATTAATGAACTGTAGAAGCACTTAAGCGAATTTCGAGGCCATATCTCTACTTTTCAAACACCAAATGCATTTCATTGAGATGAATAATATTTATATTCTTAGTTTTTAAGTAACCAGTACTAAAATAAAACATTTAAATGCAAGTTACCTTCAAGAGAGCTTATTTTATTTTCAAATGAAAATTTTCAACTTGAAACCAAATAAAGATAAAATGCTTAATACATTATAAACACTCAATTACAAAGTTATTCCTAGATCTTAATTCGGGTGAAACAAGATGGTTGTTGCGTACTGAAATTTGAATTAAGTTTCAGAACTCCTGATGCATGTCCTCAATAAATCGAACGGAAACAAACGGATCCCTTAAGAAATTCTCAATTTTATTTGTTTATTAAACCGGTTCTTAAATGCCGATATTTCTATTCCAAATCTAATTACTGAACAATACTGGCAACTGCATTCATTATTTGTGCGACTTTATATGCGTTGGAAGATTTGCTTCTATTTCTGCTAAATATTTGCGTGATTTACAGTTTGCAAAGTAGACTTATTTATATAATTAACTAAATTTATTCGATTTTCTAAAATAATTTCAATTTGAACACACAAAAAATTAAGAGTGATGAAATTTTACTAACAAAAGAACAAATTCTCAACAAATATTTTACTAGTTCATAATGAAAATCATTTCACTAATCAAAATTCATAACCCAATAATTGCAAATGATACAAACAAAACATCTTACCTTAATAGGATCCACAATTTGAATAATGAAGTTCATTCACACAATTTGCATTAAATAATAAAGTTCTGCACTAGCATGAATATTATAAGTTCTTGAGCACCAATAACAGCGAAGAATGACTGAGCTTACTTGGAGAGCATGAATAAGAGAAATAATTGTAAAGGCCATGCATGGAATTTCAAAGTTAAACCCTATCAATGGAAATTAATATTGAAAATTGTTCATAGTTCTCTTTTTACCAAAACTTTGTACAAACTCATCAGTTTGTACAAAGTTAAACTTAACGGTTAAAGTTAAAAAACGGAAGAATAAATAAAATTTCGCATTTGGATTTGAACCCACAAGAAGCATACATTAGAAAATTCACAGATCTAAGGCGAATTCTTTTGATATACGCAATAATTTAACAGAAAATATTTAACAATATTTAAATAAAAAATAAAATAAATAAATCCACCATCCTTGAAAAAGATAGTGGAATATAAAGAAACAGATTACCTGTCATTTATTCGAAGACCATGGTGGCAAGGTGATAAAGTGAGCTGTTTCAATTATGGTAGTCCTTGCTATCATACCTACATACTTGCTACCATTGCATACCTTTACAATTATTTTTCGAGAATAATTTTTGAATCCCTTCAAAAATTATTCTCCTCTTGTATGCATCCTTAATAGACGCTAAATATATAGAACATCGAAGATCTTGTGTTTACTCTCTGGTTTCGAGCGGAAGCATGGAGAGGTATCATTCTCCTCATTTGACAGTTGATCAAAATGAAGGGATCCCAAAATTGACCTTGCGTGGCTTCAAAAGGGAATGTTACTATTATCATTCATTCAATGTACGCAGTAAAGATCTGAAATGCTAATTTAGATTATCTTATACAGTTAAAAGAGAAATTCTTGTATATTCTTGTATTCGTGTATCTTGAACGCGCTCTAACGATTTAGATTAAATTTTATGTTTAGGTATGGTTTTTTCGTGTATCTTGAACGCGCTCTAACAATTTAGATTAAATTTTATGTTTAGATATGGTTTTGCTTTTTAAGTTTATCTATATAGGCATCTTTTCTGAAACAAATGCTATTTTACACACTCAACGAAATAACTGTTAAAACTAACTGTTAAAGACTTTTTCTATCTGCTCTCATGTTGACAATGTCATATAGCGCCATCTTGAAATTTTTTGTAGTACTTGCATTGCTGTCATGATAATTTCCGGCCACCTCAAAATTTTGTGAGATGGCGTTGATGGATGTGAGAAAAGGTAAGATTGAAAAATATTAATTTGTAAATATACTTAAATATTCTCCCGTTCGTATCTAAATATAAAAATGAGAGAAATTCGATTCGTATCTAAATATTTTCTCCAAAAGAATGATTAAAAAAAAAACTGCCAAGCGAAGCTTGGTTTTCCAGATATTTTTTTTTTTCATCTTAAGAGCACTAAAAGGTATTTAAACATTTTTGATTGTATAGTCGAAATGAAAAATTCACTATTATTTTTTCTGTGTGTTATTATATGATAGATATGTCGGTGGGAATAATTTATGTCACCTCAGAATATTATGTCGCCTAAGCGTATGTGGATCAGTCTGAAAAGAATCGCATCCAAGTCGCACAAGACGAATCTGTGTTAATTTAAATCACTATTTTTTTAATGGCCGTAACTAGAGACTTGGAACTCCAATATAACAAATGATAATGGGATTAACTACTTCTAAAAAATTGTTTGATCTATTTTTAATTAATGAAAGTAGCTTTAAACATTTAAGCTGAATGTGAGAATGTTTTATAGAAAAAGATATAATAAGCTATGTGTCGTAATAAGAATATAATTATACTATATAAAATATAATTAAATTGATTTTTTTAAATCTATTCACTGTGATTTTATTATAATCTTTGATTCTAATAGAAAAATTATCGGAGTGCATCGTATTTTCAAATAATCGCTATCTTCGTTTGCTTCTAAGCCAGTCTTGACAACTGCAAACAGGACTGGTTATTTAAACTGATGAATCATCTAGTTATAAGTAAGTGTGATTTTTTTATATAATGTGAAATAAAGTTTATTTAATTTTTTTAACTAGGTAATCCTTTTTTGGTTTGAAAAGTAAAACATGAAATATCTTTATCAAAATTTATTTTTTGAATTATTTTAAAATAAACCCTATAACATAACATCGTTTCTATATATATGAATATATATAATTCTCATTTGTTGAACTCTAAGCTCGAATCCGAGAGGCAGATCCATAGATAAACGCTTTATTGTTCTAAATGCAAGTGAAACAACAAAATGAAATATTGTAGAGTCTTGACCTCCAGTCCAGTTTCAAATTTCGATACCAGATTACACTAAATATTCTTGAGAAATGATAAGTTGAGTGTGAAGAGCAACTCGCATATATCATATAAAAATCATATAAAATTCGAAGTAGAACGCACTTTACTTTGATATAATGAGTAAATTGAGAAACTTAATACTACATTACAAACATAGAATGGGTACTGTGAGATAAGCACAACATATCTTGGGCTTTTTTTAGCTTTATATTATATAAACGTATTTATTAAGCTTTACGTGGAATATTTTAGTTATACATCAAATACTGGGCATTTTATTTCCTTGGGGATGTGGTGCGAGCAGGTCTGTAATATACCATGTGACTCATAAATAGTCTTTTGGTACGCTATTTATTCTCCGCTCAACTCACTGGCTCAATTAGGATGGTCAGGCCGGCAATTTGTCCAAGTATCCTTAACAGAAAAAAAAATCCTATCCGCCAAAATCCTATGAAGCCTACAAAAGTGAAGGAAATATTTTACCATCAATATGATTTAAATCTGCAAGTGATGTTGTAGAGTTATAGTACAATTTTTAATAGATGATGGTTATTTGAAGGACATTATTGAGTTTCTAATAGTTGATCACTTTTGTCACTAGAGTGCAACCTATCGGTGGTATTTAGTGAAGAAACAGACAAGTGTGATAACAAAAATTTCAGATCATTATCGTTCAAATAAAATGATAATACAGACAATGACTGTATATTATTCTACTTTAAAAGCCGATATTTTTTGTTAAATATCCTACAAATGTAACTGTCAAATCTATCACTGATCAGGTATTTTTTTAAAATTTACGAATGGAATGCGTTTAAACAAAATATACATAAAGTTTAAAAAAATATATTACAAAAATTTATTTAAAATAGGTGCAATTTTTTATCCTTAAAACCGATTTTTCTCACAGGAAATATAATCTTTTGGTTCATAAATTTATCTGAAATCACTATTATTCACCTAGCCATTTTAGACTTGCATTTTATTTCCTGAACTTATCGTTGAGAGTTTTGAAATGATCCATTTTCTTACTTTTCTGCAGTCATTTATTTCCATTTTACTTAAATACGAAATGTAAATTTGATATCACTCTTCGTTTGACTCTGATGCCAGTTTTAAATTATTGAAAACTGATATTTCAGCTGAAGATGGAATTTCGTAATTTCCATTCCACTTTCCTCACAAGTATGGAAAGATAATTTCCTTTCTTTGTATTTCACTTTCGATGTAGTTATTTTCTTTAAAATTTTATAAGTGTTTACAAGAAACTTTAAGACCTATTTATGAGACAGATGGCAGAAAAATGTATGAAATAAAGTATGTCCTGATTTTTTATATGGTATTAATGTATAAATCTCTATTTGTTAATTTAATTGTCAAAAATATTTATTATTATTTTTTTACTCTTTTTCTCTTACACAGAGATACACATATTAATCGGAACATACGCCATAAGATTTGTTAAACATCTGTTTAATTTTTAATGCCAGCTGAGAGTAAAATAGATAATAATCGGCGTAATCGAAAAGTGATTCCAAACGTACAGCAAAAGAGATGAGAGCATAGAATTTTAAAACTGATTTAGGTTTACCCTAATGAGTATATGATAATAATCGGTAAATTCTGTAAGAATAAATGTAAAAACAACAATGTATCGGACAAAACCTCTATGAATTTTATTCTGAGTTTTTTCTTAGCAATTTTCGCTTACATAAACTATTTTTTTCTTTTTTTAATAAAAAGTAACTTAGATATTTTAGTGTTGCAAACGAAGAAAGTTCATAAATTGATCCTAATTTAAATATTTCTACGCAACTGTATATCGAAAAAATTCCAATATGAAATGAAATATTTCTGTGCTAAAAAGGTTATTTTATTGATTAAATGACTAAATGTAAGATGAATTTGCAAACGTTTCCCTTCATTATTAAAAAAGTTTTATAAGAAACGGGATAAATATAAATACTTACAGTGGCATTGTAAAGTTTTATTAATTGTTATTATTACGAATATCTTTTTTAAGGAAAAAAATAATTATAATATTGTGATGATAGTTTGTATTTAGTTACATTAAATGCGCATTTTAATCCAGTTCTAAAATTAGTTTAGAATTAATCTTTTAATTCAATCGAATGACATCTTTGATACCAGTGACTATTCCCCTTGCTAAATTGTCACATCACACCATAGAGAGATGATCATGGTGTCAGTTTTATTTTCATATATTTACTGAATTTTTTATATGCATTTACATGTATTTTTATGTATTTGTTTTATATATTCAGTATATTTTTATGTATTTATATTTTATTTTTATGTATTTAAAATTGTAAATACTTTCGGAGTTTTGCATCTGAGTTCCTCGTGCCTTAGATTTAAGTCCAAACAACTGCGTCCCAGTCTGATTGCAACAAAATGGCAGATTCGAGGGCTGGTTTTATAGATTGTTTCAGGAATTATGATGAATGAAACAGTGGTGAGAAATTTATTATTATCGTGACTCACTGTCTAATTTTCATTTTAATTTCGCAATTTAGAGAGCTATATGCTAGTTTGGATATCGTCTCTGCAACAAGTCAAAACAAAATACTCCTATAAATGCAAGTTCTATTGCATGCCTAAAATTTGTTTACATTCTAATAATTAAATCATTTCAATTTGAATCAAAGAAAATTGTGTAAATTATGACTTTTGATAATCAAAACCTTTTCTTTCTGTAGATCTATGTAAATTCGATACATCTCTATGATTAAAATTACTTCATCAGTTAATATATAGAGGGCGTAGAATCAAAACTAATTACGTGCAGCTCATTTAATGTTTACAAATTAAGTATCATTTAAATAAGACAGAAGAGACGGACAATGAGGATGATATATGGTTGAATCCATTTCTCTTCACTTACACTGAAACGACAAGAGTAGTAGAGGAAATGTTGTTTATTCGAATGTTTCTAAATTAGTTCTTTTCGTAAGATTATAGAATTAATTGTTTGTAAGTATAGAAAACTGGATAATAATACATTGTCCCATATATCGATTTCGGAAGAATTAAAATACGTGTATTTTAGAAAGAAAATTACAAAATTTTCCAAAAACGAGTTTCTAAAGAAATGTTAAATTACTCTTTTTAATTTGAAAACATCTTTTTATATATTAAGTGCAAATAAAATCAGATTTGTAATGTTTAGCTATCAATTACTATTAGTATATTGTTGACATTAACAATTAAGAATAAAAATTAATAGCAAGATGATAATCGGCAATATTTAAGCATATCGGATTAATTTATAACATAAAATGCATGCAATTTTCAAGCATTATTAAATTCAATTATCAAGTCGATGGATTTGAAACGCGTTCAGATAAGATAAACACTTTTCCTGGGCAGAAATTGACAAAGATTCCAGTAATTTTGTTATGTTATTTCTGGGCCTCGATGGCTCTATTATAGTCTTCCTTTTGACGTGAAGTGCTAAGTACATTAATTTCATTTTTACAGAGTATCTGCTCATTCCACATATCTATACTCAGCTCAGTGTGTGTGTGTTGGCGCTCTACAGGCCAGACCATTTGACCTACATCTGCCAAATTTGGTACATGTATATCTTGGAGGTCGGGAATATGCAACTGAGGCCCCGTTTTTTGAATTTTAATTAGAATTTTAATTATTGATTAAAAACTATCTCGGCAAAAAAAATCTTCATTTCCCCCCTCCCCGCCAAAGTAAGGCTTCAGTTTTTTCACCACGCTAATGAGGCTAGGCTTAAAAGTTTTGGGCAGATTATTTCAAGCGATTCTGTTTATTTTCTAAATATTTGATGCATTTAAAATTAAACATTGTTAATTAATAGATCTTTCAGATTCATTCTGAAGTACTTTTGAATTAAAAAAAACAGAATAAATGAAATTAAAAATTTCTAATCTGCATAACGTTACCCGAACTGGTGTAGAAGCAGTCACGCATTTGCGTTACCGTAACTGGTGTTGAAAATTCACGCATGCGCATTGTGTTATGATTGTTGACATCTATTATCAACGAATGCGGACTTTATTTAAATAATTTTTAGGTAAGTTGTATGCTTTTGTAATTAAATTTTATTTATGTTAGTTATATATATTTTTTGCATATGCCTATAGTTTTAAGTAATCGTTTTTTAAGTAGTTTTTTTAACCTGTTCTCAACAGATTATTTTAAACGATTTGTTTTATTTTCTTAGTGTTTGATGCATTTAAAATTAAACATTGTTAATTAATCGATCTGCTCATGATGAATATGATAAAATTTTGTTGAGAAATTCTTGTGATATTACATAAATTAAGAATTGTATTCTTTAGTGCCCATAAAGTTTAAACGCTCAGTGACTCTGTGTTCAGTAATCATATTATAAAAAATGCTTTGTTTCAGCAAAAAATATTATTATATTAATTGCAAATTAATTCTTCCCATTTTATTTTAAAGCATAAGTTCTGCGGGAGCAAACAGAAAATTAGAGATTACATATTACGTTATGACTGAAGGCCTTTATAATATTATGAGTGAATTATACGACAATCAAAATTTGAAGTTTTAAAATATTTTGATAAAAAAGCTATTAAAGAAGAAATTGCATAAAATTTTTAATTATTAAAATGTTAATGAGCATTAAGATTGGCGAACCGGCTGGTCGCGAAAGGCGGCTAGTTAGAAATAAAGCTATAAACAAAACTGAACTTTTTACAGTGGTGTTTATTTGCGTTTTTAGACTACTATCAATTATCGTGTCATTCATGATTTTAGTTAAATTTATTTATATTTAAATCCACTTGGTCCATTTTGTAATAACATGAGAGCTGATTTGGATGGAATTAATAATAACGTGGAAGATACCTGAAGCAGTAATCACTCTTCAAGGTTCCCCTTCACACAATGGAAGTAGCCAGGTTCATCCCCACAAGTCCATCATTAAGTCATGATAGATTTAATGAGGGATTTTAGGGAAGAATCTTGCCTCTTCAGTAGAATGGAGTTTCGAACTTGATATTCATTTTAAAAATATGAAGCAGTCCTATATATCTGATGCTAATTTATGAAATCGCGAATTTAAACGCGTATGTCCATGAGATCAATGACTTACGATTTATTATTTATGCAAATTCCTTATTAAAATTTTTTAGTTTTTGATGTTACTTACCAAATTATTAAATCATAGAAGGCATTGTTTTTCCAATTTTAGAAATAAATCAATTTACTGAATGAGAAAATATTTTAATTTTGAATAATAAGAAGTTAACTTACAGTTTAAAAAAATATAACAGAATTCGATTAAGAAATTTGGAATTTTACTTCGAACAAATGTAGCTAAATACGTTTATTTGTTGCATCACTGAAGTAAAAAAGCTTCATTGCATCTTATAATTTGTTATTACTCCGCATCATGCTCCACCATTCGAGTCGTATAAGTAAGAAGAAATGTGTTCATAAATCAGCATCAGTAGTAGACCATTCTTGAAATTATGACACATTAGATGTTTGATTACTCAAGTATTTTCAATATTTCCTAAACTCAAGACATGATATATATATGATGCATATATATAATACATGATGTATATATAATATATATACATGATATTTATATATAATATATACATGATATATATGAGACTTGCATATTTTTTACAATATGGATGTCGCACCCGAGATATCCGAGAATGTCATATAGATCAAAACTATACTTTTTATTATTACTTGCATGGCAACATGACGATTGCAACAAGAATTTCGTTGCAAATAAACATGGAGTCGTTCTACGCTACGTCTTAGTGTGTGTTGTATATGACTATAAGAAATAATTATACGTTTTATACACAGCAGCATGCAATAATGTATTTTATTTTACCTGCTCCATCACAATAGTGGCTATTTTCTTTCTTCCTTGCATCTTGGATTTTTCTGGTCTCATGCTTATTAAACTTCAGATTTTTCTCGTCGTTTCGAAATGCAATATTATTTCTCAAGAGTTTTATTTATCTACGGACTTCAATAAAGAAATCAATCTATTATAAAATGCTTTAATGCTTCAAAAATTATATAATTGTGCATATGTCTCACAATATAATCACAATTTCTTGTCTTAGGATAACTACGAAGAAATTTGCATTGTTCTGCCATGGTGTCTGGGTAATCTCGGTTGCAGTTTGGATAGATCAGTTTCTAGTCTCATATTACTATGCGGATGACGTACGGAAATTGCTAATGGATTTTCATTGTTCTGCTATGGTGTCTGGGTAAGGAGTTGTAGTCGGATGGATCAATTTCTAGTCTCATGCGGATGACACATGGTAACCACTAATGGATATTCTTTGTACTGCTATGGTGTCTGGGTAATCTGACTTGTACTAAAATGGACCAATTTCAACTCTCATAGTACTAGGCAGATGACACATGGTAACCATTAATGGATATTCTCTGTTCTGCTACGGTGGCTGGATAATCTGAATTGTAGTAGGATGGATCAATTTCTAGTTTCATAGTACTATGCGGATGACGCATGGTAACCACCTAATAAATATTCATTGTTCTGCTATGGTATATGGGTAATCTGAGTTGTAGTCGTAACTACGTCAACAAGAATATAATTACAAGGAACATCACGGTCACTGACTAACATTTTTCTCAAGAAGCCCGTGCCATTCTGAGATGGATGTACCACAACCCTCGAACCATTATTATTACGCCTCTAAAAAAAACTAGAATCCGATTTCTTATCTACGTATTCATAGAGTGCCTCAAGAGGTCATCAGAATCTCAAAACTCAAATCTTATGATAGCCGAATATAGAGCTAGGGTTTAATAAAACTCTACTTAATTCCATACATATGAGTCGAAAAATCTCGTTTACAACCTAAAACATAAGACATACATACGCAGACAAGCAATATTTACATAAGAATGAATCACATACACCAAGAGCAACAGCTACAGAAAGTTAACCTTGGCATAAAGTTAACCTAAGTAAAGTAAATGACAACACTAAATTAACCGAATAGAATTTGCAATCTCGAGATAGCTGGATAATTAGCAACATGAAAAATGCAAATAGTTTTGACGGCCTTTTGAACACCAACTTTAAAAGCATTCCCGAAGTTTGTTGCTGATATTGGTTTCGACTCCATCATATATTTCGAGATGCGAACAACTTTTTAACGGTGTTATTGTTATGCTCATGTGAATTCGTATTTCATTAATCTTATGGTGTACAATTTATCTAATATCTCGTTTTCGTCTGTTTCACCCTCAAAAAGTTATCTGTGGAGTTTGCCCTTTCTAGTTGTAATTTTGTATTCTTTTGTAAAAGTAATATATTTATATATGCTTTGCCTATCTTTCCCTATAATGAGAGGCATATATCTTATACTTCATACAAAACGCATGCAATCTCTTATTTAGCATGCTTGTTCTTTAGTTTGACTCTTCAGGAGTTTCTAATTTTCGCCGGCTGTTATATTTACAGCCTTAAGAATGAGCAAGTTTCATACGAATAGTAAAATATTTGCTTACCCTGATTTTCACTTTCCTTTATTTATACTTATAAATAAAATGTTAACATTGAAGAGTAAATTTTAATTTTGAGACTTAGTTTGCTTTTTTTCTAGTTATTGCATGTGCGTTTAGTGGAAATGCTTAATGAATTAGAAAATCGGTGCCTTTTTAGATATTTAGTAACGATAACATGGGTATATAGATACTAAACTATTTACAGAGCTTAATGTTCATGACACTCTTTCCAAATTCAATCCGTTCGGTTCCGTGCTTTCCACGAAAGTCCCCATTTGTGTGTAAACAAGAAGCGGAAACACCATCAGTGCACAATCGCAACACTAGTATTTTAATTGCAATATAAAAGCAAATAACTTAAATTGCTAGGATACTGTCTCTCAGATAAATGAAAAACTCTTATTCTTCTATGATGGTATTTTCATTTAATGCTTTTGTTCATAAGTAAAACATGATTTAATTTAAAGCTTCAAAATAATTATTTAACGTCTTTCGGACGAGGATCTGCATTACATTTAAGCTAACGTATTGAAAATTTTCGGCGGTGTTCGAGTTCTTCATTTTCTAGTGTAGAATTCTTTACATAAACACATTATATTACAAAATTCTATAAATAGTTGTTATAATTGTAACTTACAGTCGCTGCTTTATCGAAAAATGTAATAGCTAATAAATTTAATAACTAATCAGATTGAAGTTTGAGCATGATCAAAGACATGAACAATCATTAGATCATATATATCACTGAATTAGTCTAACCAAATTTTAACAAAATATTTTATTAATTGTTTGGTAAAATTAAAATTATTAAAAATATTTTATCGTTCAGAAATGTTAAAATCAGTAAGCCGATGTTTTAGAAATACGAAAGAATCTGAAGTATAATAATTCAAACTCGTATCTTCAAAAACATCAAAGAATAATATCTTCTTCGGACACAAAATATGAAATGCTCATTGCTGCAGAGAATTTGAAATATCATTATTCTGTTTATTTTCCTTATAGTGGATATTGTTTAGTGGATATTGTTTAGTGGATATTATAGTGGATATTGTGGATTATAGTGGATATTGTTTAGTGGATATTTTCCTTATCTTAATTAAGTAGCTTTGAAAAAAATCCAAAACTAATATATATATAATATAATTTGAAATTCTTATTGCCGTTTTGAAGCTAACGAAAAGCGTATTCTTAATTTTGTGAAATTCTTTATCTTTAAATGTCCTATTTTTATATTGGTTGATACCCAAAGCTAAACTCTGTATATGACAGACTTTACTATTTTAGATTCAAATTTTCTTTTGTACAAGCTTCGTAAGAAAAATCGCCAATGAAGAGTCCATTGTGAGTATAAATTAATAGATTTATGATAGAAAAACCAGGTATATGTATTTTTCAATCAAATTATACATTCCAGATTGTTAAAATATCTTATTTCAGTGTAATATTTATAAATAAAATGTAAATTTATCATTAGAATTTTAAATTTCAACAGATAAATAAGTATTTATTGAGAAATATGGAATCGCATATTTCAATGCTTTCAATTATTTTAAAGAATTTTGTTATTCAATTTTATCCTTTTCGTGCTGTTAACATTAAAAACAGCTTTTACATGAGATAAAAATATGATGAATGCAGGTATTTATTTTAAATTCTATATTATCTTGTCAAAATCTTATTTTTAATGCAAAATATAGAAAGTTTTTCGCATTTCAAATAAGAACTTTCTTTTTCTCTCCATGTAGATATGTTTTTTGTCCATCATTTTTAATAAACAATAAATTATTTGCCTATAATTTCTCATAAAATGAATATTGGTTTTATCAAGGAGCGTAGTTCCTTTACAGCAAATTTTCTTCAACTGAAATAATTTTTTT
>JAPMOR010030716.1:4753-15728 GCA_026543865.1 Argiope aurantia | reverse complement strand
ATAAAGTGTATACCTATAACAAATTTTGAATTAAATCCATCAAACGATTGATTCTCTGTTGGTCTACACATTCCCAAATATGTTAACGCAATAACTTAAAACCAAATTGACTTAAACAATTGCAATTTAGCATGCAATCTTAAATACTAAAATACTAATTTTAAGACGAAGTTTGGTTTTAATGAGTCGAGAAAGAGCCATTTAAAATGTGTATTTAGTTTTCTTTAATATACAACGAATTAAACGAAATTGAAAAAGAAATGAAGTAAAAATTTATTCTATGCAGGTCCTGAAATTAAAAATCTGAGTAATCATGGCGTTCACTGCCATGTCCAAGGTGTAAAATATTATGGGGGGGAGGGGAGGAGGAAAGTTATTAATTTATTCTTAATTAATGAATTGTTAATTCATAATAATTTATTTTTGTTTTATATTATATAAAATTACCTAATAACAAAATAAATGCTATTCCTGTAAAAATTCTTATGCTTACATACAATCAAAAATTTTCAACTGACATCTCTAAAAACAGTAATAGTGTCATATATATCATAGTTTCAAACATATTGTCACGTAGATATTCTAGTTTTGGGCTTAATGACGCACACAAGAGGTAGAGCTAAACCAATTTATTAACAGAACCGAGAATGCAGTAACTGACAAATCTTCCGCTTTTATACAAGCAGAGAAAGTTCCAGAATACTCTTCTGGAGACAGTAAGAAAAGTCCAGAACACTTGTCTGGCAAACTAAAGAAATGTCCAGTATCTTCTGGAACATGAAATGAAGGAAAACATAAATTCAAGGAATCAAGTATTCACATATACCATTAATCTCAGTGTCTCTAGCGGGATTCGAACCCAGGTCTCTTGATCACAAGATCAGTGCCATGACCATTCGACCATGGAGATTCGACAGTCTTTCTTCAATGCGGCAATATTTTTAATATCCAATTCCTAATTTTTTTAAAAATAAGTAATTCACATAGCAGGTATTTCAAAAAAAAATACAAATTTCTTAAGATAGCAAAAATTAGATCTTTAAATTTAAAAGATTATATACTTAAATTGAAGCTTGAAAATTATTAAGAATTATCACCAAAAAATTATGTCGCTTCATTTGCAATTGAAAATAGAATATTAAAAATGCTACAAATGCCTCTGCACTCGAGAAACTAAATTACAGATTTTAACTAACGCAAATATAACCCTCTTGCTCGGAAATTATCTTTCACTTTCATTTGAATAAATAACTGCATTTGAGAGACAATTAGAGCGCTTCCATTCTTTGTGCAACATTAATTTATGTGCCAAGTCTCTAATTATTAACAGATTCAGAGTTTTAATGGCATTTCTCTTGTTTTTAATTCTGTCTTTTCTCCTTACGCACACGCTTTGTTACATTTCTTCCTCATAAAGGAATGCAGTTAGCTACAAAGAATTTATTATGCAAGTGTGAAATTAATTCAAAGTTATTCTTTTCACACTTTGTTTGTATGAATCCATCTTGGTTCAGTCTAATGTGATACTTATTGCACAAGTTATTGAGGCTCAAACTAATTTTTATCAATTGAAATAAATCTCCAGGACATCATTTTTTTGCACTTTTATTTAACTTGACTTGTTTCGTGTTTATAAGGATGCAATTCCATAATTGATATTTCAATCCTTTCCTTTATGCTAGAGTTTTGAAATTTTGTACATCTACGGATTCTTGATGACCACAAACTATTTTAATATCTCCAGTAGTTAATTATTAGTCAGCAGATAAGTAAAATTAAATTATTATTAGCCAGTATTACCGCTCGCTATAATTTTTAATTAAATATTTTAAGTAACTGGTCTCTTAATAGATTCTCAAACAAAACATTTTTAATCTTCAAATTTTGATAGTCATACCAAACTTATACTGTTGTTTAGATCGTTTCGTTCAATTTACTATATATATTTTGCTAATTTGTTGTCATTTCCAGCAAAACTTCAACTTTAATTTAAAGTGGAAATGATGAAATTGCAATTAATATAAAGATATTTTTTAATAAAACCAAGCGTTTTATTTTATTTATCATCTTTATTGTTTATTATTATTATTGAATATGAGTATTGCAAATAGAATCGCTAGGTATTTAAGTCTTATGTGAACTACAAAATATTTTTCATAATTTATGTAATATCTAAAAGAATAATTCAACAAAAATTTCTCAGATTCAGCATAAAATTTAGTTTTTAATTTTGCTTTCAAAAGGATTGAAATGAAATCAATAATAATATTTTGTTTCGGCCTATAAATATATTTCAAAAATTATGAAGTCTAAATTTAATGCAGTAAGGTATCATATTCTGAGAAATATTCTGGACACACCAAATTTAAATATATGAATGAATGTTTCTATTTTCCACGATCAACTAAGACTTATTTATGAAGTTTTGAATGTTAAAAATTTAGAAAAACTCAACATTTTCATAATCTTAGGTCAATTAATCTTGAGAAACCTGCGTTCTGATTGGCGTATTTTCTTTGAAACGATCGATGAAAAATCTAAAATTATACTTTTTTATTGAATAGTGATATTCAAATTTTCATAAATCAGTCAGTTCAGGTGATTAATTTAGTAGATTGGAAATTAACTCATTTTATTTAAAATATTAGTGTTTCAAGAACATTTTGTTATTCGTGATTTTCACAGTAGAAGCTTTATGTAAAATCGAAAATTCGTTATTTATTAGAGCATATATTAAATCAAGTTACATAAAATATAATCATTTTCTATTTATACCATTTTAGCAGATCTGTGTCTTACTAAATTTGATTGAATGATTACCCTGATTTGAATGGATATCCTGTTCATATTAAACAAAACTTGCCTTAAAATAAAACTGATTTATTGGATTAATAATATAGAGAGTGTAAAAGATCATAAAATAATTTTTTTTGAATTTATTTTTTAGAAAAAAATAATATTTCATATTTGTTTTATTTCCAACAGACACTTGCCGAAAATTATATTTTTGCAGATTTCATTTCCAAAAAGATTTAATTTATTTTTAATTGGAGCTTTAATCAATGTGATGGCAACACTTTGAAAAAAGCTAATTTTTTCCCATGAATGCGAAACGTGCTCGTGCTGCTTAAATTTTATTTTTATTTTGTACGAAAAAATTGTTGAAAAATATAGTTAAAAATATTTATTTAAAAATTCATTAAAAATAGAAATTTAATTTTAAGGTCGAAACATTGGTATCATTTAAATGATATATTTTTGATCTTTAACTTCATGTAAAAATGTTTTTTTTGTGATAATATTTTCGGAAGTTATAGCAGAAACACGCCAAAATTTTGCTTAATTTTTAAATAAATAAAATTCTAATTAAAAATTCGAAAAATAACCCCCAGGTGCACATTCCCGGCCTCCAAGGTATACACGTGCCAAATTTGGTAGCTGTAGGTTGAATAGTCTGGCCTGTAGAGTGCCAACACACACACACACACACACACACACACACACATTGAGCTTTATTATAAGTATAGATATAGAAGATGAAATTTTCTAATAAATTTCATATACTTTGTTCAAGAATTTTCAATTCTGCACAATAAATGACAATGCACTATTTTTTTTTCAGAATTTCATTAACAATTAATCGATTGCATTAATATGGTGATGAATTTTTTAAAAAAATATTGAAAATTTTTGTAATGTTTTTGTTGCTGTATTATGAATTAAAAATAAAGGCATGAAAATAATCTTTAAAAAATCTACTTATTAGTATATCTAATACAGTCATGTTTCTAAACACAGTTTTAATTAAATTTATTCTTTGAACGATATAACGATATAAAGCACACAAACTGGCTTTGATATTTATATTTTAAGTAACAAAAAAGAGGTTTATAAAAACCAGCTTTTATAAATATACAAAATAATAGAATGATTTTTTTCTATCATAAATCTATAATATAATAATATTTCAGCGAATTTTGCAACGCAGCGTGGAGTTAAAAATATGTCCACCCCTTTGTTTTCATCATTATTGACTGCGAAAATCTCAATTTTTGTTTTGGCATCAAGCAATTCAGACATTTGGGGATAATTTAACTTTCATATAAGAAATTTTAGTTTAATTAGTTAATTTATGTTAGGCATTATGAAAACCATCAAATACCTCATATACAAATTATATTACAAATCAAATATCCTAAAATAAATATTGTATGTTTAAAATCATGCAGATAAAAAATATAATATTTATAAGTCATTTAAACACTGTTTCAATCAGGAATTTCATTTAACATTTAAGTTAAGAAATATATGATCCATTTTAAGAGAGAGTTTAAACATTTGATACAACTAGTATTCCACATTTTATATCAGTTAGTTGCAACGTTTCGCAGGTAATTCGATATTTTATAATAAAATTTTTGCCGCTCCATTAATTAGCTAAGTGATGCTTAAATTAAGTTTTACGTCATATGACCAGCGAGAAGTAATTTAAGTTGGAAAATATTTGATGGACTTAAGTAATATGGCTTGGACATAAATGAATCAGTAATGCATAATTTTAAATAATTAATTAAAAAATAATCTATCTGTTATAAATAAGCAGTTTTAAGTATTTCTACATTCATATATTTTTTTTACTCTTTTTCACTAGCAAATAAGAATTTCAAGCGGTGAGAATTAAATTTTGACGTAAATTTATATTTGGTTCTTTTTTAATCTCGGATTTAAAATTAACATCTCAATCTAATTATACATACTTCCGCAAATTTTACACTGCAAAACATTTAAATCTCAAATTAATTCAATGTTATTAATTTAAATGAATTTATTTCCTGAGACCATTCCTTCATTTATTCACTATCATTATGAAGAGCAGAGAAAACTTTCTCCCCTCGACTTTCGTATACTAACAAAACATAGTGCACTTTGTTTAATTCTCCTTATAAAATTCTTCAATTCTCCGCATAAAATTCTTCAGTTTTTATAAAATTGTGCATCATCTGTAATCTGTATCAGAAAGTATACATCAAAACTTACAGGTACCCAAATAATGCAAACGAAAAAAGAAACCCGCCATCGAATCTATAGGGATTTTTCCCCTTTGAATTTTTAAAAATGATTTCAAAAACTTATTCTTGTGATACCTCGGTATTGAACTCTCATCAGTTTCATTCTCTTCTACTCTTTTTCATTCTGGAAGTTCACATTTTTATAAAACAATATTGGTGTTATTGACTGTGGGATAAAGTTTTGTTTTTCCTCAATCACTCAAAATCTTTTTTCAGTCTCTAACCCTTAAACAATTGCAAATTTTGAAAAAAATTTAAAATGTTTTCGTTGTTGCTATGATGAGATAACAATTCATCTAATTTGAACATTTTAATATTGATAGGAATGGGAAAAAAATTTGTTCCAGTCATTCAATTTTTCTAAGCAGCATCGTCGATCTTCGAATTCGTTTGAAAATTTCACTTCCACTACAACTTATTACTCTCAGGTTCAAACCAAATCAAAATTACATTAGTTTCTATTACCAAACAGTGACATGGAGCAGATTGATTGAAATCCCCCTTTATCAATGAACAAGTTGAGTTTTTCTAATATATATTCAAGATTATTTGTGCTTGTTTAGTTGGACATAATAAACTCCTAACATAATTATCAGAAATTTTGAAACACCTTGTATATTTAAATATTAAGTAAAAATATGGTAAAAGTGAAACACCTTTGACACTTGTTCTTTAATTATTGCACAATCTTCTATTTAAGTGTTGATGAAGTTTTTTTTATAAATTAAGTATATTCATATATACAGTTTCAAAGGGGCTTACAAAGGCACGAAAATTTACAAATTTACAATAACAAAAAAAGGAAGAAATCTTAAAACATATGTTTTCAACAACCCCATTGATACGAACAGCAAATATTCAACTTGAAAAACGGCTAAATATGTGATAAATAGCTTTTGAGGATATACTTCTCAAATATTTAAATCACTTTCTAATTACCTTTCTCACATGGTGATTACCAAATAATCAGAATCTCCTTCAGCGAATTTCATACAACTTTTGACAGAAGTCTATAAGTTGATGCCAAGACTACATATTACACTTCCTCCTTTTAGCGCATTCGACCGTTTAATTTTTAATCAAAATTTCCTTCAGAAAATTGGATCCAAACTTTGACAGAATTTTGCAATTTTGGTTCTAAGGCTACATATTAAACTTCATCCTTTTAGCTCTTTCAATTTTTTAATTATTGAGTTCACATGTAGACATCCCCAATTCCAAAAATGCTTTTTTTTTATTCAATTATGTTTAAAATTTCATAACCTCAAATCGATTTTTTTGATGATTGCATTGCTTTTTATATTTCTTATATGAGAAAAAAAAAGAACATTAAAAAAAATTAGATAGCGGAAAATAAAATTATATTATATTTATCGTGAGGGGCATTATATTAACTTAGACTTGTCATCGATTCTCAGCTTGTTAACATCATCAATTCCCCCATTAAGCACGAGTACATAGTGAAGGCGTGCCCTCGTTTGAGGAGCATAGCAATCTATACTAGACTATACACATGGAATAAGCCACTTTACTTAATTGAATACATTTGATACCGAGAACAGTGATGTAATCTTGTGTTTACACTGTACGCGAAATCAATTAAAATGCAATTTATTTCTCCGTAATTCTTTTATTTATTTGGATTGATAATAAATATGATTATAAATTGTGCAATATTCGGAGTGGAAATGTGGAGGATGCTTATTTTCTCTCAATTATCGCATAGATGCTATCGATTGATTTCCAGTAAACGTTTTGTATGAAAGTAAATTTTCATTGAAATAACTGCTGAGTAAAATCTTTACAAACTATAAATGGATATCATTCTTAAAATATGGCATTCAATCATAAGTTGACTATTCATTCTTCTTTATTATAGTAAATGCTTTTGTTTATAATCAATACGAATTTTTTTATATTTATATACAATACTCTTTTTTTAAATTTATATAACTCAAAAAGTAGCAACTTTATCTTACAATTGTTAAAAAGAAAATAATTTTCTACCCTCTATATGAGCGCGTTACACAATTATTCTAAAAAAATGTTCTTGCACATATAAATTTACAGGTGAGTTAAATAATAAGAATGATAATGGATTTAAATTAATTAATATAGCAAACTAACACGTTGATCGACATATGAATCATATAAGATTCACACAAAGCATGAATCATATTTGCTAGGCCTTTTTTTGTGTTAGCCTGCATAGCTCATCATTTAGTTTTAATTGGCTGAATTTTGCTTGTAGGTCGAAAATATTGACTTTCCTGGCTGTTAAACTATTATTATGAGCTACATTTATTTAAAATGTCAACGTATTATTTGCTAAGAATGAAAAACATAAAATTAAATTAGTGAAATTTAATACTACACGTGCAGATTTAAAAAAGTCTATATAATGCAAAATAAAAGCGGAAATAAAAAACCTTAAATCAAAGTCAATGTCCAAGAAAGCTATTTTTTTATTTTAATTATACTATTGGTGAAAGCACTTGATTAAATGGCTTAATTAAATTAAATTAATTAGAGTTTTATTATTAGAATAAAAATACTATTGCAAATTAATTAAAATTAAATTTAAAAATTTATAAAAATTAGATTTTAAAAATTGCCGCCCTAAATGAAATGGTATCATTAAGGATATAATTCTTTTTTTAAGTTTTAAACTAAGGTAAAAATCAGTTTTTTGGGCTAATATTTTTGACAATTTTTATTAAGTAATAAAAACCTTGAAATGATCATTTTTTTTATTTACTGATATTTTAATCAAATTCTATATTTTAAAGGTTGATAGTGTGGTTTTCCTTGTGTCTTAAAGGTGACATGTCTAAGTTTTATCATGATCGGACAAAAATTGTAAATGTATATAGAAGGCATTCACACCATTTTATATAGAGATGTATAGCATTAAAATTGCATTACATCATAATTACATTTTTAAAACGGAAAGAGTTTTAAAAAATGACAAATGAAAATGAACGAAACTAAAATTATAAACTGTAGTATACAGTAACATTCAATATTAAAACAAAGAACATAGTAAAAAAATTTTATTGAGTATTATTCCAGTACGCTTTTGTATCATCGGATGTTGAATATTTCTACTTTGTTCTTCTATCTTTATACATTTCATGAATTCATTTAGTTGAACAGAGTAACAAAAGTGAATAGCATTGCTTTCATGAATTAAATTTTCAAAATTAAACCTGACAGTGTGAGTCCCGTGTGCATCATTCGGTCCAAACAATGATGGAGATTTCCGTGATTTTCTGTATCCACGAACTTCATTTATAAAACATACTTCCTTGCGTGATTTTGTAAAAACAATTAATAATATATGATTCCTTATTGTTACTAACAGCAAATGTTTACAGAAAACGAATTCCCTAAAAATAGCCAGAGGTTTGGGCCGGCAAAGGATAAATTCCATTTTTCCCAGATAAAAACAGAAGAAACCATTGTCTTATCAAAAAATAATTTGCTTTATTTAAAAAATTAAAATCAAAACAAAACAAACATGCTTATACTCTCTCTTCACTGGCAAAAAATGTGACAAAATGCATTAAAAAAACTGAAACACATGTAGCTTTTGTAATTTTCAAAATCTGATCATTTTGATCATTTTGCTTAAAGTTAGGAATAAATCTTTCTATTCTATTATTTTTAATTAATCATTTTTTAAACTAAGATTCAGTCCACGTGCATCTGATAAACTTTAAAATAAGAAATAAAGCAAGTTTAGTAGTTTCATTATTTATTTTAATGTGGTAATATCGATCATTTAAAAAAATATCAAAATTAGGGATCGTTAAGTTAAAAAGCAAGGAGGTATTTAAGAATTTCATCCTCTAAACTCCAAGGAATTGTGACTATTGAAAGACTATAAATGCATAAGTTGTTCCTCTTAATCCAAATTGATTTACCCAATTGATTCATTTTTCTATCTTCCATCGTAAGGAGACTATGAGGATATGAAGATTTCATCTCCCATTTCCACCCCTTTAAGCTGGGTGGTCTATTTACGAACTCAACCCAAATTTTGAACTTTCTTTACTTCAAGCCGGTTAAAAGTCAGTCAAAATTACTTGGCTATCAGTTTACCAAAATAATATATGCAAAGCGTTAAACGCAAGCGCGCGCATGCATGCGTGTAGCGTAAGCTTGAAATTTTTGGAAGTGATTTCGGGTTCTAGAAACCATGATTGGTGAAAATCCGCTAACATTTTCTCGAAATGTTGTCATTAGAACTACTAAAATATGTAGTCTTCCTTAAGGAATCGATTTTAAAAAGAAGCTTATCTGAGGACTAATTTTTTTTAACATTATATAGGTCCACGTGTTCGCTTGCCTGACTTTTTGGCTAAAGTAATACGTATAACTTTATACTTTTATCTCAGTAATGCGTAGCCAGTTTAAAAGTAGAATTAAAATTAAAATAGCATTAATTAAGTCTGTTTTAAAATATCATTAAATAAGACTGCTTTAAAATAGCATTAAAAAGTCTGTTTTAAAATGGCATTAAATAACCTGCCAGAAATGGAAACAAAGTTTAAAACTCACTTTATCTTAATTTATTATTTTAAAATAATATCTTTATTTTGAACTAATTTGTAGTAGTTCTTATTCATTGCAATAAATAAAATTTATATTAAATTCAAATGAAGTTTTTTTTTCTTTCAAGAATATTCATATTTTTTCATTTTATTTATTTTAATTAATCCTGAATATTTTTTATTTAAAAATGTTGGATGCAATGAAAAAAAAAATCTCATTAGTTTTAATTTTCGACGCGTGATATTCTACGAAAAATAGCAACTAAAATACTTTCTGGCGAAATGTATGCTGAAAAACTGCAGTTACGCACCTTGGAGAGCAATTAAAGGGACTCTGTTTCGTAGTGGGCATGGAGTGTGGTACTCTTAACTAATCGATACTCATTACACGACGAAAATAGAATCAGGTTTGTTTCAACAAATACATAGAATGAGTTTAAAATTCTTCTTTGTTTCAATGTGGGGAAATGTATAAGATAATTAAAGGATAGAAGAAATTTTCTTTGAAAAATCTGTGCACGATTTTCAACACTTGAAACACAAAAGGAATATATCTTTATAGGATTTTTTTTACTAGCCACATTTTTTATCCTTATTATTAATCTATTTAAATTAATTATCCTTCAAAATAATGAATTCATGAAAAATAAAGAACATATTAGTTAAATTCTAAAATGAGTAATTCATTAAGACATTCATTTAAAATGAGTAAGCGATTTTTATTTCTTAAAAATGTGCGAGCATTCATTTTTTTAAATGGATAATCCTATATTTGACAAGGTTGCTTAAATGTAGCATGTGCTTTCAATGACTCTTACGGAAATAATGCCGCATTGAAAAGAGGCAGTCGACTCTCCATGGCCGAATGGTCATAGCACTGGTGTCATAATCAAGAGATCGGAAGTTCGAATCCCGCTAGAGACAATGCGATTGACAGTCTGTGTAAATATTCAATTCCTTTATTTCATGTTCCAGAAGATTCTGGGCCTTTCTTTAGTTTACCAAATAAGCGTTCTGAACTTTTCTTACTGTCTCCAGAAAAGTATTCTGGAACTTTCCCTGCTAGTATAAAAACAGAAGATGTGTCAGTCACTGAGTTCAGAGTTAAGTTAATAAATTGGTGTACATCTACTTCATGTGTGTGTGTGTGTGTGTCATTGCGTTCCACACTGGAGTAACTACGTGACAATACTTACTCGTATATAAATCTAAAACGGTCACAATAATTGCGAATGTAATTCAATTTATCGACATTTAAAAAATGGGCTTATAAATGAAAAGACTAAAAATTGACTTATTATAATAACTGCGAAATTTCTAAAAATTAATTCAACCTTTAATTGGCTTGGT
>JAPMOR010030701.1:392285-409958 GCA_026543865.1 Argiope aurantia | reverse complement strand
AAAAAAATTATTGGAAATATCTTGTTAGGAGGATTTGTGAGCAAGACAAAATTCTGTGAACTGTTTTGTTTGAGACACATTTGTCCTTATTTTTCGATGATGTGTGCCTTAAATCAAAATTTTTATTTGTCCTGTTTCTTCGAAAAATAAGATAAAGATGTTTATTTGTGGTGATGTCAGACTAAATGTAATGGCTCATTTTATTTGATTTAAGTTTACTTATTTTCAATGATTGCGTATTTCATATTGTAAGATGATTTCTGGAAATATGGATTTCATTCCATGAATTAGGTTATTAGATTATTTCAGATTATAATGGAATTATTTTGGTTTGTAGTCCTATCTTTATTAGAACAAGTTATTGTTGGATATCTCCATGGCGTTGTTCAATATCTGAAAGCCGGAAAAATTTTGATAGCCTTATAGTTATATTGTTTTAGAAACCTTACATCTTTCTGTTCGTTACCTAGTGTATTTTCCTTATTTTCTATCTATATCTATATATACTAAATTATATCACAACGCATAGATGCACATATACACAAATTCGTATTTATTATTATTAGTGATAGGAAAATAAATAAAATCTTCATGTTTGGATAATCAGCAATAGAAAAAAAAGCAAGAAATTATGAACACGATTTTATTTCTTTTCAACAATGAAATATAATGTTATAAAATAGGCTCAAAATATTTTTAAAAATTAATGATATGAAAAAAATGATATGACAATTGTGATATTATTGTAGAAAATAATATTTAGAATTTTACTGTGATATAAGATTTATTTTTGTGCTGTAAGATTTTCGGAAGTTATCTCTTAAAAGCATAATCTAATTTATTATATAATTATTTAAACTTCTCACTAACATTTCAAACAAATCGTTCCGAAATGCACATTTTCTTCTAAGGTATAAATGTGCCAAAGTGCTATAGGTCAAATGGTCTGGCTTATAGATCGTCAATGCATTGATTCCAATAAACATATTCATCTTTACCATTTAGCGATTACAGAAACTTTATTATTTACGAAATAGATTTAAATGAGATTAATTAAAGAACTTCGATTTGTTTTGAAACTGTTAGTATTGAGGGAATGGTGAATTTAAATCAGAAATGACATACTTGCATGAAAATGAATGTTTATTTTCAATATGGAAATCATACTTATTCATTAACTATGAATATATTTGAATAAGTTTCGTTGATGTTAATGAAGCAATTGTGAAAATTGCCTCCTATGTATTTGATTTTTCTTTTGGGGAATTAATTTTTTCTTCGCCATTTTTTTTGGCAGTTATTTTGTTTATTTAAAACAGAAAGTTTACAAACAAATTCTATTTATTTATTTTCTCTTTTCATTCTTTCAATGTTACGAATGAAAATTCTTAATTTTCTAGAACAATAGTGATTTAAAATCATAATTTTGAATACTTATCGTTTCAAAATAAAATGTATTTACGGTAATTGTTGACTTTCTTTAATAAAAGCAATACATCACACTTTATGTTGATGTGTTGCGCATGGATGATGCATTTCTTTGCATCGATATTCTATGTATTACTAGCTGCATTTAGCGACCATATGGTTACAAAAAATTTCAGTTTAACCCAAGTACATAATTTAGTTTTAATAACTTTCTTAGTAAAATATTTTACAAAAAATTTCAGTTTAACCCAAGTACGTAATTTAGTTTCAATAATTTTCTCAGTAAAATATTTTATAAATTTCAAATTTAAACCGTCATGTAAATTCTATTTTAAAATTCATATATTTTTATATTACTTGTGTTATATGCTTTTTTAATTTTCTGTCATTTCAATTAAAATTAAAATTTAATTAATTTTAAATGGGAAATGATTAAACTTCAATTAATCCGGTTTGTAGAAAATGTAAGTAGAGGAAAAAAGAGTAATTCGACTTAGAAAATTATATGCAATATAAGTTATAAAATGTGTTTCAGGATTTATATAATATATCAGAGTATTATTCAGGAAAAAAAGCATCTAATTCAATGTAAAAAAATTATTGAACTACAATAAGAAAGCAGAATATCAAGCAAGAAGGGTAAAAAATAAAAATGTCTAGAAATGTGTAAACTTAAAAAAAAATTCAATTTTAATTATTTATAAAATTAAATTTTAACTGTATTTGTCACAGTAATATTTTTTTTTTTTTGTAAAAATGTGCTTTAAATAAAAAATCTGTTAGATATGAAAAAAGTGAGTTGATCATCGACAAGAGAAGAATACCCGTTTGAAATGTTAGTTGCAACAATAAATATGAATTGAATTTCATTTACAACATTAAAAGTATTATTGTAAAATATACTTAAAAATAACTTTTAAATTAATTAAATCTAGCCAAAAGACTTTATGGTTAATTAATTAGTAGGATTGAAATGATTATGTTTATAATTTTAAAATAATGTAAATGCACTTTCGTGTAATGGCATTTCTGACGTTATATTGGCAAAAAATTATATAAACTCACTTTTTCAATTAAGTGAAATTCTTATTCACATTTTTAAAAGAAATCGATCCGAGATGCACATCTCCGTCTACTAAGGTATATATGTATCGAATAGCTATAGGCCAAATGACGTGGCTTTTAGACCGCCAACACAAACAGACAGAAAACAGAAAGATAGAGAGAGATTTAAAATGTGATTTGAAGAAGCAGATGTACAGTCCTTTAAAGATTTTTTTATTCTTCGTGCTTTTAATGATCCAGTAATCTAATCCAGTAATTCAACTTATAGTTTATGTCTAGGTACCTTATCCAAGCCTTGACGAGGGCAGAATAGAATCGAATAGAAAGATAGAAATCAAAAAATAGCAACCGTGAGAAAATATTCTAAGCGTATATAGTTTTAGAAAGGAATTTGTCTACGTTTTGATTTGGTGGAAAAAAGAAGACCCCACGCAACTTTGAATTTCTATTTAGAATGAAGTTGGAGTTCAAATGATTACAGAATTATTTTTAGAGCATAGCTAACTTGAAATCATCATACACATACACACATTCAGATATATTTCTGAAAAAAAGTTTTTATTATAAATTATTTTGAGTATACAATAAAATTAATTTAATTTTCGTTGTTTTTCTTCGAGGAATATATTTATTAATTTTTTTGAAAACATCTGTAGCTTTGAAACTGTGACTTGCAATAAATCTTGTTTGTAAATGTAATCGTAATCTATATACGAACAATATTTTTCAGTTGATACTTTCCTTGTTTCACCACTTTTAAGAATAGAGGAAGTAATTTATTCAGTTTACGAAAGAATGAAAGCAAATGATGGATTACATACATAATTTGCATAGAATATTAGGCGTCAATTGAGGATAAAATCGTGAATTTTGTGGCTGTCATTGAATATTCATTTCATGATTGAATATTCATAACAATTCTTTGTGATATTATATTTGCATGCAGGTAGCACAGATTCTACTGGTAATTTAGGTAAAAATGTCCTTATATTTTATACAAATGTATCGCGAATGAGAAATATTGATTTTAGAAATGGAGTAATTAATATATATGCATTTTTTTTCTTTTGCAATATTTGTACGATTTACCTCGAAAATAGTCTGCTAAAAGTTGCATTTTAAAATCACTGAATTTCTCGTAATTTTAATTAAATATTAAAGTTTTTATTCCGATTAAGATATAACTAATAAGAATGAATATCTGTTAAAAAATTGAACTCTACGTTCTTATAAATATCGTCTGACATTTTTTATTTTATTCTAATTTCTAAATAAACCATGTAAATAAATTGTAAGCAAAAAAATTGTTGATTATTTTTCAAAAAACTATACTTATCGTCTTCTACTAAATGGAAAATAATTAAAATTCATAAAGAATTAAAAATAGCATATTACAATTGATATTTTATATTCATTGAATTACTTTTCCTAGTGAATAATTTAAAAGTAGTATCTTTAAATGATCATTTAAAAATGGTATAAAATTTCTAAGAGTAAATACAATATTTCAGAAATAAGTTAAAACGCCTTTTTTCAGATATGATTAAGGATCAATTTATCATTTTCAAATCAGTACTTATTTATTATTATTCCGAGTTATTTTGAATAATTATTACCTTTCTTTTAAAAATTAATTTTCTTAAAAATTTTATTTTAGGTTTTTGAATGAATATGCAAGAGGTCTTTCAGATATAGATGCTGTTCAAACTCTCAAAATCGAGAATTCGACTTTTATCTGGTAAGTGTCATGAATATATTTCTTTCTAGATTATGCTTTTGATACGGTTTGTTTGATATCGCTTGTTGTGAATTGTGTAAATATTTTAAATTCGGCTTTTTTGCAATTACTATCAGTGGATAGGATGAATTTTACAGATAGAGTAAAAGTTAGATGGATAGGATGAATGGATAATATAGAATGAATAGGATGAATGGATAATATAGAATGAATAGGATGAAATATGCATATAGAATAAGAATGATATTATGATACGCACAAGGACAATTCGTATCAATTTTCACTATTTTTTTTCAGATAAAATTTATAACGTATTTAAACATATCTAAACGTTTTAAGCAACTAGTTCTTAAATAAATTTTTATTTACTTCTGAAATGTCATATGATAATTAGTATCTTTTTATCATAAAATTATCATTAAATTTGTGAGTTAAAATAATATTAAAAACTAATATAAAAAGAAGAATGATATATTTTCAACAACATGAAACCAGCGTGAGTGATCTCCCAGAAATTTTCTCGCTTACAGTCTAATAAAAGTGTTATTTCCTTCCCATTTGTAATACTACGATTACCCAGCTTTTTATTTTCCGGGTCCCTTGTATGAGAATTATGTGTTTTTTAGTACAGTAAACCAAACCGAATATATATTTGAGTGCTTTTTCTTTCCACCGATGGAAACCAGAATGTGATACAGAACTTCAATTGCAATAACTGATCACATACCAAATTTCATTTATTTAGGTCATTGTGGTTTTTGAAATCACGTTTAAATGCATGCAAGATAGCAGAACAACGGACTTTTAACACTTTGATGAATTTTATTCAATACTAGCCGCCTTTGGCGACCAGCCGGTTCGCCAGTATTACCGCTCGCTACAATTTTCAATTAAATATTTTAAGTAACTGGTCTCTTAAATGATTCTCAAACAAAACATTTTTAATCTTCAAATTTTGATAGTCATACCAAACTTATATTGTTTAGATCGTTTCGTTCAATTTACTATATATATTTTGCTAATTTGTTGCCATTTCCGGTAAAACTTCAACTTTAATTAAAAATGTAAATGACGAAATTGCAATTAATATTAAGATATTTTTTAATAAAACCAAGCGTTTTATTTTATTTATCATCTTTATTGCTATTTATTTATTACTATTATTATTGAATATGAGTATTGCAAACAGAATATCTTGGTATGTAAGTCTTATGTGAACTACAAAATATTTTTGATAATTTATGTAATATCTCAAAGAATAATTCAACAAAAATTTCTCAGATTTAGCATAAAATTCAGTTTTTAGTTTTGCTTTCAAAAGGATTGAAATGAAATCAATAATAATATTTTGTTCCAGCCTATAAATATATTTCAAAAATTATGAAATCTAAATTTAATGCAGTAAGGTATCATATTCTGAAAAATATTCTGGACACACCAAATTTTAAATAAATGAATGAATGTATCTATTTTCCACGATCAAATAAGACTTATTTATGAAGTTTTGAATGCTAAAAATCTAGAAAAACTCAACATTTTCATAATTTTAGGCCAATTATTCTTAGAAACCTGCGCGCTGATTGGCGTATTTTTTTTGAAACGATCGATGGAAAATCTAAAATTATCCTTTTTTTTTTATTGAATAGTGATATTCAAATCTTCATAAATCAGTCAGTTTAAGTGATTGGAAATTAACTCTTAAAAGTCAGTGATTTAGTTGATTGGAAATTAACTCTATGACCACCATAAAATCTGTGCTTTCTCTTGTGGTGTATGCATTCTCCTTAATATCCGATCGAATAAAACATCACATACAAAAGTACTACAATAGAACAAACACATCAAAAGTAAACATAACATTTCAATAGTTGCCAAAAACAAAAGAGAGAAAAATGCAATTAATAAGCAGACGATATTTAGAAAAATACAGATATTTAGACTGGAAAATGAAATTATCCGAAATTTACCACACGCGCAGACGATATTTACAAAAGTAAAAATATTCAAACCTGAAAAGGAAAATATATGAGTTATTCCATCAATAAATGCCATAAGTTTGTTTATATCTTCATTATTTTATGAGTCATTAAATATCAAAATGGATCCAGGACTGAATAAACACCCTGTATAGAGAGTGTAAAAGATCATAAAATAATTTTTCTTGAATTTATTTTTTAGAAAAAATAATAGTTCATATTTGTTTCATTTCCTACAGACACTTGCCGAAAATTATATTTTTGCAGATTTCATTTCCAAAAAGATTTAATTTATTTTCACTTAGAGCTTTAATCAATGTGATGGCAACACTTTGAAAAAAGCTATTTTTTTCTCATGAATGCGAAACGTGCTTAATCCTCATTTTTATTTTTGACGAAAAAAATTATTGAAAAACATAGTTAAAATATTTATTTAAAAATTCATTAAAAATAGAAATTTAATTTTAAGATTAAAGCAGTAGTATCATTTAAAAGATAATTTTTTTATCTTTAACTTCATGTAAAAATCTTTTTTGTGCGGTAATATTTTCGGCAGTTATAGCAGAAACACGTCAAAATTTCGCTTAATTTTTAAATAAATAAAATTCTAGTTAAAAATTCGAAAAAATAAGCCCCAGGTGCACATTCCCGGCCTCCAAAGTATACACGTGCCAAATTTGGTAGTTGTAGGTTGAATGGTCTGGTCTGTAGAGCGCCAACACACACACACACACACACACACACACACACATTGAGCTTTATTATAAGTATAGATATAGATAAATCTATTCTTTGTTAATTACGTTTATTGAATTTTATTTGTCTAATCCCATGCGTTATTAAATTAGCTCTTTCATATGCATATAAAAGTGCTAACCGACAAAAATCAATCACTTGATGTATGATATGGATTTACACCTTAGACCTAAATTTGTGCATCATATTTTCTTCCATCTTGCTTTTTAATTTTGTAATAGCCATCATGTATGCTTTACCGAATAGCAAAATGGATGGACTTAGTGCCAGTAAATTTCGTTCAAAATTGCTAAAAATCTATAAATTTAGTGTAGAGACTAATTATAAATTTCATCTGTTTATCTTAAAGAATTTTAGAGTTATTTTGTTCACTGATTAAAATACACATGTGATTCCAAAAATTTAATTTTCCGTGAAGATTCATTAAAATCCGGAGGTTGAATTTTTTGATGATTACAATGCTTATTCTTTGTTCATTTGAAGAAAAAAAATGTGACTATTTTATTTCATTAAAATATGATCAGCCATTGTACTGCATAAAAATTTTAAAATATTCTCTGTTTCCCTTTGCCTTTAACTTTTAAAATTAAAAATTTATTTGTAGATAACAATGACAAAGCATATTGCGTTTTTAAAATTTCTGACTTCTTATATACAAGAAATGATAAATTAAAAAAAAGAAGTATACTTATGTATGACTTATTATCAAAATTACAAGAGGACATCTATTTTTTTTATAAACATAACAACATTGCCAAAGGTTTTTGAGTAGAAAATGCTTAAAGAACAAATTCCATTGATGATTCATTGATCTGGAAACAGGCGATTCAACTTTGGCTGAGACACACAAGCAATGTGCCGATAAAAATGAAACTGATTCCTTGTGACTAGATTTATTCGTAGAAACCAACGCCCAGATCCTTTTAAGTCACTGCAATAAGCTCCGAGGTAGAAGGCGTAGTTAAGATAAATTAAAAACCTGACAGCTCTTTAGTGGCTATTATAATGATTACTCGCAGATGAACGTAATCCTGAAAATAAAATATATATATCCTTGTTGTTATTTTCATTAAATCACGGATGTTGAAATAACGACGTAAAAACAAATTCATCATTAAAATTAAATTTTCGTACGAATGTTTTAATTTATGACGATTTTAAACGATTGAAGATATTATCTTCAATCGTTTATGAAATACCAACCGCCTTTAGCGTTCATTTAATTCGCCAGCAATATTGCTTTTGTTTAATTTGAATTAAATCTTGTATACAAAGCTAAGTATTCATAATGCCTCCGAGGATGAACTTTTAAGTATCGATTCTAGCAGGTATTAATGAAGTTTTAAAATAATAGCCTTGAACCTGTTTTATTTAGTGTGTACATGAATAATTCTAATTGGGTCAAGTGCTACATTATTTTAGAGCTATCAAAAACATAATTTCACCCGGTTTCATTTTATCTCCCATTTTTGTGGTAATGTAACACCATTTTCTTATTCCTCATATAAACTACGCAGAAGTGAAAAGTATCCTTTTTACTGTGGTTTGAACAACGTACAAAAATCTGGCGATGAAATAATTTGATGAAACTATGAAAATAATGTGAATTTCATTGCAACAATAAATATATCGTTGAAAATTAAGAATTAAAATATTTTTTTCAAACATTGCAGATATTTAGAAAAAAAACTGCATAAAAATGAATTGTTATCAATAAAAAGGCAATTATTTTAAATTTTAAAATGAAGTAAAAATTAATTTTGCAACAATTTTGGGATTATCAAGGAAATATTCCTAAATCCCATCAATTTAATTAATCTTTAATTAATTAATTTCTGACTGAATTTTAATTGAAATTTCAAAAGAATCGTCCCATTTTTACTCTCCAAAGTGGATTTGTGCCTAATGTGGTAGCTCTTGGCAATAAAGGGGCTGTCATGTGGAGCTCCAACTCTAAAAGCACAATTTTTTAAATGGTGTAAAAATCAGTTTTACGAAATAATAATTTGGAAGAAATTACAGAAAAGCATCGAAATATCTCTTTTTAATTTTTGATTAATTAAAATTTTTAAGGTGTGCATTCTCAATATTCAAAGTGTATTTGCTATAAATTTAATAATTGTATGTAATACGGTGTGTCCCGCACAGCGTCAACAAGCACGCACGCACGCATCCCGTTTACTCTTTCACTATTAAGAGAGTTTCACTTTAGTTTTAACACTACTACTTGAAGGTAAGAACGTTTATATTCAGTGTTTCAAAATAATGGCACATTGTATTCAATATTCATTCTTTTGTTGTGCACAGACTAAGATATTCAAATTGAAACGATGCAGTGGACATTCTCCATTTTTTTTTATTGTAGCTGAATGTGATTTACAAAAGCGAAACACGACTTTCCTCTGACCAACAGCTTTTTTTGTTTGCCTTAATAAACTTTTCAAAAATAATTTAGAGGCAACGACCATTCTTAGGGTTCTAAAGATATCATCTGCAATATAAAATGGAATTAATGTGTTGCTTGTTGTATTGATGAAAGAAAGTTATTTTACTTAGAGTATACATGTAGTTGTATTTCTGTTATGAATGTTATTCTGCAATTTGAAAATAAATATATTTATTTAAAAACTTAACTTACCAAAATTAATTTATTAAATACGTAAATTGATTAACGAAATAAAAAAAGAAAATGGAGTGATCTCGTAAATGTGTAGTTATATTACTAAATATTCTGAGGTTTGATATCTTGCATGACTAATATGTATAGTTTTATCAAATGAATAACAGAGCAGCATAACGTAAATGCATACAATTATTACTCAAATGAAACACGTTAAATACATTGAGCCAATCTTCTTTCCTTCTGCAATCTATGACCATTAAGAAACGTGGAGTGATAGTTGTGCTAAGGTAATGCAGTTATTTTTACTTAGTTATTATGAAGTCACGAAGTGATGGATTTTAGTATTTTCCTGCTCTAGTCAGTGCGTATTATGAGACCTCTACTTTTAATAAAATTGTTAAGTTAGTTTATTTCTTCATATCTTTAATATATTAATGATTTATTTTAGGTTAATATGTTTCATTTTATATTTATTATGACTTCAGATTGCCCAGACTTTTTATGGAGCATTATTGGAGTCGCTCTTTAGTTTTCTAAATATTATAATAGCAAGTGAAACCACTCATACATAGGAGATTGACTAGTTATATTGACTTGGTTAAATGTTAATATTATTCCATTATTCTATCTCTCATAGAATATTTTTTAAGAAGTTTCTTTTATTTACCAACTAGGGAAAATAAAGTTTTTAATTAACACGCTTTCCCCTTCACGTTAGCTTGGTCTGGCTCGTTATAAATCTGCCAATCAAGTCACATAAATGAATAATTAAACTGATTTTGACATTTTGTTGAAAGTTTAAATTTACGTTAATATTTATGTAAAAATATGGTATCTGACATGTGTAATGTGATTAGTTTATTTAGCAGGATACAAACTGAAAGGACAAGCAAAATAGACGCTTTGAAAACATTATTGATGTCAGTTTAAAAATATTAGATTTCTTAATACTCTTTTATTTACGGATTAAAACGTACCTTGATAGAAAATAAAGCATACGCATATGTCATATTTTAACATTTTATTTATGCAGTTTGGTAATTAATTAATTTTTCCAAGAACTATTATAAACTGTAAAAAATGAATGTTTTGAAAGATATTAAATGTTGTCACTTTGTCATGGATTAGTTTGTTTTTTTTTTCGCTATAGAACACTTGACTTCTGTAATTTTTTTATTTAAATTATCTGACATTTTTACGATACAAAATACTAGATATGTCAGTTTATTTTCTCAAATTTGACAATAATTATATTTTAATCCTTACTTTTCGAATTCAACAAAAAATGTATTTTAAAAAACTCAGAAAATTAATCTGAGGAAACAATCTTCCTAATTATTTCATGTTCTTCACATTAATCAATGAGAGTGAAACCTTGTGATATCAGGGATAAGAAGGATTATTAGCAAATGCAAATTGTAAAAACTGGTTTTGCCCTCAAAACAAATTGAAGGTCAAACAGAGGCAATGTGTTTGTCCGTTTGCGTAACTCTCATGTATGTAGATGGATTAAAGCGTTTAATGCTTAGTTCTGACAGCCAAACAAAAGGTGATTATTGCTCATATTTGGGAATTATAAATCTTGAAATTTTTTTTTTAATGAAACCTTTTTATATACTGGCTGGAAGTATTGTAATCATTAAAAAAATCAGCCTTGAGATTTAATGCATTTTGATGATTTAAACCTCTGGGAGCTCGAGAAAACTTTTTTATGCTTAAGTTAGAATTAAGTTATATACCTGTTATTCTTTAGATGAACATATGCAATAACTAATGTATTAGAATCAATTAGGCTGTATGGGTGAAATTTAATATGTGATTCTTATTTTGATATTGTTGATTTTTAATAAAATTTTATGGTAAAACCATGGGCAGAAAATGAATTATTTCAGGCCACATTACTGAAGTCCTTTCAGCGTGCTACTACACAAAAGATATAAAATTCTTCATTATATATATATATATATATATATATATATATATATATATATATATAATATAGGTGCATTTTTGTTATTCAAATAGGATGAAAGAGTCATTACAATTTCAAATTTTTTTCTTTACAGATTTCATTATATATCCAGAAAAAATGTTTTAAATATATTTAATTACTACGAACTTTCACTTTTTTCTGATAAAATTATCAACACATTTATTTGTGCATTAATTAACCATAACAATATTTTGTTTATGCAACGGGAGTTGTCTCCACAAAAATTTCACGCATACTGTCAAATAAACGGGTCATGCCAGAGAACGCCTTACATGGCATTGGCATACAATATTTACAAAATATTAACTTTTGGTGTGAATTCAGAATTTTAATGAATCTATCGAGTTATCCATGACGAGTTATTTGAGAATAAATCCCTGGTATGCGTTAATGGCATCCAAAAATCGAATTTGTGTTTTAGATACGTTTTTCTCAAAAGATTGAAAGAAAAATTTGACACGAAGCTGCATTTGTAGTCACAAAATCCCGTGCCAAAATTTGATATATTTAAATCATTGTCTTTTTATAATGATAGCGTTTACATGTTTCTGAAGGTACAGACTGACAGACAGTCAACCCATAGTTGGTATTTTCTCAAAATGCGGCAGGTGTCTACGCTGTAGATGTTAAATCTGTGTACCGAATTTTATCTATCTAGCCCTCTTCGTTTGATATTCTAGATTTGATTCTTATTGACGCATTTTCTCTGAACAGATTCTACACAAAATTTGATAGAAGTCTGCAAATTCGGTATATATACCAAGCTTCATACATCTAATTTAAAGAATTTTTTAGTTATCTTTTGTAAGAAGCAGACGGGCATTTTCCAAAAATATATTTTTGAACTCAGGACCCAAAATGTGGAGATTCGTCAAAATCTCGAGTTCAGATTTTCTGACGATTATTATACTTTCTCTACATTACGTGTACGAGAAAGGAAAAAAAATGCGGGAATCAGAAGAGAAAAAAATACTATGACTTTATCGAAAAATTAGATTAAAAATTTTTTTTAAATTGATATAAAAATATTTTCTTAGGTTTATTGCTTGAGATCTCAGTGCTACGAAATAAAAAGAAAACAGCAGGGACGACCTTAAACAAAATAGGTAATTTTTGGGAATGTTTAAAGCGGCAATTTTGAACCAGTGGGCAGGAGAACGGCCATTTCATTTTTGTTTTAAGTGCTGCTTTTTCAAAATTAAAGCCGAAAATTATGTATCAGAAATCCTTTTAAAGGCTGCATGAGGAAAGTATCATGGAATTAAGAATACCGGTTAATCGAATTGTCATGTAACCAGGTTTAAAAACCGTTTTTTTATAGCAATGCCAATGGTTCTGATTTGAATAACATTTGGTAACAATATCCAGGAATTATCAAATATGCACTAAGACATTTAATGGGGAATTAATGGATAGTTAATGGATACTTATCTGTATAAACTTACCTTCTGAACTTTAGTTTTTTTAACATAAGTACAGAAAAAAACTGAACATGAAAGTGAATTATTGTTGAAATTATATAATTTTAATCCCTATATTGATTTTATTGTGAAGGAGAAACTATGTTGAAAATTCCATTTTAATTTTGAAGTTTGATATCGGGTTTTGATATTTTCTTACATTTTGATACTATGTATTAAGAGTTTAGTTTTTTGCTTTATAAATTGTTATTTTCGTAAGATTTGCTAATTACTTTCGTAGTGTACTAAGTATTTTAATTAAATGACAGTGAAGTTAATTCAAGAAAGTATAAAATTTTGACTGGTTAAAATGAATTTAGACCAATTTTAAAATGGAGAACGATTGGTGATTTTTGCAACGTCATTCAGATCATGACAAAATGGAGATTTCATTTCGATTCTCATTTTACTTTAACATACATTCTATATTTTTTATTGAACTTAATAAGTCAATTCCATTGCATTAGTTTTAATGTTCCTTTACGCAATATTTTCTTCAATTTAAATTTATATAGCTTACAATTTTATTTGCCGATGAAACTTCAATTGCTGGTCGGAAAAGAGTCAAGTTTAAGTCTTCAAAGGAGAATTTCCTGTCTCCGTGGCCATTTCTGGGATTTTAGCGATTGGAAGCCATTCTCCTAAAATGCAGCATTCATTCTAAGGCGAAAGAAAATGAAATTCCAAGAGTTCATCATGTATTTCCATTGAATCTGTGGCGATTTGATGCAAACTGCATCTTCTGGAATTTGCATTTAATTTCACGTTCTACTTAACTAGACGCTAGCAGAAATTAAAAAATATGATTCTACAATAAAATTATATTATGATTAAAAAATATGAACTGACAAGTCAGAAAATGCTCTTCTTAATTATAATTTTTAAAATTTAATTTCGGGACTAATATCAGATGTCTTGCAAAGGTAACTTATGCACATATTAAATCCGTCTTTCTTTACTCTTATAAATGAAAGTATTGCAAATATATAAAAAGATTCATCTTTAAGATTTTGACGAATCTCCATATTTTAAATCTCCACAAGTTAAAAAAAAATGTAACATTTTTTTTTTAATTATGTCTGCCTAACTAAACTAAACGCTCGAAATGAAATTCGGCAGGGACATTCACACTAAAAATACAGATCAATATCAAATTTTTGGGCAAATTCCATCAAGTTGATTAGCTGTCTGTTAGTTTGTCTATCTATCTGTACGTAAACATAATAACTCAAAAACAGAACTTGTAAAAAGAAAGACTTTTAATATGTGAAACTTCCTTCAAAATTGTTGGTCTGTATCAAATTTTGGAACCAATAAGTTAACATAACTTTGCAACAGACGTACAAGGTATTTTTAATAATACGATGAAACTGAAGCAGACTCGCCACATGCGAGAGAGTTGAAAGGAGAACTCTCCAATCGTATAAGGCTTGTCAATAAGAAACGTGGATAGCAGGCATATCTCAAGCATATTATAGCACAACTACTAGAAATATTTAAGAAACTTTTTTTGCGGGATAGGGGGGGGATAAATATACATTTTTTCATTCTTTAAGAAACATATTTAATCTGAAAATTTGTTGTTGTGATTTACGGCACTTTACAAGCCCGCTGACAGTTATCTGCCAGCGATTTAAGCAGAATGAGCGTCTCTTGTTTTGTCAGTAGCGGCAACCAGGGCCAAGAGTACGACTTAGCTACTCACATGTCACAACCCTTTTTACGAGGCGGACTTGATTCATGCATTTCAGTCACTCATCCACAGATCGTAATTTAGACCTGAATCTGAGAAGGATCACCTCTCAACCAGTACCCCCAGTGGAAGACTTTGTTACGACAGTGGAGGACTCACCAATGGAGGACTCGCGACATGGAGGACTTTGTTACCTCGACAGATTTTATACGTGTTCCAGCCACCACATACACGGAGAGTCTTCGGCCGGCGGAGTTTGAACTTGCAATCCAAGGGATGCGAATCCAATACCCTACCAACCAGGCTATCCTGACCTAATCTGACGATTTAATCGGCATATTCATTTGCGATGAAAAAAATTTTCGAAATTTATTATTATTTCTCGAGTTGGGCTGTATATTCCTTGTGAGGAATTATACCCTCCATATATTACCAAAAGTAGACTACAGAAAAAAATGATTCAAGTTCAGTTTATTTACGACATTCTGTTTCTCACAAATATGTCATATAACTCGCATCAAAAACCGTAGTTGTGGTGAACCATATGCTAATTTCTTTATTCGATGATACATATTTAATTCTCTTTATATATTTAATTTATTTAAATAGACTTGTTTCATATTTAAGATTAAATTTTATATCTGATTTTTTACTCATTTTTTTCATCATAATTTAATTATCCGTTAGCCTATTCGTTTAATTAAATTTTGATTCAATATTTATGGCATCACCTGATGCTGAATTTTGAGAAAACATGATTTCAAGAATCAGTAATATTTATAAGAATGAATTGTAAATAAACTATTAAAAGACGGAATATTATTAAAATAAAAAATATATATTATTTTAATGCACTTATAAATATGTGTTTTTTTTAAATGTTGTATTTAAATTTAACTCATTTTAGCTACGTAAAAGCAAATGTAAAATTAAATCATTTTTATTTGTTTTGAATAGAGTAATAATTATGGCAAATTATATCTATATTCATATCATCTATAACTTTATATGATTGATAAATCTGTTGTAAACTGTTGTCATATTCCAGAGATATCCGAAACGTTCATAGATTGTATTTAGTGAAAATTTCATCTTAAAAATTAAATTAGAAATCTTATATCTTTAAAAGTTATGTAAAATCTACACCAAACGTTTATCAAAAACGTTTGATAAACGTTTATCATTTCTTTTACTTTTCCAACCGAAATACCTGCGCAAACAACAGCACGTATATTTTAATAATCGATAATTTTTATATAATAATCAGTTTTTAGAAGCCTTATAAAAACAATTTTTATTATAAAAATAGAGTATTCGTAGCAAATAAAACGAATTATTTTTAATCATCATAAGCAGTCTGATTATTTCAGATGTATTGTTGAACGATTTATACAATTTTAGTGATTGGCCTCTGCTTGATTGTTTTATTAAGACAGCAAGACTTTGCTCTTATTTAATTCCTCAGACATTTATGGTGAGACATTGCCCCCGTCTGAAAATATTAGCGGCTGCCGTCAGAAATAACTTATTTGATGTCCTAACGTCCAGCGAAACTATTTCCTTTGAGTGGTCAACCGTGTTGTGTCAGCGGGTTACTTGCCTCCATTTATAGAATGTAAACAAGCGATCAGTCATCGCCTTTTGAAATCACCAGTTTATTAAGACGATGGTCATGACCTTTCTGTGGGTGGTCACGTGGTCATAAAAAATGGAACTCTTTTTCCCTTCCGTTTTTGCTCAGGGACGAAAGTAATATTATTCTGTCCGAGGAGTTAAATAAATTGAAGTTTCGGTAAGCGTTGGCATCATAACGCTGGCTTTTGATTGTATAAATAATTTGTTAAAATAAATTTCGATTTTTTTTTCCCTTGAACTAAACTGTGTTTTAATCCGTTGAGAGTATATTTTCTATGTGGCTTTGCTGTCAAATATAGAGTTGCTTTCGTTTCATATGTAAGTAATCATCAGTATTTTTCATCAATATTGTAATGCATTTATGCATGCTTTGTGGTATAAGACGAGTTCGAAAATTCTAAATTTATTCAAAAGATTCTATGTGAAGTGTTTTCCACTGCGGGTTTGTTTTCATTTGTTGCTTAATATAGACTCATCTTATGGATTTAAAGATTCTAATTTATTCAAAAGCCTTTTTGTGAGATAGGTTTCAATGCATTTTAATATCATATATTGACTTGTCTTCTTGAGATGCGTAAGTTCAGATGAGAATTTTTCTGGATAAATTAAGTATTATGTGCATGCTATTAAAGGTGAATATAGAAATTCTAATGCATTCAAAAACATTTAAAAAAATTTTTTTTCATTTGTTTGCTTTCAATATCAACAAACTTATATCTGCATTTCCTGTAGTATAATATTAAGAAACAAATGATAATTTATTTTGATATTTTGTTTTATTTGCTCGATTATGGACATGAGACATTTATTTCATGTACTACAAAAATTATTACATAATAATTTCAAATTAAAATGTGAATTAATGAATACCAAAAAATATTACAACCAAATAACTTACAAATGGATAAAACATGTGTACGTGCGCATAAATTGTCATTTGGTTAAGTAACATGATAACTTTTGTAAGCAATCCGTAGGCGCTCTCTTTTAATTTTTAAAATCAGCTAAATTGATTCGCATTTTCTAAGAGTCATTAAAAAACTATCATTAACGTCTTTCTTGAAGCAAATTATATGCAGTTTCTGAATTATAGTACTAAAAGATGTGTCCGTGTAGACTATCTATTATCCTGTTACCAATATCTTGCACCTGAATGTTACAGATTAGCTAACGGAAATAGTATATAACATTCTAAAAATGTTTAATAACATTAAACAAAAAACTTCATGAATACTCAAATCAAAGTAACTAAAAAACTGTATGAATACTCAAATCAAAGTAACTAAAAAACTTTATGAATACTCAA
>JAPMOR010030701.1:304921-392275 GCA_026543865.1 Argiope aurantia | reverse complement strand
AAAGTAACTAAAAAACTTTATGAATACTCAAATCAAACTAACTAAAACCTTTATGAATACTCAAATCAAACTATCTAAAAATAATTTATGAATACTCAAATCAAACTAACTAAAAGAACTTTATGAATATTCAAATCAAAGTAACTAAAAAACTTCATGAATATTCAAATCAAAGAAACTAAAAAGCTTTATGAATGCTGAAATCAAATATACTAAAAAGCTTTATGAATGTTCAAATTAAAAGTAATAGTTAAAAACTGATCGAGACAAATAGTAGCCGACTAACAAAAACACAAAACTATACACAAAATAAAATATATAATTAAAATAAAATATACAAAATATACTAACTAAATACAAAATAAAATATATAGTGAATCTGCTACTTAATTGCATAAAATGCTGTCAATTAATGTTTATGATCCCATAATTAATTTTTATTCATGCTTAGCTTGATTTACTCATATAAAAATCAACCTATCTGAGTTATTAGTCGCCTAAGCGAAAGTTGAGATTTAGCTTCGGTGGAGATATTTTTCAATTCCGCTTCGTGTTAGAGACGGCGCTGAGCAATTATACATACTGAATTATACATACAGAAAGTTAAAATAATCTTAGTTTGGAAACAAATTCCATTCCATTTTTTATTCTAATTTTCTTTAAAAAATTATTACTAAATATTTAAAAAAATTGAAATAGTTTTAAAACTTGATATATTTCATTAATATTTAAAAACTTTCGTAAATGTAAAGGTTATGAAGTTTTTGTAATCTAAAATAATTTTATCTTAAAATATCTTATCTTAAATAACTTATACCTTAAAATACAAAATATAATGGAGTGATGTTTAAAATGATTCGACATGACAACAAATAAACCTGATATTTCCTTCCAAAATTTTGAACCGAAGCCATAGTTATATATTTCGAAAGTTTCTTAACTCATAAAAATAAAGCTCGATGCTAATAAAAATTTTAAATCGTTTAAGAAATTGTTCCTTTTTTAAAAAAAAATAAACTTGTTGCCGAGTGAAAGTCGATTCATGTTTCATTAAATAATTAATATGTTTGGCATTTTGATTTTATTGCTATTCTTTATAATGAAAAGTGGAGTTGAGCGCGATATAGTTGTGGGAGTAGTCTCCTGGAAATTTTCTCGCGTGCTTCCAAATAAAGTGCTATCTTCTCTCTTCCTGCATAAAATTATGAACTTTAGACAAAGAAGTGAATATTCAGATTTTTATTTTTAGAGTTTCACAAACGACTGTGTTTGAAATTTTGACACAGAAGAATTACAACTTTAGAACAAGATCGCATACCAAATTTCATTTATTTGATCTTAAATTCAAGGTTGCATTACCAAACATTATTAGATCTGGTTTTACTATGTAGTTGTTTCCAGACCTATATAATCAAGCACTGAAGAAAATAATTGATAAAAACTACTCGATATGGCTTTACTGCTGCTTTTAATTTTGTATGTATATTTATAAAACATTCATTGACTAATTTGTCATTTCTGAGTTGAATGTATACAAGAACTTAGATACTGTAACTAAGGCTACGATCTGTTTGTTGCTTACCGCAAAAACAATGCATAATTCTTTTACTTCATACCTTATGCATATTTCTTCATTGTTTAATGTTTTTTATTATCATAGCTGAGGGTACAAAATGTGCATTAAGGAAAGATTTATTACAATAATTTTTATCCCAGTAAGCAGCATAATTGCTTCTCTTCTCGCATGTGAAATATGCAGAGAGAAAATATTGTCTTGAAAGTTTGATGAATTTTCATATTCCGGGCTTTTTCGAGTAGAAAAAAAAGTATTTTTAGAATTAGGTTTTTCTGTTATTTTACTCATTTTTACGAATTTTAGAAATATATTTTACGATGTGCATTTTGGTTAACTATTAGTACTTCTTCGTAGTTAAAATTTCACGTTTCTTTGAACTATGTTTTCTAGCATCATATATTACAGTTCGTGGACAACGATATTCACTTGTATTTTTCCAGCGTACTTTATTTGCGAAAGCATTTCTAACTATTGAGAAACTCATCAGCCTTAGAATGTCCATTTCTTCTTTTTAATGCTTACTTACATCTAGCAAACATCCATCAGATCAGTATTTTCCTCCAGCTGTATGTGCAGCTTTCGCAATCATTGAATGTAATCTTGATGACATGCCTTCTCTCTTTTCACCTTCCGTAGATACGAACGTAAGAAATTCGAAAGCATAAATAATAATTTAACGTTAAGAGTTTAGACGAAACTTTACGGTGAAGAGAAAAAATTTGTTTTTAAGAGAACCTTGAGTTTTCATGTAGTAAATGTGAGATGAAGACATGTTGATTGAAATGGCGCTTAAATGCTTCTTAAAGATTAAATCATGGGAAATCATTTCATAATATTGAAAATTTGAATAATGTTTGTATCATATGTAAATAGATCAATTTAAAAGTATGGTTTCCATTAGCAACCAACAGGTTCGCCAGGGGCATTGGCTATATTTAAATCATTTAGTTGTATTTTCATGTTATGATTCCGCGAAATTGTCAGGTAATGTTGTTTTAATTGTAATATACTTTGTTCAATAATTACATGAAACTTCCTAACGAATACCATTCTCATTACGTAATAGTTTTGTTAAAAACATAAATGTTCGTATTCGTGCATCTTCTGATTTTTCTCGATTTTGTAATTTCCCTTTGTTTATTTGTATAGAACTGTATAGATAATTCACAAACTCCGTCTTATTTAACTTCCAATAATGGAAAAAAATCAGGCTATTCAATATCTGATGAAACAAAAAAAATGGTTTAATTTCAAAGCAACAGTGCAACCTGCTGTTGAAGATTAATAATTTTTTTAAATGGCGCAAATTTAGGAAACATTAGCACAATTATCAAATTAGTATCATTAGAAAGACAATGTTTTTGATACAGTACAAAAATTATTTTGATGATGTAAAAAAATTTTGTTATGTAATATTTAGGGAAGTTCTGGCGGGAAACTTCAAAATTTCATTCAATTTTTAATTAATTGGAATTTTAATTAAAGTTTAAAAAACCTGACCGAAGTGTACCCCTCTCCAAAATATACATTTGTCTAATTTGGCTAGCACACACACACACATGCATACACATGCACAGAAAGAGAGTATGTACATGTAGCTTTTGGAGAAAAAGCGTATCTTTTATGCAAAATTTTAGTATTTATTTACAAAATCTACGATTGCTCTAAAGTAAAAAAAGTTTTTTTTTTTTGTAACTTTACATATGTAGCATATCTTGTGTAACTATTATCTAAGAATTACATTAAAGATAAAAGTTTTGTGTGTAATATATGAAATTATCTATGAAACGTTGGAATTTTTGTCAACAATATTTACATTGAACTATCTTAAATAACTTTCTAAAGCATTCAACATGAAATCCATAGTTCATTACTCTAATTTTGAATCCCATTGAGATATCTTGATTATTTTTTGAGATATGACGTTAATCGTATAGTGAAATTATGAAAAAACTCTACCTTCAACAAATGCATTTAAAGTTTTTAAATGCTTATAAATAAGCATCCCTTACATGTCAGTAGTTTGCTATAACTTGGCTTTTAAATGACATAGACATTATATAAAATAAATATATCACTAGGAGTTATCACTGGAGCATTAACGTAACTATTTTTTTGGAACTGCGAAAAAGAAAAGGAAAATAAGAATACGAATTTTCATCCAAATTCATGTTTTCAATCTAGTTGGTTACCTTATCAAAAAAGGAATGATTATGGTATTCTTCTTTTTTTAACTAATAAAAATACCATGAATTAAAAAAAAAAAGTTGAAGCTATCAAATATTTTTTGAACGTCTGTACAAGCAAACAATGCTTATGATATCTATTATACAACTGTACTCTAACGTACTTTTTGTATAAGAAATTCTCTTCAAAAAAAACTTTCAGACGAAGTCGTTACATCTTTTTTTCTCTTTCTTAGAATCCATTCATTGAACTTGTCTTAGGATAGCGTGTGTCATTGCATTAGTTTGTGACGTTGAAGAATGATCCGCGGTAGATCTCCCCTTGAAGGTTACTCCATTATAATAGGATCAACAGGTGACCTCTGTTAGTTCCGCAAGCTTTTGGACTTATCGAAATGCTGCCAGCATTTATGACTTAGAAGGCCGAAGGCTATTTTGTGTGGAGTCGGTTTCTTTCTTCTGTGTAGTTTTGTATTTTGTTTGTATGATTGAAAATCTTGTCCATCTGTCAGTCATTTCCGTGTTGTGGCTATTATATTCAAATGGTATAAATTCGGTTTGATTTGATAATAATTAAACTCATTTTTATTTATGCATTAAATACAGTTATGAATTGTAAATGACATGTTTTTTATACACATTTTATTTTATTAATGGGATATTAATTTATATGATTTTCTGATTAATTAAATTTTTTTATCTTAAATTTACTATTATTAATTTTGAATTATGATTACTTGAGATTTTTTTGGGTATTATTTACTGATTTTTGCAAACTATTTTTGTTTGTTTAACCATCGATCATTGATCATTTTTATTTTGGAATTCATTAATTATAAAGGGTCATAATTAAAATCTGCGGGTTATCTATTTTGGAGTAAAATTTGTCTTTTTCTTGATGTAAAGACTTCCTGATAGATTAGATCTTTGTTGAAATTTTTAAACATTTCATTTGTTTTCATCTAGTATAATATGTAATACTAAATTTGGTTTCCCATGCTCATTAACGATTTTTTTTAAATAAATAATAACTAGAATTTGATAAAGTATAATGTAAAAAACATTTTTTTAATTCATTTTTTTTTTTTCATCGTCTCTCAGATTAACTATGTTTTGTTTTTGTTGATACCAGCGTCAAGTGCGAAATTTTAATATTCAAAATGCTCCTATCTTCTACAGTTTAATTTTTATTAGAAATAAAATTTCTGTTTTTCTAGTCATTTTTAAAATTCTTGAATTTCTTAAAAATTGCAGATTGTATCAAATGACATTTAAAACCATTGCCAATTAATTTCCTCTATTTTTTTAAGAATAATAAAAATGTAGTAAAAAGTTCGGGTAAAATTTTTTATAATATTTTGAAACAAATATAGTATTTACATTCAGTGAGAATGATATCACTTAAATTCAAATAATTTCCCCTATGTAATAAATATCAGCTTTTATTAATAAAAAATTATTTAATTAATGGCCTAGGAATGTTCACTAAAATCTCTTATCATGCTTAATGGTCTGCTTGAACTAAATTTTAAGAAAATTTGCTCTGTTTTTCTAATTTCTGTTGCGCGCAAATTATTTAAGGATTTTTACATTAATTGATATTGTTATACTTTATCACACATTTAGATCATAGTAGTTAAAATTCAAACAAATCCTTTCATTGTTATAAGGTATGTAGTTTAAATATTTTTAACCATCAACGAAAATTCAAAACAATGATTGTTTTATTGATAGTTCTTGCTGTTGGAATTTTTTCCTTGATGTAAATTAAAATGACAAAAAAAAAAAAAAAAAGCGGAGAAATTAATTTTTTTGTTTATTATCTTGCATATGAAATAAATATATAATAGTACTCCGCTGTAACTATATAATGATTAAAAGAAGTTTTTCATGAATTATTCATGATTCCATGAAATCTATTCCGCCGTTTAATTCATTACTGGGAATTCGTACTAGTTCCCAAAATTTATAAATCAATATGATGATTTTAATGAAGGCTAATTTTCTTAAGAAAGCTGAAATTCATTCCAATTTTATATTTCTAAGGGGCATTTTTGTCATGTGTATTGAAATCACTAAATGTCTAGTCTTAACCACTGTTGAAAATCTTTAGTTAATGTATATTATATAGACGAAGAAAAAGGAACTTAATTTTTTTTGTCTGATAGATGAAATATGTAAGCTATCAAAACAATTGCGCTCCGCCCTTAACTTTATAAAGATTAAAAGAAGTTCCTCATTAATTATTCATGATTCCGCGGAAGCTGTTCCTGTGTTCCTACGATTAACAAGTCTAATACATTATGAGGAACTCGCAATAGTTTCCGACGTTTTTGCTGTTTGTAGTTCCAGGAGACTGAAATTAGCAAGGAAAAATGATTACGACAGAATCCGCGATTGTATTCAAGGTGAAGGCCAGTGTGTCTTCCTAAAAACGAATCCATCGTTCAATAATGCGCTCTCACTGAACTATTAAAAAATATCAAGGTCATGGCAAGGACGCCAGTGCGCATTGTTGATCAGGTTAATAAGTCTTGTGAAGAAACAGGATTCCGTTGCCTCATCAAATCCAGGTCAAAGAAGGAAATTGTGGCCTTTGGAGAGAACAAACAGTCGTCAATATTTGCTCATCTGAAGATGGAGCAATGCAGTATTCGTAGCTTAGAGGTCCGGATCCTCACGATCGTATCAAAAATGGGCAATGTCACCGCGTCGGGATTATTCTCAAATTGCATCAGAGCTGCTGCTTATTCAATTGAAATAAAGAAATTAGGTCTTCACCTTTTGAATTATTTATATCTATCTTGGGCCAAATGTATTACGTACACTGTGGGAACATGTATTATTAGGAATTCCTAGATAAGTTGGAATATTGTTGTTGAAATGTTGTCGAATCTGCTGATTTATTTTTCGTAGGCGTATTACTGAGTGTATCAGTTTCACTTTTATCTTAAAACGAACGAAGCTGTTTTGTTTGCTGTCATGGGAGTTTCCTGGTTTGTTCACATTTTGTATCAGAAAGTAACGATTTGCTCTATGGTTTTGATCTAAATCAAAAAGTAAGTTTTGTATTTCATTATTAAAGATGGAGTTTTTCGATTTTAAAGGCTTTTCAAAATCTATTTTGCTTCCTTTCGCCTCGTTCTTCAAATTGCCTCATCAGAATAAGAGGATTAACATTCGACAGATTAGAAGACGGACAGACAGATAGAAGCCGAGACTCCTCCACAAAGTAATTATGTCGCTAAATCTAGAAATGAGAGACGATAAATGACTCTACTATTTATTGAAATCTTTGATATTAAATCCGTTTTTACTTTCTTGCAAAGAGAAAGTATTACAATTGTCGAAAAGTTTGACCTCGAGATTTTGACGTATCTCCATGTTTCTGACCACATTTTACATTTAATACATTTTTATAATTTATTTCTGTAAGTCTGGCTGTCTTTATTTTACATTTATTTATTATATTACTAGAACATATTACATTTACATTTATTTATTACAATATTAGAACATTCAACATGTAGTCTTTTTATTTTTAATTATTATTTTAAAATTATTAAACTAATATTTTTCTGTCAAAATTCTAATTCTATCCATTGAAAAGTCAAAGTCTATCTGTATGCATGTGAATTCGGAAACTCAAAAACGCAGACCTCTATATTGATCATATTATTTGTATACAGATTTTAGATCAAAATTTTAGATGTGAAAAATTGTTGCGATCAATAAATCTGTTAAAGAGGGAAGGATAATTTGTTGGTATCTAGACTCGTGTGTATGCGAACGAGATAGCTCAAATGCAACCGAGTGGATAAATAAAATTTAGTATGTGGTCTTGTGACCAAAACTGTAGACTTCTGTCTAATTGTAGTCCAATCGGTGGAAAGGAAAGCATACAAAATGCATACTCAGTTTTCTTCATTATATTACGAAGCAGAAAAAGCATCATACTTCGCCATTACACGCAGAAGTCGGAGGAGAGGGAAGGCAATCATGATGGCGGACTGTTGTGACCTTTATAGATTTGCCGCTTGCTATCCTATACTGCCATATCTTAGAGAAATGCATAAGAGAAAAGAAAAGAAAGTGCTAAATTGTTTAAATTAAAAGTTAAGTTGAAGGGAGAGCACCCAATGATTCGGCTTTAAATTTAGCAGAAGTACAGTGATATCCTGATTATGCTTCTTCAATTACCCACGCCATTCGATGGCTCTGCAATTCCGGCTAAGCAAATTCTCCCTTATATAAAACCAATCAACGCGAAAATGCTTAAAAGAATTTTTATTTTTCTTATAGGGCCTAAACAGTAATTTATTGCATAATAAAACAGCAGATTTTTTACTTATAAGTATGCTTGTTTACTTATTCGTGAAAGGAAATCAGTGAATTATTTTTATTTTTTATGTTAAAACATTTCATTTTTATTTGTTATTGAATTTTACTAACGATTTTTTTCCTCGGAAAACTGTGAGTAATCCACTGTTTATTGAATTAAAAAAATTAACATAAATATTTTATTTTTATATTACATTTATTAAACTACGAAACTCTTTTTTCCCCAATTTTTTTACTGTCTGTAATTCTTTAATATCATATATTTTTAACTTTCTCCATTTTAATATTCATGACGTTTTACTTTAGAAATTTTAGTTATTTGATATTCCCTGTGATGCTTCTAAATTAGTTTATAATACTTATTATAAGAAACTGCTATGACAGAGATAACTTTTCCATATTATGATATTTAATTTATATTAATCACAACTGTCACTTTTCAATACCCTTCGAACTTAGAAACCAGTTCAGGAACCAATAATCCCACGTCTTGAACCAAGAGTTTTTATTTTCATTAGCATGGTCCTAATTGCTGCTTCAACTAGTAAGTTAACTATTACCGCCCACCTTGTTAAAACGTCACATGTATATCACATTTTCTTGTAGGTTGCGATTTTTGTTCTTGAAGCGAGAATTCTTCAGAGTGACGCCCAGTTCTGATATTAAAATAAGAATGAGAGGAACAACATCTCCTGCACTGTTTACGAATGAAATAAAAACTTGTGTTCGGGATCTTTAGGTGTCTGAAAAACGAGATCCGCGCCTAAAGTCTAACGATTAGCGGTGCGGGCAGGGCAAAGCAGATATTATTTGTTAGGGCGTTAGAAAATTTATCGTCTCTTTTTACCTTTTGCGGTGGACGCCCACCACCCTAAACCAGTGACTGATGTTTGCTCAAGAGACGTCCGTGTCTCCTCTTTCTTTTTTCCCCGTCGCCGCATTTAAGGAGACAACTGAATGATTCCATTTGCTGCTTTCGTCAAATGTTGTCAGACGGACTGATAGATCTGGAGTGAATGCATTGGGTAAATAGTGGGATTTTGGCGAGGTGAAATTGCTTTTTCTCTCCCCCCCCCTTAAAAATATTGAAGAGGATTGACTGGAGTTGGTTTTATATTTATATTTTGGAAAGAATGGTAAATAATAGAGAGAAAGTGAGAAGGGTTTTGAACTTTTATTTGTATACTCGCCGCCATTGGCTGCTTATTGGTTCGCCGAGATTAATGCTTGCTAAAAATATTTTAATTAAATATTTTAATGTAATGTCTTTAGTTAAATTATTTTGAAATTCATATTTTGATAGACATGTAACATACCATCTACTCCATTGTGCTGTGCATTTTCCTAATTTTTCATCCACATTCTATACATTCAATTGTATCACCGGAAAGAGAAACAGTGTTTAAAATTTAGTCCGTTTTAAAAATTGTCCACCATTACTCGATTTTTAGGTTAAATATTAATTGCAAATACAATTTCAAAAATTTTATCAAAAGCATTCCGTATACTGAAACCTACACAGCATGAAAAAATAAACTGAATCTTCAAGTTTTGATCATCAGCAATGGAAAGAAAGTCAGGATGAAATGAGAGTCACATTAAGAACGAACTTTTTTTGCTAAATTATCTGAAAATATTTATCAAAAATTAATTAAAAATTAAAAAAATAATATCATTAATAAATGTGTTGTGTGTAGAATTTTAACATGACATTAAGAATGATTAGGTAATGTCAATAATAATACAAAAAGGGCTTAAGATAACGTAATTTTTTAGCTATAATGTTTTTGGAAATTATCATAATATAATAACAAAATTTAAATAATTTTAATTTAATTTAATTTTTAGTTGAAAAATTTTAAATAAAAACTCTCCAAGGTTCACATTTTTACCTTCTAAAGTATATGTGTGCCAAGTTCGGACATTCTATGTTTGTAACGCACCAACATACCTATTTATCTTTAATATTATTAAAGATTTAAATGAGTAAATTCTATAAAAAATACAGTAGTAGCTTTTTTATAGGTAATAAAAATAAATCGTGAATTTTATGATAAAATTAAAAAGGAATTGCTTTTTTTATTTGTTTCTTTGAATTTGTTGTTCACATTTCTCAATTTTTTTTAATAAGAGTTATTTATCGGAACTGTATTGTAAGATAGGGTAAGATAATACATTTCAGATGCATCATCTGTTAATTCGACAGAAGTAGCGTTACTTTTCAAACCTCGAGAATTGAGGGACTACTTCCGATATATGGACCTTCAGAGGTATGAGCTCAAGATTCTGTGAACGGGAACACAATGGCGTTTCTGTTATAAGTACAAAATCTCGAAATTTTCAAATAGTAACGCTTAATTTTTTCCACCGCAAAATGTTCAGCGCATGCGAAAACTCTAAAGAGCGTTGGAACGATACGTGTATCGCAAGAAACGAACGCGTTACGCTTGCACAGTAAAAAGAAAAAGAAGAAGAAACCTCTGTAGACGAGGGGGAAAAAAAAGAAGAAAAAAAATAGATCGCATACGCAAGGAAGAAACTAAGACACAGACAAGACACCAATCACTGATAATAACGTAGATCGTAGGAAATGAAACCTTTATTTGGATAACACATTTTCCTCATGGATCCCATCATCGGCAATTACGCATTGCATACGGGAGACTGTTGGATAATAAAGCCGAACGTAACGTAGCAGAAGAGATACTTACAATCTCACATTTGATAGTTATTTCTTTCAAATCCGGCAAAGTTTGTGAATTGATCATTTACATTCTAGATTTGAAATATCCCCGGAACCAGATCATAGGGGATTTTTTGGGGAGAAAGGCATTCTCAAAGCTGTTTTTTGTAAGTGCATAACTTGGATGCACTTCACTTGAATTGCTACCGTTCTCAGAATCTCAAACTCAAACATTTGAATAAATATAACTGAAACCTCATCTCGATCGATTGAATGGACCGATCGTTAGAGGCCCATATATCAATAAAGTGTTTTTATAATATATATATATATATAACGATATCTTTTTATCTAATTTAAATCCTAATTAATTTTCAGTTTTACCTTAATTTAACCCTTATTAACTTAATTCTACAATGTTTTCTTATTGTCTGATCCAATTCCATCTTTTTTATTTAATTAATGTTACACAAGCTTTGTAAAATTACTTGAATCAACATTTTCACACGCTTCGACTGAAGGAATAAAAATCTTTCATGCCAAACAACTTTTTTTAAATGATACTTATATTTCCCTTTCCTAAATCGACACGTATCAAATAATCCCTATTAGAATCTTATAGTATAAAATCACTAAAGGAAAATATTTCACGGGTGTTTTTTTTTTTTTTTTGCTCTTCTCTTGTGTCGTGGGCTGATGTATCTCGTCGTTTCTTGCTTGTACATAAATTATGCTTCCTCGGATTTAATAAAGTGAAATTGAAGAATTCAAAACTGTCTTCTATTCGACCACAAAACTGCTCAAAAATATTTTTGCATTATTTATATATATAATTGCCAAAAATTTGAATTTCATGTACCAAGCATCATGACACGGTAATATTTTAAGCTTTATTCATCTATCTTAATTATCTTAATTTGCTCTTAGTTATATGGCAGCAATTGACGGCCTAGGCTCCCCAAGCGACCTAACAAACAGAACGGTGCGAAACAAAACTTTAAAAAACGCTCTATAGTTTCATTTTTAAAATTCCGAAGTATATGTAATTGATCAATTGTTAATCGTGTTACTTTAATTGAGTTGATAAACAGCTAATTCTGTTCGAATTTGAAGGTAAAATTCAATGAAGTTGAAATCACTAAATTTACGAATATTTGCCTGCCACGTGTAAAAGTAGGTACTCTGAAGTCGGTATATGAAACTATTTTCCTGTTTGGAAACGATGCTAGCAATTATTTACACATCTGGAAGGAAATAACTTTCCTTTCAGATAAAGAATTACCGGCATTCACCTTGAGTCACTTTTGAAATTAATCTTTATGGACAAGATGTCCCTCGAAGTGGTAAAGATGTTATCAGAGAAGGGTTGCTGTATGTCAAGAAGGAAGCATTAGCTTTCTTTGTTGTTCTTGTTCTTTTTATATTACGTTTTTAAAATAAATAGTTTCTATATTTTTTTTTGTGTGTGTGTGGTTCATATAAATTTTGTTTACTTGCTTCAAGCGTTTACGATTTATACATTTGCGATATTAACATTTCAAAGCTGGTATAAATATAATGCCCGTATCGGATTTTCATCATTTACTTTAAAGCTTGCATGTTAGCAGTTTTTTTTTTTTCAATTGTCTATCATTTCTACATTTGGAATCTCAAAGGTCATTGTATGTTAGATAATAAACCTGAAGAAATACCGCCATGCTTTTCCAAATCGAGCAGAGGCATCACGTATTAAACAAGAGGATTCATCATTTGTCGGTTCAGCTCGTCCATCAATGTCCATGGTACTTTCATTACATGCATTTTGCAAACGAAACAGATATTACACTCCGAGAAGATTATATACATAGATTACAAATTCGACTGCGGGGCGATTGACAAGCATTCATCTTCTAGAGCGTGTCGAGTAGAGGATCTATGATTTTTTTTTTCTTCTTCTGCCTTTTGAGACGATTGGTGATTTTCTTGGGAAAAGGTATGCCAACAGAAACTTTGTTCAAAAAAAATTCTATGGATATATGAGAATGAACATTTACGCTTATTTGAATTACAGGATGTGGAGTTACTATGTTATAATTGATTTATTATAGGCTTTTATTTAAATTTACTTGTTACATATTTGTAAAGATGGAGTTTCGTTTCTTCTTCACTTTGAGGTGTCTTAGAACTCAGTGATTTTATTTCTCACCTTCTGATTACAATTCAATATTTTATTATTGTTAATTATCGTTAATTTTATTTGTTAAGCGCTATGTGGTATTAAATTCATGAGAAAAATTGAATGGGGAATTTCAGGTTATTTATGACGATAAATTTTGAAATATGTTAAAGGTTAAGCAATTACAAAACTAAAAAAAAATTTTAAGCATATTTTAATTATAGTAAAAAGAAAAAAAATATTAAAAATACGGAATTCAAAATAAAATCGTAAAAGTGCAAAGCTCTGAAAATAATTTTGTAAGGAAATTGAACCGCTTAGAATTAAAAAAAAATCCGAAAAATTCTTTGAAATTAAACAAATATAATATCAATAAGATTGAACTATCAATTTATTTACAGTATTTCTATCATAGTTTTATCTTTTTCGATTTATTTTGAACTTCACATTTTTTTATGAAAATGTTTCTTCATTTTTCAGTAAGTTAGTAAAAGTTGGTTATCTTTTAACTTACTTTATTCTTAGAGTTGATAGAATTAATATTTCTTTTTGTTGCTGTTCTTAATTTTATTTATAATGGATTTATTTATCGGTTTTATTTATAATAGGATTTATTATTAAATGTTTTGAACAAGTGGACATTTGAATTTTAAATAGTCTTTTGTGCAGCGTTCTTTCTTTTTTTCCGTGGTTAAAGTGAAAATGAATATTGAGCAAGTCAATAAATGCTAAAAACAATAGTTAAACTATGTAACTAAAATATGCAATTTTATCCGCCTTTGAAAATATATAAAAGAAATATTATCCTACCTTATAATGAAGCTTTCTTACGTAAAACGTAGCAAATCGTAAATAAATAGAATGAGCATTTATAGTATAAGAATCAGATATTTGTCGGAGATTAATTTGATTTAAAAGCAATCAAGATTGTTTTATTTCGCAATTGCATTTAATAAAGAGCCAACATTTTTATGTGTGTGAGTGAAAATCAAATATAAGTAAGATGAAATGTAAAGGTTCTGTGACAGAACTTTCACATTATACGCGAGAGCTATGAAATGGTTTGATTCTTCAAAGATTTAGTTAATTTTGATCCTCTATTGTTTATGGATTTTTTTTCATGGTTATTTATTAAATTTTGATCCTGTATTGTTTTATGGAAATTTTTTCATGAGAATTTGTTAGATTTTGATAATGTTTTATGGATATTTTTCATGAGAATTTGTTAGATTTTGATAATGTATAGTTTTACATAATTTTTTTTTCTCGAGGATTTATTAAATTTTGATCATATATTGTTTTATGGAATTTTATCCAATTACCAATTTTATTTTTTATTCGAAACTTGATATCGATATGAATATCGTTTAATCGTCAGAAAGTTAAATTATCTTTTGTAGCTTTCTTTCTTTTTACTTCACTGGAAACTATTTATTTAAAAAAATTATTTTTAATTTTTAATAAAATTTAAAAGGAGTCGTTAGAATATGCAAATGAATAATGTTATAAATATGAAATAAAGTATTATGGATTAGTAAAAATATAATTTATCATTATTGCATTTAAATATTTGTTTTTTAAATACCGGCGGACACATTTGATTCTAACAGTTGAAGAATGAATTGAATTATACTGTGACAACCTCAGATGTAATGTATTATTCATCTACACGGATATAATCATATCATAAAGCCGCGTCAAAGCTCTTTAATATTGTGAAATCATTATAAACCTTGTCTCTGGAAAGGATGCTCATAATAGAAATTGCATCACCCTCGTTCAAAAACACGGATAGTTTCATTTAAGTGAATGCGTGCGTATCGCAGTAGCAGCTTTTCTCCTTAATCTCCACCACCAATTGAGCTCTTATTTAAGGATTAATCGTAATCTTTTCTGTATCTTTTTTTTATCGGTTTTTGTTTTATGTGGACGTGTGGCGGTCAAAACATCTCCGAAGACATCTCATTCGTTCAAGGAAGTTTTGAGGTAGTCAAGGGCAAACGCAGCACTTAACTTCTCTTAAGGTGCTTCGTGGTTTTCCCTTGAAATGCGTGTTGTTAAATCTATTTTCTTTTTCGACTTGAGTTTTTTCCCTGAAAATATGACGGTGTGACACTGAGCGCCTCGTACAATGTTTCGATAACTGGAGATTTACATGAAAATTTTATTTGATTTAACTTTGATATCGTTTAATTCCTTTTGGAAACGTGATGAATAAACACGTGTAGTTTAAATTTTGAAATTTTAATTTATAATGTACAGCGAAATTTTGCTTATTCGGAGCCTATGGGATTACTATTAAAAGTTCGATTTATTGAAAAATTCAGATTAGGAAATACGAGTCTAAAAATCAAATGGTCAATATTTTGTAAGTTATAAGAGGGAACAAAAATTCATTTTTGATGTTTGTTTTTATATATTGGCATGTTTAGCAAATAAAGAATTTTAATTACTAATAATGATAATAAAAAAGTTCCTAATTACTTTTATTAATTTAAATAAATAAATCATTTTAAATCAATCAGTGGAAATAGTATTGTGATACAATAGTTACATTATAAAGCTTCAAATTAAATAATAACATTCACATTTGGCATGTTCAAGAATTTTTTTAAAATGTTCGTAATTTTTTAGCAAGTTGCAATTTAGAAACTTCTAAGAACCAAAGACGAATATAGTTTGTAAAAATCAAATCATTGTTTTGTTTATGGGTGTTGAGTATTGAATAATAATAAGTTATTTTTCACTGTCATATTTAAAATATGTTTTCATTCCTTTTTCCGTTTTAGATTTTTCTGCGTATATTATGTGTCATCATTTCTTGGAATATTTATTGGTTTTTTCCCTTCCATTTTTATATTATAATTCCAGATTTGATTGTTAGATCTTCTCTATTGCAGTATTTCTTCGCATCTGTTTCTAAGCTACTTAAAAGATCTAATCTGTTTCAATCTGTTTTTAGATGGTGATTACCAAGGCCGTATCTCGTTTACCTTTACATTTTTAGTCTGTCTAGACATAGTCTACGTCAAAAACGTATGTTCGTTGACTGAAACTGAAATGTCAATAAACTAATCCAACAGCAGAAATAATCATGAATAATACATAAAATCTGTCTTAAATATAGTTAAAAATCATCGTGAATATATTGGACTTAAAAACTGATAAGAGTATAAAATTTGTTAGTCTGATGAAATTAATTTATTCTTAGGTCCGCAGCATAATAAAATAAATGGATTAATTATGTGTTAATTTAAAAGCACTGAATAAATGGAATAATTGATATCATCTCATTAATATCATATCATAACTAATTTTTTATGTATTCGTCTCTCTCGCGACATCTACCGACTATGTTAACGCAATAGTCGATTAAGAGATTGATTACATGTAGATTTGCAAGCTACCTTTGACGATCAACTGGTTCCTGGGAATATTGGTTGTGATTTAACTCTATTAAATTTTATGCGAAATTTGATGTACTTAAGTATTTTTAATCATTAAATTGTGACAAATATTAAATCATCATCTTATTTTAATAATCTTAAGCTGTTCTGTTTTTATTTATTTATTTACATATATGTGCATAAACATTCTTAATGAAGTCGAGTCCCATGACATCTAGTGCCATTAAAAACTTTCGTGGGTAATGTATTTCAAAATGCACAGTTTTCAAATGCAATTCCGTTTCCGGTCTCATATAAACTGTCAAGTCAAAAAATAATAAGCAAAAATCTTAGCTTTCAACAACGGAAAAAAAATCACAGGCTTAAACATTGAAGGAATCAATGAACACGGTTTGAATTTCATTGCAACAGTAAAAATTATGTATAAAAGTAATTCTATGCAAAATTTTGGAAAATTCAGTAAAATTTGTTAAAATTGAACAATTTGTGCAATTAGGAAAACGATTTTTTAAATTTTAAAATGGAGTAAAAATTAATTTATATGATTTAAAAGTGTTGGTAAAAGTATTTTTGGTATTTATTGCGGTGAAATCTCGCTTATTTTTTAACAAAAATTTATTTATTCGAAATTTCGAATTCGAATATTCAATTTCAAAAACAAAATCACTCAAAAGTGCACCTTTCTACCTACCTTACAAATTGTATCAGTTCTAAATTTGCTAAATTCATATCATATGACCTGTCCTAGAGTGCATTAACACAAGCAACAATTCGCTGCAGATATTAACATAATTATATTTCGTTGCTGGTGTTCCTCGCATGCCCGGCAGTTGATTCGTTCAGATCGCGATGAACATGTTAAATTTATCGATTAATATGTATTAAAATATTTTAATTTTAAATAAAAATATTGATGGTATATTTTGAAATTTTACACATCATTCATCGAATATCAACTAACATTTTTCTCTGAGAATATCTGAAACAATTATTTTAAATTTCAGTTATATATTTTCACACTATACAGAAGGACCAGATAAACCATTTATAAACAATATTTGAAAAAACGTATAAAACGTCAACATATATTCAGCTTATATTTAATGAAAACTTTCAATCAATTCCAAACCAAGAGAAGATTTAGCTCCAGGAATCGTTTTTTTTGGGGAACAGTTCTGCTTATTCCAATTGAATCTAGACAAAATGACTGGAGATTATCTATGAATGATTATATGGTTTCTTTGCTATATTCTTAATACATTTTCTAAGAATTTCGTACAATAATGTTTATCACTTCGGTTGACCCATTTCTTGTTTCATTAAGGCCATTCAATGGCTTCTGTTGTTCTGCTCTCAGATACTGAAAGCACAACTGCATTTCTCAGAAAGCTTTCGCAATTCCGAATTTTCAGGAAACGTTTGAGGAAAATGGTACATAAAAAGACCACCTCTGCTCCCCTACAGGCAAGGTGCAATTCTTCTTAATTCGTATCCTTTTATCTATGATTGAATGACCGAAACATCAAATCTATAAATACACGTGGAGCTGTATGAGATAGATGATATGGATTTCTGTTTTATTAGGTGACTTATCTAGTTATTTTATTTCTGACTTTGTTTTTAATTAAATAAAGAATTTATTCTGAAAATCCTTTTTAGCTATTGACATCAAATGTGCATATTTTGCTCACATTAATCGGAAATATAATTTTCATTAAATCTACAATCATTACAAGATTTCGCCACCAAAATGTATAATGTGCGGTCACAAAATTGACCCAACCAAACCCATGATATTCTGGCGTACTTAGATAATATGCGATCTTATATGTTTAGCCTCCAACTGTAAAGTAAATATCGGACATTTTCCGATAGGTGGATTATGTCCATAATTTGATTTTATGGTAACAAGACACGGATTTCATTTCATTTATATAACTTGTTGTGTTATTAACTTATCGTAATCATATTCAGAAAATTGAAAGTGACTACTCCGACTCGTCCGATGGCATACGGATATTTTGAATAATCGGAACACTGCGACAGCATAAGTAGGATTTCTGGTTGAATCCCAAAGGCTATCACCGGCTAAGGGACACCGTCTCCCATAGGAGGCATATCCCGTCACGAAAGGGGAATAACAGATTACACAAAATTTTTGTAAGCATCAAGATGGCGAGACCAATCACAAAACCAAAAGTCTCAAGGGGGGTATTTTATCCCCATACATGCAATGTCTCCCTGGAGAATATGCACACACGAATGGGCCGAGGGACAGTCAAATCGTTAATGGATTTGATTCAAAACTCAATACAGATCTACAAAATTTCATTGGTCTAACACATTCAGATGGGAATGCTGTCTTTTTCAAAGACAAATATAATTCAAAAATTGATCCCCCCTTATTTATTATATGTTTTTAAACAATTAACATATTTTCTCATTGAACACGAGCATCTGATGAATGTTAGTGTCGGAAAAAAAACTTATTCAAGGGAGGCAACTTGAAGAAATGCATCTCCAACGGCGGAAGTCTTAGCAGAAGGAAAAAAAGTGCTAGAAAAACAGTCTTGAGAGAAAAAAAAAACATGATAATAAAAATAGTAAATAATGTTGAGCCATCACATTCAGTGCTGCTGCCTTCCTTTCTTATTTCAGTTTGTCGACCGCGTTTCCTGTAGGGAGTGTTTTCCAAAATTATTTATGCTTGTGTATCATTGTTGGAATCAAGCGGAGTCAAGTTACTGGTTGATAATAAAATAAAATAAGGTTACTGAGGCTATAAGTATGATTTAAAATAAAAAGTATTAACCGAAAAATATATTAAAAACTTAAATTAAAAGAAAGAAAAATAAAGAATGTAATAAGATTCTATTATGGATGAAATAACTCGTTTGAAAGAATTGTACAGGTGCAGGCAAGTTATTTCTTAAGCGTAACTATCGTTATGACATTTAACATGAGCAAAAATATAAATGCGCATCATGGCAATGATAAATAGGTTAAAAATTGAAACATTTCAAAGCGTTTTATTTATTTATTTATTTTTATTTTTGAACAGTTGTTTTATATTGGCACAATACGTTTCTGAATTCCATCTGTTCAACAGTTTATTTAACATTTATTTTAAACTTGTGGATTGATTATTTTATCTTGTGTCTTATAAAGTTTTATTTCTATGCCTGAAAAAATTAAATGAATTTTTACATGTATTTTGGGGCATGCTTGTAAAGGAACCAAGTCAACGATAGCGCCTAAGTTATATAATTATTAAGTAATACATACAGATAGACAGAGGTTAAATAACTAGTCGCTTATTAATAGCGATCCGTTAATTATTTACATTATTCTGCAATATGCTTTCATTTCCATTGTTATGATCAACGTAGTTTTAACTTTTAAGAAAAACAGAAGGAGAATGTCAGTTACACTTTTTGGATAGATATTTAAAATATTTAAGAAGGATTTTCATTAATCCAGTTGTATATTTCAGCAATCAGTTGATTCTAAAGATCTCATAATCTTATGATTAGAACGAATAAAAATTACTATTGTGGTGGTATGTGGATTATTATGATCTGTGCAGGAAGCAACAGGACGAATGTTGTAGGAAACATTTCTTTAATAATCACATTCACACACTAAACAATTACAAACACAAAGACAAGACATTTACGCGCGCGCTTCACAGTTCAGCGTCACATCTCCTTCTCATTACAATCGCAATGCGTTATGGGATTACATATGGGATGGCTTAATCAGGTATCGCCATCTAGTATCCAAAAGAGAAGATAAGTGTAATGCAATTGCTACATTATCTATATTTTCCAGTTTATAGTGCTGTTGACAATAATTTTTTATTTACTTGTTGGTTTTGGAGTTCCAATCTTTTTTTGCATTTAAGCTCCATTAATGTAGAAAAAATAAAAATAAATTCGCATGAGTAAATTATTAAAAACCTTATGATGCTTTTAGTTTATAAATTTTTACTTTCTTGCATATGAAGCATGTATAGGGACAACACTGTTACCATCAAAATATTTTACCTCGCTATTTGGTGAATCTCCACATTTTCAACCTCTCTTAATCCGAGAACTAATTTTTAAAATTATTTCTGTCTGAACAACAACATAATAAATAGAAATTTGGTGTGTATTCCTAATGCCAAAATTTGTAGATTTGGTGTTAGGAATAAGCACGAAATTAATTCGAATTTGGTCGAATTCGTCTGCTAAAAATGTATCTTTCTCTTTTCTTAAGAGAACGATAACTCAACATAATAGAAAGTTATAACCATTAACTTCGATTTATAGTTTTATGATCAGAATTCTAAACAACGTGTTTCAAATTTTGGACCAAATCCATAAAGGAGTTCCATTTGTTTATTCGTGAATATGTGAACTCTATAACTCAAAAACTGAATTAAATAGGATTTCTTTTGGGATTTTTAGTATTATAGTTGTTGGTCTGCTTGGAAATTTGGATCCAAACGATCATAATAATAAGTTCAGATACATGCTCGATTCTTTTCCCTGTATTACTTAACAGTACCCAACTATAGGAATGAAATATAGTTTATTACGCCAAAATTGTAGATTTGCATCAAATTTTGAATGGAATTTGAGAGCGAAAAGCCTGTTGTCTGTTCATATATATACGATCATGATCAACATGAGGGTACTACGAACTAGATAGATGAACTATAATATGTGAACTTCGCACCAAAATTGATCCTCCCGCTGGTGTGGTGTGGTGTGCAGAGGGGGGTGCCAGCTCAAGTGTCGCCTCATCATCTGACCGCGGTTCAAAATTACGAGGTCCGTCCCAAAATAACCCTAGTGTTGCTTTTCAACGGGACGTCAGTATAACTAAACTAAACTAAACCAAAATTGTTATCTGTATCAGATTTCGAATCCCATCGTCAAGGGAAAAAGTAGATGCTCAAAATACGAATTAGATTACGAAGATTAACACTGAAAGAGTCGTCTCACATAAACATTTGAGAAATGCGAAAGCAGAGCATTTCCGCTGTTTCCAGTGTTGGATTTCGACTAAGTGGTTAGATATTTGCCTTGGGCCGCAGGGCTAAGAGTAGATCATGGGCATTATTACCTTAACTTCTCAATAAATTTTTGTATATTATTCAAATTTTATGAATTGGGAAATATCAGGATAAAGTCAAATTTAACAATTATAATTGGCTTTGCTATTTATTTCATTATGTTCACTCAGTTATTATTTTAACTCTTTAAAAGGCAATTTTTTCTAGTTATGTGTATTTAAAACAAATTAGGATTGAGGCTGACTTAAGAAAAGTGAATCATTTAGTTAAATCTTATTTGATTAATTAATTAATTGATTAATAGATAAGTAATTAATCAAGGCATGCTATTTTATGTGACATAAAGAACTGGAGCATCTAAGTTTCTATCTTATTGAAACATTTGTCAGAAATACCAATCTATATAAAGTCACACAAAGGTTGATAAATTTGTTGTGAAGCGTACTTCCCACGGCTCTAGACAGGGTTAAGTATCAAACGTCTGCTTATATATAATTGCGTGTAAACATATATTCTGTGCAGTCCGTCATGAGTCATAATAAATGAGAAGATACATTCCCACAATGTTATTAAAATTAAAATAAAATTAGCTAAAATAAATCATCAGTGTGTTGTTTGAATTTAAAATATTTTGAAATGTGGAACTAAATCGACTAATTTATTAAAAGAAGAGTTCTTGATATACTTAGGGCCACAAGATGTCTTAATCCGCCTGTAGCTGTTTGTATAATATTTAAAATCAGAAGTACTCGTTTATTAAACATCTGAATAAAGAACCTCTCAAATTTTAAAAATGGAATTTTATTGGGTTTGCTTTAATGTAATGCTCTGCTTTAATGCTCTGATGTAATGGGCTATTTTAATTAATTAAATTTGCTCAATGTCACACATGGGCTATTTTGATTTGATTTTGATTTTGCTCAGTTTCACACATGTGGAATTGCTCAATGCCAGGCTTGAAATTGTTTTTTTCTGCTGTCTTTCACTTTGATTTGTAAGAACTAATCAAAACCTGGAATTCTTATTTACGATTGCTCGTTAAGATTTATAAGCCATATACGAGTTATAGCCCGTTATGGATATTCCAGGTATGAATCAATATTTATATTGATGATGTCTGAAATATTGCGTGCAGACACATCTTTTCTGTGTGATTTACCTCAATCATTTTTCTTAGAGGTTAGTGTTCAAAGCCAATAACCTGTTGTGATCACAAATAAATTCCTAGAGTCACACGTAATTTGAAAATATTTTTTCTTTACAAAACTGCATTTCGTTGGTAATGGGCAATGTATCTATACTAAATTTCATTTATTTTATTTACCTTAGAAATTCACTTGAAGAAAATAATAAGTTTTAGTTCGAAGTTCGGAATCAGAAAAAACTGCGTGGGTGTATCGTTCGTATTGAAATAGCATTTTTTGAATGAATAACAACTATATGATATATAGATGCGCTTGCTGTTATTTTCTAAGCACCTGTCTTAATTCTGTTATTACATATAAGTGATTCTTATTTTATTGGTTAATATGTTGGTGGGAAAGCTGAATATTTTTGCCTATTATTCTTGGCGAAGCAATGATACCTAATTCGCGATAATTTGAATTCTCTGTGTGAATATTGAGATGAATTTGGATAAAGTAGAATTGAGTTCTTATCATAAATGGAATATGCAGATATTTGTATAGAAAGTACTCCTGAGAATTTTATTTTGGCAGCCTCGGGTGTTTAATTAATACCATCTACAAAAAATTGTAATAAAAAGAAATGGTAAATATTTTTAGAAAGCATTGATTAATTTCGTTTAAGATAAACAAATTTAATTTTGCAAATTTAATTGTTGATATTATATGTTAACATTTTTTTGGTTTGTGTCATTGTTGAGGCCGCTATGGACTAGTGAGAAAATCTGTAATTAATAATGAATTTAGTATATTCAGGCACGTTGCTGTATATTGAATACTACGATATTTCTTTTGTGTACCCATTATTGTTACTCAACAACGCAGAGTAAATTTTAAAAATAAAACAAAGATAAAAAAAAATCAATTTTAAAATATTATCATGCTTCAGTGTTTAGGATTAGAGATTCGAATCTCTTTTTATAATTTTTTTATTTCTCAGGTAGACCAAAATATAATAATACATCGCTTTAATATGTGTTATTTACTAAATATTCGACATGCTGTGGAGTAATATAATGTTTAGAAAAATACCTACTTTATAACGGCTTAATTCAGTTTGTATTGCGATTATGTTGACCAAATTTAGTTTGAAGTCGAAGTGGCGACTATTAATTGACGCGCCAATGATAAAGAATTCCTAATGGATCTGTACTTTAAGATGTAGGTTGGCGTTATGCTTGCGGCACTTCTTGCATGCACGTTTGTATTACATTTCGATTTTATCATATTTCCCTGGCCTACAGCTGCTGTCATTCACTAATATACTTTAAGATTAATTGCCTGTTATCTGTCATTATAACAGTTTTGAAAATAAACATTTGAAATCTAGTGTGCAGTAATAATATTAATATTTTAATACATAATTCAAATTTCTTTCTAAAACTGGTATTATTTCAGTATCATGAATTAATACGAATTTAATAATGCAAATTGAAAATATATAGATAAAGGAATGAAAATAAAAATTAAAGGAAAGTCTTGTAGAAATTTACTAAAACAATATTTTTATATCTCATACATAAATAGCTATATACATATATGCTTCGATATAAACATACAAATATTTCTTATTTACATAATACTCTTTTAGCACATTATATGCTTTATTTATTGCAGTATCCATAGCAATAGGTTGTCCGTAACTCTAAATATTATTTATTTTATTGGCTTCATTTATCCATATAAACGAATAATAATAATAACCCACATACATGAATAATGATAATAAAAAATAATAAATCTATTATTATTATTGAAACAGATAAATTGGGATTTTTCGCAGAAAAGTCCTAAAGAGAGTCACAGTTGATAGATATTAAAAGATCTCAGTGAAAGGAGTAAAATTGAAAAGAAAGCGCTTATGAAAAAAAAAGTGTTTTTGAATCGAAATTTTACGAGACAAAATTTTTTGAATCGAAATTTTAAGAGACGAAATTAATTGCTGGTTGAAATTGAACTTGTTCTAAAGATTTCTTCTTTGAGTTGAATACTTCAAACAGTGTACGAAACTATGTTCAATACCATTTTGTTGGTTACAGGAGAGACAGTCAGGGTTGTTATAAAGTCCAAATATATTCTATAAAGCTAGGGTAATGATCAACTGACTGATTAGACGTAATATTATTACATCTTCTCATCTATATTTAAGCCAAGTAGTAAGGCAAAGAATGAAGGAAATATTAACTAGAGCTTCTTGGTACTTACTATCATAATAAATGACATATATTACTAATTTAAAAAAAAGAATAATAAATTAAATTAGCGCTTATTACTTATTTAAAATCTGCTTTTACCAATCCTGATTTTAAGAGAATTTTTTTTTTTTTTTTATTTTATGTAAACATTTTAAATCAAAACTTTCAGTGTCTTTTTTTAAAATTGTTTTACTCTTTTTATTTTTAAATTTGCTATTTTAATACATTTTTAGTTGAATTTTTTTTCTCTTCGATATCTTTTAACTGCATTTCCATGGCAACAAAGTTTAAATCAGACAAAATGAAAAGTCACCAATAAATAAATTATTGGAAGTTGATGATTTAGTTAGTTTTTTTTTAAATTTTATCTTTCTATGAAATTGGTCCATTTATAAAATATATGCCGTTTGTTAATATATTCATTTCAGATTGCATTATATATTTTTAAAAATTCCAATTTTCAGTCATCTTTATGTCTAAAATAGCATAATATATTGTTTCTTTTATAGAAGTTTTCAAATTATCGAGAAAAAAATGTGTTTTTTTAATTTTGATGTATGACATCTGAATGCTTTGAATGACTTACTTTTCCATCTACTAATCATATTTCCTTAACAAATATACTTTATAAAACTGTTCAAGTATGTGAAGAAAATAGAGAAATATTCAGAAGAAAATAAATGACTTCCATTTGAAATTTGAGAAGCTTATAATTTTTATTTTCTACTATTAAAAATTAAAAACAATAAGCTTTATCCCCTAAATCCTTATAACAGATCAATGAATTTTTATGCGTCGATAAAATACTGAAATTAATCGCATTTAAGCAAATGCATCAACCGACCGTAAAGAGGAAATATTACAATCAAAGCTTCGTTATATTGACCTATCGAGAAAGGATTTACTCTGATTTTCTAAGAAATACCACAAAACGTGTGTTTATTGAGGACAATATAATAATTCTGGTTCGCTTCTAAATTCTTGCCCTCTTTCTAAAGGTATGTATGGCAAACTTTCCAATCTTGTACTAATCTGTAATAAAATAGATTGAAAAAGTATTTCCATATCATGCTTTTTAGGTAAAAGCATAAACTTATTATTTACATTCTTTTCGAGTACGGAATGTTAATCTACATGTATCAGACAAAAATTGATGTCCTGAATGTTATTTTATTATTTTTAACAATCCATAATTTATTGTCGCCTTTTTTAGTATATTATGCATATTTATAATTTATTAAAGAACATACAATATTTATTAAAGAGAATATTATATATAACATATTAAAACATTATTTATTAAGAACACATTAAAGAACATATAATATTGTATTTAAAAATATTGTGTCATAATTGTTTCACATTATTTGTACTACATTCAGTATGCAGTAATTTAATAATATGCGCAAGATCGTTTTTAATTGGCGATCTATAACCAAGCATTAATTTATAAGTTTTCACCTTGTATAGAAATATAGTTTACTGAAAAAGATTATCACTGAAATAAATGCGATCGTTTTACCTTCAACTCTTCACATCACGACATGAGCAGAACGGTTGAAAATTGAACAGAAGCGGTTTGTTTGGTACCTGACACGTGACCGTGAATTGAACTCATTTTCAACCGTTCTGCTCATGTGATGTCTGCCGATAACGTTGACGAAATCATTGTTTAGTAAATATTACGCTAGCCGATCAATTATTAAAAACTTCTGATTTTTTTAAAGATATTATTTCGAAATTATTTCTCCACATTTTCTTAGTTATATAATTTTATTTCTTATATTAAAAGTTTAATTAGTATTTTCAATGGAATTATTGTTTTTGCATCATTAATTAACATCGTTTTTTAATTCGTTTGGTGCCGCTTTATTCTTTCCTTTCCCATATCCTCCCTCCCCCTTTTTTTTATCCGAAGGATATATTTTGACAAATGACTATGGCAGTGTTTTTGAAAAATTACATATGTTCTTTTTTACATATTATTTAAATATTATTGAATGTTGAATCTTATGAATATATTGGGTTGCTTAGAAAGTATTTTTTTTTTTTTGAAATGAAAGACAGTTTTCGTATAATAAACAAATACTTTATTAAATTATATATTGGTCGCTCTGGTCCAACACCTTTTGCCATCTTTCTGGTAGTAGCATAATTCCACGCTCATAAAATTTTAGGTCTTTGCTGCCAAAAAACTGTTCGAGGTGGTTTTTGACCTCCTCATTTGAGGTGAAGGTTTTACTGTCTAAAAAATTTAGCGAACCAGTTCTGGCACTGGCATACTGTCAACACACCTTCTCCATACACATCGGTCCATTTCTTTCTGGCTTGAACAGCATTTTTACCCTTTCTGTAGTAAAACAGTAAGATATGTCGAAAATGCTGCTTATCGCTCTCCATATTTAAAAGGGCTCCAACCAAAAACTACTGCGTAGAATTAATTGGAATTTTTCACACACACGCCTTGCTATATGAGCTCTCAAAGCATATAAAAATTATACGGCTTAAATGTGAAGTTGGGTGCAAAAAAATACAATTAAATCCTCTGTCGGGAAAAAACGAAATTACTTTCCGAACAACCCAATATAATTGAAAAATACTTGTAATTAATTTAAATTACTCACTACTTTCCTATTAGCTATACATAATGCATTCTAATATCAAAAAAATGCTTTGAAAATGAAATGGCCATTATTTTTGTGATATTATAAGTATTGAAAAAAATGAAATAATTTTGTTTTGCTAATTTTTTTCTACAGTAGCGTATTCTGCCTTGATTTAAAAAAATTTTATTGACCAAAAATATTCGACTTGGCCATGATTTTATAAACTTTATTTAAAATATTACAAAACTGATATTGAACCAAAAAAATAAGAAAAAAAAATTTTTTTTCTAATTATTTTATACGGATAAAATGTTAAAACGTAAAAATTATTTTAAGAATGCGGACAAAAATTATTCTTGTTTCTTCAATAAAATTGATTTGTAAAGGTAACATTTGTAAGTTATTTTTACGTAGTGTGATAAAGTTATATAAATTATTTCTTGCTTCACTTCCATAATTGAATGAAACAAAGTTCTAGTCTATTTATCGTCACTTTCGAAACTCCTCATGAAAAAAATCATTAGATGACAAAGAATTGATTTGCGCCTATCTGATTCAGTTATTCACTCGCTTTGAGAATACGTCTCGAAGATAGAAGCCTAACAATTAATTCGATGCTTATTTTCATCCTACATTGTTTATCATTTCATTACCGTTCACTTGGTATCAAGTGGCACCAGAACTAATTTTGGTTCGCAGATGGCAGCGATGGAAAAATGACATACCCAAACTAATTATGGCCTGCTCCGTTGTTATTACAGAGTGGCAAAGTAAACACTGGGAAAAATAGTTTCCTTTCATAGCTAAATGTTTATTCATATATTTGAACTAAAATTAGGTTTATTTCTGAAAGATGGATTATGTTTACTTAACTTAAACAAAATATTTATATTTTTAGTAAAGAGGGAAGATTTAATTGTGATTTTTGGATATCCAAATACATTGGGGCTTTCTGAATTGCATAAAAACTGACTGCTTATTGTGATATAAAAGAAAAGAAAACTGATTTCGCATATTGCGGAGTATTTTGTCATGATATACTTTTATATTTATCGTTTCTACATTCTATGTTTGCAGTTGGTGATTTACGCAGCGAATATCGCAAAACATCAAAAACATTTAATTATACAGCAACACACACACGAAGGCATTACAGTAAATGATTAACTAAGAACAGGAAGGAAAATTAAGAACAACATCGGAAGGATCTTCAATCACACAGAATAAATGTGACATATTTTTTTTTTTTTTTGAAATCTGCAAGCTTGCGCATGCGCAGCATTAGCAGCTTACATAAAGGTAGATTCTACTTTAGGATAAAGGGGGTTGAGAAGGAGAAAATGAGCATTAATATTGTTTGCGAACGGATTCTAAAACCCTCCGCGCTTTTGCGCCTGCGTTAGGATGGGTTTAATTCAGCAAAATAGGGGTAAGAGAAAAGAGGAAAGGAGGAGATGTTTACATTTAACAATAAATTTAATTTCGAAAATGCGCACAGCCTTCCACGTGTCACCCCTTTGTGAGATAGAATTGTTGAAAAGGGGCCGTCTCAGGATGCTGAAACGAACAACATCTTGCATGTGCTTTCTCTAAAATAAATCTTAAGAAGTTAAGAGAAATTCTCTAACGATGTACTTTGTATTTCAAGATTTTGAGACAAAATGTTGCCTTTTTTTATTATGTTTTATAATTTTGGAAAATCAAATTTTAAAATTTGATATGAATTTTTAGAAAATATTGTCAAAATCTGTTATCTGTTAGGGTTTAGTTATTTTTGACTTTTTTCATATATATTTTACTCATATCTTTAATACAAAAATCTGCATTAATTTTAAGAAATTAAAACTGTTATTTCTGTCTTAGCTATTCCAAAAATAGATAATGTTTTTGCATTTAACAAGGATTTGTAGGTACTACATCGCGTCTTACTGGAATATATTTCTTGAACCTTACTACTATAGATCATGTACTTTGAATTTCAGATCTTTATAAACGAATTTGCATAAAATAGTAGTCATTACATTTTCATACTTCTGATCCAAGTATCATTCGAGCGAAATGTCATTGATTATTCTTCATTGGAATATACCCTTCCCGTTTTAATCTGATATTTAAATTAAATGCTAGTTTTAACTTCGCATTTCATGTATGAAATTTCAGAAGGTAAGCTTATTTATGTTTTTGGGAGATATATAAATAAATATTAATATCAGCACTTTAAATCATTTGATCATCGTTCAAAATTATTAGATATATTTAAAAATTTCCGCTTGCTTTTTCAAAACCAATACATCGATGCGACTAAATTTTAAAAAGAATGCAAAAACATTTGGGAAAACTTATTGTTTAGAACTCTCTCTTTTTGTTATCTTTTTTATGAATGTCAAAAAATAAAATCTTTTTTTAAAAAATAATTTCTGTTGTTAGCATATTTGAAAGTTCTCAAAAATATCCTGATAATCACATTTTTGTTTTGCAACTTAATAAATTAAGAAGGTTTCTTTTTGTTTAATAATAAAATGATAGTAAAATTTTTTGATTATTAATTTTTGTGTATTAAATTATTAATTATTTTTTGTGAGTGTGTATTGTTTGTTTTTAAAACAAATATTACTGATTTTTTAAAAATGTAAATAAATATATTGGATTAATAAATGCTCGTTGTGACAAAGATTTTAGAAATATCTTAATATTGCTTTGCCTAATCTCAAAGCAGAGCCATGCAATAATTTTTCCATAATCTGGTATTTAGCTAATCCATTCTCTTTGGATTAGATGAAAAAGACGCATGGGGAATGTGATAGAGAAAACATTTTCATGTAATCAGATGTCAATGATATTGACTTGAAGAAACAATGAGATGCGGCTCAGACTTTGAATTATTTTTGTATTTTTTTATTGCATACAGTATCATTTTTCTGTATTATTTTGTATATTTTGTTCAATAAGAAAATGTTTTGTTATTAAAATGAGTTTTTGAATGAACTTCTACTTATCCGTTACTCCTTTGGCCCTAGATCTGCCGGATTATCTAGATAAGCTGTATTCGTATGCTTTTAAAAATAACTTTACTTGAATGCAACTACTCTTATTTTTCATAGCATTAAATTTTTTTCTGTTGCTGAATTTATTCTCTTTTCACTATTGCTGCATTTAGTTTTGAATCATCACCAGCTTATGAAATATTTTAATTGCTGAAATATAAAGGAAAATTTTCGATATCACTTTCTTTTATATTGCAACATTTGTATTTCTGAAATTTAAACTATAATTCATTTTTACTAATTTATTATATAATTTTTTTCATTATTATTTCATGCACTAGAATGATCATAATAATTATATTTCTATACTGCAACTCCACATACCGAATGTTAAGTAGCATGTATAGGAATATAATGAATTTTCTTGCACTATTTACTTGATGCAATGCTTTTAAAATGCTCTAATATGTCCTGTAAGATGACAGACAAAATTTATTATTGTCAAAGCAAATAAATTTTTAGCCAACCCTTTTTTTCCTTGTATTTTGCTTTACTTGGACATATCCTGAGCAAAGAGCTATGAAAAGATCTTAGATTCCGGCTTTCTTATTTAACAACATTCTTGCTTTCCTTTAAATTGTGTTTTTCGCAACCAGTTTGGTATTTTTCAACATTTGGCGAGTTTTCAGGCAATTAAAAATTTCTATTTTTGAACGTATCATATATATGTAAATTCAGTAACTGGAATTTTAAATCTATTGACGCGTTTAGAAGATAAATAAACTTACCCATCTACACATATTTGTTTGTCGCAGGAATTTCTTAATGAGTTTTAGTGTAAACATTACACAAAACAAGAATTTTCATTAAATCTATGAAATGGTTGTTTCACTAAGAAATATTTATCTTCTTAAAATCTAAGTTAGTTGGATCATGTTTATTTACGAATAGCTGTTCCTCATTTGCATGTGTTTGTGCTTTTTGTCTAAAACAATGAAATTTAAAATATTCTGTTTATTCTAGAGATTGCCTTTTGACATTATTTTGTGACAGTTAATTCATTTATCAAATAGAATAAATAAGATGAAGTAAAGATTATGTATGTACCTGGAGTTTTAAATTTGTAAACACCGTTATTTTAGCCAGATTCTGTTAATTAACAGAAAAAATGATCTTGTTAATTTGTTTTCGGTTAGTTGTGTTTATTGTGATTATATATATCGAATAAAAAAGATTTCAAACTAAGAAAATATAAAATACTGATTAATTTTAAATTAATTTAATGAATTCCATTTTAACCCATTTTAAAAATGGAATTAAAATTGCAGGAATATTTTAATATTTTGATAAAATGTTTAATCATTCTTATTGTTGGAATCGAAACATAATTATCAAATTGGGGCTCATCGATAAGTTTTCAGGATTCTTTTCATAATATATTTATAAAGAAATGTTTTATAGTATAATTGATACTGAAAGATTTTTTTTCTTAGTTGAGATGTCCCAGTTCTGAAGTAAGAATTGGCTAAACAAAACATCTTGTGACATCTTGTAAAACTTGACACTTTAATTTAATGTTGTGCCTTTTAACAAAACTCTTTAAATTGTTTTAAATTTAGAATTAATTCATCACAATTCAAAAAATTAAAAAACTTACAATAGATTTTAAATATTGAATTACCCAGAGAGTATAGTGCATTCCAGAATTAGAAAATTAGTACTGATCATGAAAATTCTAATATGATCTGTCTTCAAAGCAATCTGAATATTAAGTATTTTTCAGAATGTAGAAGATTAATTCTGGAATAGGCCAATCCTAAATTATTTTTTACGAAGCAATCTGAAAATTATATTATTTCTGGTGTCGAAATTTGTTCCTGGTGTCGACCAATCTTAAATTATTTCTTGCAAAGCAGTTGGAAAATTAAGTTCGTTTAGTAACATTAGCATTCTGTTTTTTAACAAAGTTAATTGCATTATGAATATTATTTTAAGTAAATATGATTCATACTTTAATGTTTTCCCAAACAGTCATTGTATACTTTCGCCCACTTCGCAGGATACATTTAGTTCTTGGTTCAAATTAGTCATGAGAAACCCTGGTCCGATTCGTTTTAAAGTGAACAAACTTTCAGCGATGACTTATGGCTTTTTCGTCTTGCGTGGGGGTACACCGCACCCGTGCTTAATAGAAAATTTTCCATTTATAGCACCATGCATCAGGTAAATATGTTTCTACGAAAAAAATTCAGTTTACTTTGGGTCAGAAGGGAACTAACTGGCTGATAAATTGGCCACTCTGTTATCGTATTATCCTGACATCTTTGGCCTTAGTTTTGTCGCGGATTTTAATCGGTAACCGCAGATGTGGATTTCGGACACAAGGAAGCCCAGGCGAGCAGATAAGGAAGAGAGATTGGCTTGGTGCGTGCATCCCGGATAAAAGAACATTATCACCACCTTGCATCTGTAAACAAACGCGCCAGAGGATGTGAGTAGAACTTGATGCCAGATCTGTCTTTTATCTCCAGTCGATTAACAGTTTTACTGATTACATATTTTAAGCGATAAAAAGTCGTTTTCTGAATGGTATTCCAAAAAGTAATGAGCGTGATTTGGCTAAGTGCTTTGAAGTAAAAAGCAGTGTATCCCAATATTGATATTGTGTTTGGACGTAGCAGCAAACATTTCGGAGGCAATTGGTAACCTTTCCTCATCTGAATAAGGTCATCTGAAATAATTATATATTTCATTTTCATTGTGATTACTAGTTTTAATGGCAAATGTTTGCAATAGACAATCATGTAACCAGAGCAATGTGAAATCTGATCGTTTAATGCGATAGAGCAATCATGTAAAAGAAGTTGCAAATTATTGATCTTTTTAGAACGTACTAGAGTACACATAAGTGATAATGTTTCGACTTCTAAATTCATATTTATTGAAAGTATGGCTGTCAGAAATTAGATAAGTTCATGCAATAGAACTGTCATATAAAAATAAATCAAAATATTGATACTTCTTGGAGAGTAATAGAGCGTATCTAGGAATAACTAATAATGCTTTGACTCTTTATCGAACTCTTATGAAAAGTGCATAAATTAACGAATATAAATTTTTATTGATTACAATAATGTAATGGATTTGTTAAAGGGCCGTTTTAATATAATTGGTGGGAAATGACAGCAAACTTTCATGTTTTTCTTCTTACTAAGTGGCGTATCAAAAAATTTCAATTATTCTGAAGTTTTTCTAAAGAATTAACTGTTTAATAATGCATAAACGATTCTAGATAATTCATAGCGATATATAGGTTAATATAAGTAACTTTTAAGGATATTCTTATGAAAATGTATATAAATACTACAAGAATCAATGCAACATGTCAGTTATCATATCGAATTCAATTAATTATAAATCGATAAATATAAACATACGTAGTTTATCGATAACATAATAGAATAATCATAATTTTTAAAACAAACTGAATGCTAGAGAATCAACATCTTTATGTTAATCAAGATTTTTAAAAATATTTCTAATTGGTGAAACTATATTTTTTTACTGTCTATGGTATTGTTTTAAAATCAATCGTTGCACATGTATCAGAACATAAATTATGGAAAAAATATTCATACAATTGAAATATGTTGATTTTTATTAGTTTAATGTCTGAAATAACAATAAATATTTCGAGCTCAAAATTTAATTTAAGGTGGCTAATCAGATTTTTTTTTTAAATATCATAACACTCAGGTGCATGGTACGTTTGTGCTAGTATTTAAGATGATTGCAATTATTATACCTTAAGTGATTTTTTTACGATATTTAAAATCAAAAAGCTGAGATTGAAACATTCTATTCTTTGATATTCGCTGGATTATGATTACCAACTATTAAGGGTTTACACTTTCCTTCCAGTTTATTTTTTAGTTTGCATTGGTTATTTACCTCCACGACAAAACTCTGCAAACTTTGGAATATAAACTACTTATTTTGGAATTCATTTGTATTCTTAAGTAATTAATGTGTAACTGTTAAAAAACATTTCTTATTTATTTCATAAAAGAATTAAGAAATGATAATATTAACACTTAAGTTGTTTTAAAGTTATATTATTATGCATTTATTGTTGTATAATAATATATTGTTACATAATAAGATACATTTCTGGTAAAATTATGAGCTTATTTAACTGAATATATGAAGAAATTACATCAAAAAATTCCAGCTATTCTGAAACTGTTCGAAAAGAATAACTATTCAGTAATGCACAAACATTTCTTGATAATTTATACCGTTATATAATGTTAGTGTAAGTAACATTTAAAGATATTCTTATGGAAATAAATCTAAATGCTACAAGTATGAAACGCAGCATGTCAGTTAAAATATCGATTGCAATTAAAAAACGATCATTATAAGCATATATAGTTTATCGATAACATAATTGTTTTAATATTAATGTTAGAAAGTGATTTTTATATTGTCAGAATGAAATGTTTCATAATTATATGATTCTAAACTCAGAAATTCTAATGCAAAACATTTTACATGACAATAAAATGAACGGAAATTTGTAACTGTAAAGGAAACTGTTCCCTCTGAGTATAATGGCAAATGGGAAAACAAGTCCGAATGGCTTAAATTCGCCGCCGTTTAATGCCATCCCAACCTACGTTACAGAATGATACTCTTTAATGAATGTTTATCGCAGATCAAAGGGGAGTATTAGAGTCATTACCATGATGGTGTCAGCTAGGCATTAAATGATGGCCGACGATCGTAATCTCGCACGAAATTTGTAACATTTTTATGTGGCATTCGATTTGCTGATGTCTTTTCAAAACGTGTCGAAGACTGTTTGCAGATGCTATCAATGCCATCAACTGTTTATTCAGTTCTGCAAGTGTTCTATGTAGGTTGTTCTTTCATGCTATGTGATATCAAGTGATGCTTAGATGGTTGACATTTAAAATGAAGGTGTCGTTTCTTTTGAGATAAAGCAGTGTCCTCTTTGAAAAGCCTCACGACATGTTTGCTTAGATGTGCTAAGAATAATTCTGTCTTTTTTTTTATCATTTGTCAATCAAATGGACATTTATAGTTATAGCTTTTACTGGTGCATTATGTTTTAGGAAGAAAAAGCATCTGAAGAACCGAATTACATTTCTATCTGTCATTTCTGTTTATTTTATTTAGCAAATTTTAAAACCATAGTATTTATTGACAAAATAATGAGAGCATTAATGAATAAATATCTAGAGGTTTTTTTGCATTTACATTTGATGACTGTCAAATGATTCAAATAATGACGTCGTCGTTCACGATGCGTCATCGGTAATTTATATGTTATTGTTAATGTTTCTGCTATAATTTCTTTTATTGATAAATTGTGCTATTGTAAAATATTTATTTTACAATATACTTATCGATGTACTTATTTTTTTAATAATGTTATTTCGCTAGATTTTTTCTTATCGAATAAAATTATCGGTTTTGAACTCTTGAAGACTGGATAGGGTAATGAGTGTTGCTATTGAAAAGTTAGAAATTGAAGTCAACATCTAAGCCGGTATTTGGATCTTTAGATCACGATTACTAGAGATTTAGATCACGACTATTGGAGACGCTTGCATCACAATGACTGGTATAACTAAAATAAAAGAGCTAGATTCAAATCCTTTCACTGTCTTTGCTTATTTTGTGAGAAAACTTGCAAAGATTCGTGTCACAATCTTTTTATTCCTTCGTAGTTTATCATGAGTATTTTTTTAAATCTTCAAAGGCTAAAAGATTCTAACGTGGTTGCTAAGTTGTACCCTATCATAATGATGATATAAAAAGATAATGCTCATAACCGAGAGCCCTTCGTTAATCTTCCAAACGCGATAATAATAAACTAATTAAAATATATTAATTTTCACGGTTTTGATATCAAAAACCCGCCGCAATCGTATATCTTTAAAATACAAGAAATATTTTTCGTAAAAAGTTTATGAAACTTTTTATTATCCTTATCTGATACCCTTTAAAAAGCAGAATCTTTTCTCTATATCGATTTATGTACAATTTAATTTAAAGTATTTCAAGTTTATTATATAGTGTTCTTTGTAATTTTTCTTTTGTGTACTGATTTTGAATAATTTAATGTCAAGCAAATTTGACAATTTAAATTGAATTATCTGTTAAAAAAATTAACCTTAAGATTTATTGTGTCCTGCAGCTACCTCTTTGCTAAGTTTTGGTGTTGTGATATGACCATTTTTTATTTCTGGTTTTGAATTCTATCAAAGATGTTCACAATAAATCTATAAAGTATGATTTTTTTTTTCAAAATAATCACTTGGAATGCTTTTTTCTGAAAAGCAGTGCATAGAACTATTTAATTTGTACATTTGATATTTAAAAAGATGCATTTAAAATAAGCATATATTCTCAACTTATGATTGGTGCGATTTATAGCGACCATCTCTTATGACTATGAAAAATACATTTTAAATTAAAAAAAAAAAGAATTCTGTTTGCGATTTCGTGAAAGGTTCGCACAATTTATTTGTCTTATTATTTAAAAAATATTTATGCTACAGCATTGATTGGACTTTTATGCTTGTATATTATCTCTATGATTCATTTCAGTAAAAATAGAAATCAAAGATTACTTTCGAATAATATATAAATAATACATAAATAAATAATATTTCACATAAAAATAAATATTTTCCAACATGATTTCGACTTTCAACAAATTCGATTTACAATCTGTTTGATTAGAAATGAAACTCAGTCTGAAATGTAAGAAACCAATACTATTTAACACGTTTTGATTAAAATACTTTTATATAGATTAAAATAGATATTTTGCGTGTCGCTTTGGAATTAAAATAATGTTCTAACATTTTATTTATCTAAGTCAAATATTCTCTAAGTTAAACGGATTACTATATTTGTTAAAAATTTCCATTTCAATTATGATACTTAAATTAAAATACTACTGCTGAGCCCTAAGGAAATATTAGTTAAAAGAGATCATGTATTTTTCATTTATTTATTTCTTATTCAATGTTATTTCCAATCATAACAAAATATTTAAAGTTATACCACGAATTTATTTCACTAAAAATAAAACTACCTTTAAAATGTCAATACTTTATGTCATTTTGCTTTCAGGTCTTGAAAATTACCTGTATGCACTGAATTTAAATTTAAAAATCAAGGTTCTTTTTATGAATAAAATCAGAAGTCAAGGTCAAAGGGGCATTTAAATGAATATCTTTATCTAAAGAACTAATTGAAAAATGCAATAAATGTGATAAAGTAGTCTTTAGTTGGGATTTATTTTATGTGTTTTGAGCTTTTATATTTGGTTTTTTTACCCCATTTGGCTATTATTAACTGATATGTCGATCTACCACTTGATATAACGAATAATAAATATCATTTCATTTTAAATTTGTCTAGTATATTAGCAGAAAGGTCTCTCTCTTTTATACTTTGTATCACATTTACGCATTTTTTTTTTCGTTTTTCTAAACATATGTAATATATCCTTTAGATTAGTTTTATCAGTTACAGTTATTACTTTCTTTACTAAAAATATCTTTGATAAAATCTGACATGAGCTGTCATGTAACTTCTAGCTATATGTTAAATAATAAAAATAATTTAAAATGGATTCTTGTGAAATTTTTTCATGTATTTGGTTTTTAATTAAACGGTTTATTTTAAAAGATATACGAATGCAAATCTTTTTTTATTTTATTTCAGGAGATTTTGGGTGCTGTGAAGTTCTTGTTTCTTTAAGTTTCGTTTTGATATCCTAGAAGAACATAGATTATCTAAAAAGCAGTAAGTACATTTTTTATTTATTCGTTAAATTGTTAGATTTTAAAAAATTAAAAATTATTTTGCAACAGGATCTATCTTGTTAATAGATAATCAATATTTTCCTACTGTTATCTCTTTTTTGAGGTTTTATATACAAATTATTTCTTTTTTTATGTTTTGTAATCTGATATTATTAGCACTTATATTAAATCTGAACTATCAATTGCGCGCTTTAATTCGTTTTGTTTATTTGTTCGTTTAATTGTTCATTCAATTTTTTCGATAGAAGTTTTGTTAAATGTGCTTGAATTTTAGTACTTGATCAGTTTTTTCTAAATTTGTCTTCTTATCTAAATTCATATCGATGATCATTTTTATTGATTGTAATCATTTGATTTGTTTCAAAATTTATACATCAAAATCGGTAAATAAATAAATTTTTAAATTTTTAAAGAACGAGTATAATTTTTTATCGATGTGTTTTTAAATTTATTTTAAAGTTTTTTTAAAATTTATTTTAGAAATTATTATTCCTCATGTGCATTCTTCAAAATTTCTAAATTATAATAAATTTCTTCTTATTTTTTAATTAAAATATATGTGAGACCTTTATTCTAAAATTCCAAATGACATTAAAATCTGCTTTACATTTAATTTTTTATAAAATATTTTATTCATTGGTACAGATAAGTGTAAATCTGTTATTCTTAGAAAATTTAAATTAGTAAAATAAATAAATTATATGTGTAGTCCCAATCAGCTTTTTAGTATAATATAGTATATATTATTAGATATCACACAACACAAGAAAAGAATATTTTTTAAAAAAGGTTAAAATTCTTATAATCTGATAAGAGTTAATTAAGTTTTGGTTAGGAGTTTTTGCACATGTTTAGTGGGTCGTGTCTCAGTTAATATTGATTCATTATATTTCTACCATGTACTAATGGCGTTTGTCCTTATTGCTGGAGCACGCGCATTTGTCTCAGAGGAAAAACAATTGAAGTACTAAATTCATAAATATGTAAATATTTTAATTTTTAATAATATATTTAACAAAATTCAGTGGCATTAGATGAGAACACATCAAACGGGGTGAGAATATATTAACTACCTATTTGAACACAAGCTTTGCTTTCTAATAGCAATATTCAATAGTATTTCGGATAATAACTATTATTGAAAAAGAATTGATATTTAAATGATACAAATTAGTTAACTGAGAGTCTAAAGTTAAATGGCATATTAGAATTTCGTAAATGTTTTTTTTTTTAATTTAAGCACTATTTCAAGCATTTTATGAAAAGAAATAGTTAAAGTTCGTTTAAATTAATGTTGCTTTTCGTAAATCATTTTCTTGAGTTGCTACGTTATAGGCTGAATGCTGAATTCTATTACTATTATTACTTCTATCTACTTATGTGAAGTGAGTTATCGTTTATCATAATATTATTTGATAGTAAAATGAAACATAAATCTTCAAATCTGATTTCCTAGATGTTATTCAAAGTGACGCACGTATGACGTGAGCAATAGACCGTTCGCTGTTTTCGTTTAATACTTATAAAACAGATAAAATGGATTTCGTTTTACGTGGCCACTGACAGGATCTAAGGAATATGATTTCGTCATGTTTTTCTCTGTTAAACGTTTCCTTTTTTTTCTGTGCGCCTCTGTTGCATTCAATAATTAAATGCCTTTGACATAATGAGCATGATGAAGAATGCATTCTATATAGCCACATGAAGTCATATTTAATTGATTTTCTTATGCATGCTAATGGGGGGTAGGATCGATACTAACGGTCATTTGATATTGTTTCTGTTATTTTTAAATACCTGAACTACATAAAATTAATACATGAATTATTTAAAGTAAAGATTAACTAGCCACAATTATTCTAAATATTCTAGATAAATTCTGTTGCTGGTGCTCTTTTTTAAGCATATGATATTAATAATGTATTTATCTGATAGTCATTATGGTTTTTTTCTTCGAAGAATTAAAAATTTTCTTATTTTTCTTCAGAATAACGGTAATATAAGTTTTTAAGTTACTGAAAAATCGACTAAGTCCATTTTTTTTCGTTATTGTTAAGTAATAGAAAATCAACTTAACAATATTAAATGTATTTGCGATGTATTAGAATTGTAAATCTTTGGAAAAGGTATTCATAAGTTCAAGAATCTATTATCAGTTCATTGTTTTAATACTTGTTAATACATGAATTACTAGAAACATTAAAAATTAAATAATCGTCTTTAAATTTTGATGGTAAATCAATACTTAAAGTTATAACCAAATAAATTATGAATCTTCAAAAGTGTATTTGTGTTATTGTAATGTATGTATTTTGTAAAACTCATCTTAATTTAAAGCCAACTTACACAGATAATGTTTCTTGAAGCTAACAACACTTAAAAGAATGAACCAAAATTTTGTGCTTATTTTATAGAAATGTTTCTACAAAACACATAGAAATAGATGCGTATGAATTATAAAAGCTTTCATCATGTTCAATTAAGACGGAAAAAAATGTGTAAACAAATTGAACTATTTTAATATTTTCAAATTATTTTGTCAATTGCATTCAGACAAAGAATATTTCATTTTAATTATCCGTTCTATCCACAGTTGAACTATTTAAAGTTTATTTCTTAACTTGTTCATTCCGGACCAAAGGTGATTGTAGTAAATTTCTTTATAATCAGCCACTTTGCCTTTGATTATTTTTACGCCGCCTGTGTCAATAATTGTCTGTGTGATATGTTTTGTCATCTTATCCCTTTAACATTATTAGATATGTCTTGGTAGCTCAATATACCACGTCAGTATAGACAGTTGATCATGATCTATAGAATACTGTTTGAGGCTACTGTTACGGGTTATATTCGGAGTTAGTTGTTTTTCGCTGTTCTTTAAATTCTGTGAAAATTCAAAGACCAGTGTGCTCTTTCGACTCTCTAGACGTTATTGAAATACTTCGTTTTGAGGCTCATTGTTTTGACGCTAGTTCCTGTGCCAAATCATGCTGTTTACCTTGTGTTTTGGTGTAATCTGGTTGTTTTGGCCAGGCATTCCAGGAAATCAATGAGCGTTCAACGTAATTCAAACCGAAATCGCAAAGAGACACAAAAAGAAATCATTCAAATTTGCAAGCGTGACATATGGAGGAGGGGGGTGGGTCCTGAAGATTTTGTTTCCACCACTTTCTTTCTTTTTCCTTTCACCGTTTCTGGTGAAATCGGAAGTGAATGGATGTGGCAATGAACCTTGTTTCAAGGTCTTGAGACAGCGCTCATCGTCTTCCAAGTGTCTCCAGGAAGCTGATCGGCCTCTACTAGACTCAGAAAATCGAGCTCATTACCATTCACATATTGGGAAGTTACAGGAATAGAAACGAGATAGTGGTGTTTCCTTCTTCGGAAAATCGAGCGGAAAGTATCGGAGAGTTTTTAGGCATGAAGACCTAAAAGTAACAAAGGCTGTTGGCAAAGCAGTTCCAGATAGTCTGTGCGTCAAAGGAAGTGGTTAAGTCTCTGAAAGAAATTCAAGACGAATGACGTGATTACCTTTTTTGTTTGGACATCTGGGCAAAAAAACAATTGCATGCGCTATTTGCCTTATTTTAGTTTGTGTGCATAGACAATTGACGAAGATATCCATTGACCAGAAAGAAATAAAAACAAATAGCTGTGTGGGAAAATATTACTAAAAAGATCAGATATTTTTCGAACTTCAATCTGCTACTCCCTAAAACCTTAGGATGCTTCTAGATGGTGGAGGTCATACAAAAAAATAATTCAGAAACGTAATTGAAAAAATAGGGCTGCTAAAACGATCAATTATAAAAATAAAAAAAGTTAGCAAAAGCTAACGAAACACAAATAAAATAGTATTTTGTTTTTCAGGTTTTCTTTTAGGTTTATTCATCTAGATTGTCCTGTTTTTGAAAATTGTTTAAAAATTATCCTGTTTTGAAAATTGATTGAAGGCTGGAAAATAAATATCTTCTGAAGTTAACTTTTAAAAACAAATTTCAGTTACCCTTTTTTTTATGTCATCTATCTAATCGGGATAATCAAGATATTTAATTCAAATACATGGCAATTTTTCATTTCAGTTTTCAATACAGAAGAGTTTTTAATTTTATTAAACCTGTCCTATATTTAAATCAAATACAGAATAGTTTATTTCAATTTTCAAATACACGATAGTTTTTTTATCCATAGTAACTGCCCTGTATTTAATTTAAATGTAGAGAAGGGGATGTGATCTATAATATGATGTAAATTTAAAGATTTCAAAGAGTAACATATTATGTATTTTCCAATTCACCTAATGTGAATAAAAAATCTTGTCTCTTATTTATAGATTTAAACAATTTATGTGGAAGCTTTTTAATCTCATTTCTTTTTAATTATAATCGCAGTTTCCGCTTCTATGACTATAAATAGACAATTGTATTTCATTTGTATGGTCAGTGCATTCTAGTTTATTTGTTTTGAGATTCATCATATTTGTGCAAACAAATAAAATAAAAAACAAAATATATTGTTTTGAACTTTGCTCTGGTAAACTATGGCAAAAAACAAAAACATCCTATTATGGTAAATAGATTTCGTTATCTATTAAACAAGTAAATTACAGATGGATGTATCAAGAGCTAACTAAGAAATTTCCCAAAACAGTTTTTTTTAGAATTTCGATTTTGTGTATTTCGATCTAAATAAATTTGTGTAATATTAAGATAAATATTGACTGTTGTATTGCTCATTTTTATAGAGCATTTGCGAATATAAAATTTGATCATTTTCAGTATGCATCGTTTATAATGTCTTTATCTTCTCTGTAAATTTTTAGTTAGCATTGTTTAAATGTGTGCTAAATCTTTATTTTACAAATAAAATCATTAGAGATGTTTTAATTCAACGAAACTACTGGAGTTTCTTTTTCTACGATATAAAATGCTAGTTATAAAATTTTAAACTAAATGGTAATGTACAGAAAATGACGGCATATTTAAAAGTTAATATTGTATGTTGATTATTTTAGGAAAAATTGAAATTCCAGGGTTTTTTTTTAGAAGTTAAATTTTTGTGATAACTATTCAACCTCATACAATTTTCGTAATCTAATTTGTACAATACATTTCAATATACTTATGTCGATTTTAGGAACTACTTCATAACTTTACACTTCAATTATGCAAGAAATGTGAACCCAAAACAAAACCATAATATTTTGTATATTAGTTGCAGTTAAGAAAGTTTAAATACATTTATATTATTAATTTTTTTATCAAAATCATGTCTTGACAATTAATATATTTCAAGCAATTATATTTTTAAAATTTTTTCACTCTTACGACAGGGTTGTAGTAAGGAGTTTACTTAAATAATTAAGACATGTATTTTTCACATTTCCATTTGGTTTGCTTAGGTCTACTTAGATAAAATATATTTCGAATTCTCAACAGATAATTTTTAGGAATGAATAGCTGGTCCTTTCTTCGGTTGTGAGACTTTATTAATAGACATATATGATTTTCGAATAAAACTCATTACATCAGTATTTTCAGTTTAAAAAATATTAAAATAAAATTATGCAAAATCCTTTGATATGTCGATTTTATCATGTCACAAATTTATTATGCTCTTTCCAGCTAAATAAGAAACTGTTGGTAACAACTATATTTAATAGTTACAAAAAGGAGTATAGAATTATCTCTTTCCAAGAATTAAGATGCATTTGAATAATTTATCTTTAATTGCATCAAATACTGTATATAATAGCGTAAGGGCAATAAATTGTTAATAAGAATTGGCTAAATACCTGAAGGGTTAGAGAGTAAGCATTATTAAAGGCTCCCATTAAATGAAATTGATATTTCTATCAATGTCTTTTTTTAGAAGAGTTGTTTCTCCTAAATAATTTTTCAGTAATTATGACAATTACACTTTTTATCTAATGTATTAGTTATTGTAACCCTGTAATGCGTTTTATTTGTATGAATTAATTGACATGACTTTTTTGTTTGAGAAATATTGTTCAAATGTAATTTAGCTTCAAGTGTCTTAAAGCGAAATTGCCATTATTTTCTGAAATTCTGATTGAAATTGCATCTGGTATTAGTGCTTTATTTTTCCCAACATATTGTTTCTGGTCTTTTTTACTTTTAATCATATGTTGAAATTTTCTATTTTAATATCAGAAACCAAATCTAAATGCTGGAATATAAATTAATATGATGTAAAATTAAACATATAAAATGATTAAAAGTGTTCTTAGATGTTTAAATGATTTGTGCACAAAAAAAAATCTCTTATTTTTCAAGGCATACCTATATTTTTTAAATTATGAGGGGTTTTTTTTCATGAGAGTTTAAATTAATAAAGGATTTCTGAACTTAAGTTCTTTGATGACATTATTTTTATCACCCGATTCTACCTTAATTTTATCGTATGTTGCTGCTATTTAAAAGAAAAATTAAAAATAAAGTATTAAAATTTATTCTAAATTACCGAAAAATAAATCTTTTAATTTTTTGTTTCAACTGTTTTTACTATATTAAAATATTTTGTTATATCAAAAATAATTCCATTCGAAAAATTTAATTGGAAAATAACCAGTTCAGCATATCTACATAAGTAAATTTCCTATGATTTGAATGAAAAATTTACTTTGTGATTGAGAGGAGCGTTTATCATCATTTTGTGACACTAGGAACATTTATGATTAAATTTCAGTAGAAGATTTCTGATTGTAAGAAAATGAATCATTACTTTAAAGCCACATTTTTTTTGCTGTTGCCAAATCGTGACAGTAAGAAATTACTTGTTATTATTATTTAATTTCATAAGCTGGTGTTGAAATTTCTTGATTCTATTCACCATTTAAAATATAAACAATTAAAATTATAACTTTTCTAGGAGAAGTTGGGAACTCGAAATCACATAGTAATATTGATTTGGAAGTAACTTTACACGTGTGCATGATTTCCGAGTATTTCTTGAGTGAATCTTCGTTTCACCATTCCATAGTAAGATTCAATATGAATCCTAACTAATGGCTTTACTAGATGAGATGTTCATATTGAACAGAGGAGGAACATTAAAATTTGGTGCAGCAATTATGTCAGCAAATCGAAAATTCCTATCCAAAATTCATAGTTCATATGAAGTTCTGAAAACGTCTACTCAGTGGACTCAAAATACCATATAGTATATTTTGATTGGAGTTTGTAGTGCACTTGCATGCACTTTGAATATTCTTCACGCAGTGATCGAATCCATACATTTTTTCTCAACAACAAAAGAAAATTAAAACGAGCTAGAAAATGCGAATTATTTTCTTTTAATTAAAAAATAATAAAGTCTTGATGATATCTTCGGTCGAAATACCAATTTTCTTATATGAGAGAGAGAAAGTATTTTTATATTCATGAAATATGCATGTTGGATATAATTTTGGGGTCTGCGTGTTTGTTACGTCGTTAGTTTTGATAATGTTCACATGGATCATTGGTTGTGATCTTTGAATCTTACTAAAAAATACAGAGTCTTTCAGGGAGCGTTTGGAATTTCCGCGCACTTACAATGCTAACTATCGAGTCAGCTAAGCCTTTCTTTCCCAGTATTACTCTATAATTCCGAGTTGTCCGAATTAATAAGTATACTTTGCCCCTCATAGAAGTTTGTAAATCTAGTGCTGAGAGCACTGTATGTCCGTTTCTTTAGATGGTGCAAAATTCATTGAATGTACGGAATTTTTAAATACTGTAAATAATTCTTTACAAATGTAATAATAAAAATTTAATTCTCTATTCTCCCAAATTATAGAATGGTTGAATTCTAAATATTCACCATTTAATTTGCGTCGAGAACAAAAACTTTTTACAGTACAGTTCTTTTACAACCTAAGTTTTAAAAATGTTAATTGGAAGTAATGCTGAATATGCTCTATTGTTTCCAATGAGATTTATTATAATAAGACCACCTGTAAGACTCAATTTAGTTGGTTTTATTTGTCAGAGTTTTCAGAGTCTTTCATGAAGACATATGTTTGAAGTTGAAGTTGAGATTACAGAACAGACAGCTAGATCTTTTCCAGTCAAATATTTATATAGTTGTTTCCTTTTATTTTTTTAGTGGAAGTGATAATTCTAATTAATATTAAAATTCCTTCATTGTAGTTTATAAATGATTTTTAAAAGCAAAAAAGATTTCTTCAAAAAAATCAAATAACTTAACTTAATGAGAAATTTGCTACTTTCAGTCCATGACCAGTTTATAGTAATGGACACGAAGTTCTACATAATCGCTTTTAAACACCGAATCTCATATAACACCGAATTAAATTAATGACGTGACTCTTTATAACTTCAAAATGAAGAATAAATTTATTTGGAATCTAACAGAAAACAAATAGATGGGTTCATCGTTTTTTGGGAAACTAGCAAAACTCATTGTGAACATAGCTCGTTGCATATACATCATTCATAAATCTTCTGCGTTCTTCAGAAATGGAATAATTTGAAATATATCGGATACTTTCTGCATATTGTCTAAAAGACATTAGTTCCAACTTTTCGAAACTTTCTAGTGTTTTGAGATCAGAGTGTGGTCCTATGGAGTTGATGATTTTAAACTTCAAGAATGAATGCATCTTCTTTGACGTATTGTAACAAAAAGATGCTGGAAAAATTCTTTGAATGTTGAATTCTAATTCTAATGTTAGAATAATTCCATCATTTTTTTTATTGTATCCTTGGACACTTCCCTTAAACCTCGGTGGTTAAGGAGGAGCAAATGCTTGATAAGCAAAGGGTTCTCAGACAAGGCTGGTCACTTGATTTGATTTTAATAGCACTTGAATCGTGATGACCGTCTGTATGATAAAATACTAGGTGCAAATTTATTTCATTCCTGGTTCCACACGAGAGGTAAAACAAGTTCATGTCACGTCGCTGATGAAAAAGTCTATCACTCTGGAATAAAGGTTAGGAAAGAATGTGGATGAGAGAAAAAAATTTTGATAGAGTACAACAGAATCTATATGAATTACCTCTGTTGTTTTCTTCATTCTGTATTGGCTAGCAATTACGGATATTAGTTGAGATTTGAACGTAGCGTGTGCTTTGTCGGTGGCAACAGTGTTAAGACTTCCTGGCAATTCAGTTCAAATGACGTTTTTATTTTTAATGTAACATTTTAGTGGATTTCAAATGAGTATAAGATTATACAGAGCTCTCGTTTCATGCCCCGTTTCGTTGCGTAATATGCGATATTTGAAATTGATTTTGTTTTTCTCTTTCATAGAATTTTTTGTTTAATTCTCTTTTGGAAACTCCTTTTTCTTTTCACTCCAGCTTAGCATTCAGTTTTTGTTAAAGTCGCAAGCGTCATTAAAAAACTCATTTTGGTTCCTTCAACTAAAGTGAATGTCTTACAGCCCCTCAAAATGACATTGGGTTCATTTCCCCCAAAAAAAACTATTCAATGATTTTTCAAAGTAACAAGTACAACCAGCGGAAGTAGTCTTACGAAAACTTTCTCGCATACTCACCAATAAAATTCACATCCATTTCCTTCCGTAACACCACGAATTTTTTTGCATGTCATTGGTGAATAATAGTTAGGAAATATAGATTTTTGGCACGAATTTAATATTTTTATTCAATCTATAGCGGGAATATGTATTTTGGACACTTTTTTATCGGTTGATAGTCATCAAAATTTGAAACAAAACTTCTGTTGTAAACATAAGATAACGCACCGAATCTCATCGATTTAAGTTATTGCTTTTATGAATTTTACATGTATGCTTTTAAATGTATGCAAAAGTTCAGTCCGTTAAACGATCAACCATGTGACGAATTTGGTTCAAAATTTAATAAGTATCTATATTTTAGAGCTAACTATTCCTCTAACTTTATCTACCTATATCTTTATGTTTTGTAATTATCGAGTTTAGTTGTTCAAGAATAACTATACAGATTTTTTGTGAATGAATTTCTCTCAAAATTTTGTATAAATTGTGAAATCTGGTCGTAATTTCATATATCAAATTTCAGCCATTTAGCTTGAAGCGTGTTTAAACTATCACTTTCATAAGACAGGTGTATTCCCAAAAATGTAATTTCCTGACTCATCGAGGTCTAAAACTTGGATATTCATCAAATTTTCGATTTAGAATTTTTTAACGATTGCAATATTTTCTCCATAGTTCGTATACGCGAAAGTAAAATTCTTTAATAGATTTTTATAAAATAGCATATCACAATCTCATTTTTTCTGAGTTAGTTCAAAAGGATTTAATGTAATTTTCATAATTTTTTGCCTACATTTATCAATGAAATGTTATGTTAGGAGTTCACAAAACTTTTAAACATAGGAACTCTTTTTTTGAGAAATCGATTCTACTGGGTTCCGCTTCATTCCTAGAGTAATAAATCCTTTTCTTTTTTTAGATGAACTACTCACTTTTTTTCCCAAAAAGGTTTATTGGATTAAAAACAAAATTTGTTTAGGAAAAAAATGTTTATTATTAAATATAAGAAATGTTTGCACAAATGATAGTGAACATTTTCGAAATTGATCTGTGCGCAATCTGAATCGAACATTAATATCGAAAAGAAATTTTTGATTAGATGGGCGGATCTCATCTGTCACGAGTCGCTTGTTTGCGTATTGGGCCTATTTTGTCGTATTGTTACCGTATAGCTTGAAGAGGGATTCTTGTAAATTGTGGATATATACATATGCATTCAAGATCTTGTCGCGACAGCCAAACACTGGTTCACGACCCGCTCACTTGCAGTTTAAAAATCCTTTTAAAAGCATTGTGTTCTATTTTAATATTTAAAAATTTTGAATAGATTTTTGTAAATTTTCTGCGTTTTGTTTAGCTGATTGTAATGTGGAGTTTTATAGCTCTAATGCCAAATTTTATTATACTGCATCAATATCCTAAGTATAAATAAAAGTTAACGTTTACATAATTTTTGGTAACATTTTTTTTTTTTTTTACTTAAAGTAGTTCACATAACTTTTACTGATGGAAATTGATAAAAATATCTTTCCAAAACACCTTAAAGCATTAGTGCGAAAAAGGCTAACGATGAGAAATTATTTTTAAAAAGAAAATTTCAATGCCATTTTTGAGTTTCTAGTACAGTAAGATAAGCATTAAAAGATTTATGTCTGAAGATTAAGATAATGCAAATTTCATATCTTCTGTACCATGATAAAATCAAAAATTATATATTCGATTAGCTATTTAAAATGTCGTTTCACTTGATAGTAAAATATCAACAGAAACTAATTTTGCAAAATCAAGGCAAAAATAATAATCGTGAATGTACCTAACTGTTGTATTGTGACTTGTGGTATTTTACAAGCCCGCTGACAGTTATCTGTCAGCGATTTAAGCCGAGTGAGCGTCTCTTGTTTTTTCAGTAGCGCCAACTAGGAACAAAAGTACTACTTAGCTACTTCATGCTTCACCTTCGCTTGCACAACCCCTTTTTACAGGGGGGCACATTCACACACCTCACAGATAGAACACAGAAGATCCGCCATGCCCGAACCGGGACGCCCAGATCACGGGAAAGACGTGCTACCCCTATGCCAGGATGCTGGCCATGTACTTAAGTAAAAGTCCAAAAGCAATTTTCATTTGAACCTTTAATTTTGCTCCAAAAAAAACCTATTTCCTTGAAAATTGTTAGAGTAATGGTTTTAAAAAGTGGGATCCATTTATAAACACCTTTTTCATTATTAATAATGTCTGAGATATATGATATTGTGTTGATGGTGATTGCTTTGATTGCTTTGGAAGCTAGGACATATTTTGTCCTAGGAGATGCCGTTTAACTGATGAAATATGAAATTGAGAATCCTTTGTACTCATTCAATTCTATCAGTGTATATAACATCGTCTTATTTGCGCCAGATATTCAGAGGTGTTTTTTAAACTTTTCAAAAGTTATTACAAAACTTAGCATCTTCTTTTTCGTACATTAATCTCCAAAGACATGTATTTAATAAAATTAATATAAATTTTACTGTTCCAACATTTAACCAATGGGTCTCCTCGAAACTTTCTCACGCTTTCTAATGAAGCTGTTACTCCCCCCCCCCCCCTTACAAACACATACACCGTTTAAATTTGAGAATCTTTGGCAAAGCCCTGAATTCCATGTGCTCAGAAATTTTTAGAAACATACATATGAGAATTGTATGCTTCGTAATATAATAAAGAAAACCAATTGTGTTTGATGATTAATTATTGTAGGGCATTGACGAACAATAATTTCGTAAAATCGGTCTTTGTTGTGAATCTAACGATTTACTAGATCTAATAATAAAATGATAAATGTTTTCGAAATATTATTTCTAAAACTTTTATAATCTTAAAAATCACTGAAAATCACTGAATCACTTTATTGAAAATAAAAATCACTGAATATATTAAGATATTTTATTAATCTTATTCAGCTTGATGACTTTCCTGAGTTAGCAAGAGTATAAGCCAGTTGCATAAGATTTCTGTCGGGTCATTAAATTGTGTTGCTTTGGAGTTTTTAAAATGGCGGAACAAAAAGAAAACTTCTCTATTCCAAAAAGAAAGAAAAAAGCATACTATAAATACTTTTAGTCAAAAAATAACTCTTTTTGAGACTGAAAAAAAAAAACTTTCTTTTTATAACCCAACTGTTTTTCGGCAGCTTAATATTTTCTCTGACTTTCGATTACGCTATAATCCAGTTTTATTTTTTGAAATGTTGTGATTTTTTTTATTAAGGTACTTTAAAAGCCAATATGCCGACTTTTGGCATAGGGGTAGCTCGTCTTCCCCGTGACCTGGGCGTCCTGGTTTCGAGTCCCGGTTCGGGCATGATTATTCTTTATCTGTTCTATCTGTGAGATGTGTGAATATGCCCCCCTGTAAAAAGGGGTTGTACAAGCGAATGTGATGCGTGTGTAGCTCTTGGTCCTAGTTGGCGCTACTAAAATAAGAGACACTCCCTTGAATTAAAATGTGGATGAATTTCTTTGATGCAGCGTTCAATTAATTCCCTCCTTCAATGCTCGCATGCTTGCGGGCTTATTGGCACAGATCTCCGATTTCAAATAACCTCATGAAAAGGAATCATGTGGTGTTAAATCACACGAAATAGAGGGCCAATTCTCACATTTTTGAACTTTTGCCGCCAGACTTTAATTATTTTTGAACTATTGTTTAACGTCAAGCAAGCTGTTTTATCATGTAATCCTCCTTTTTACTAACTCCAAACTATCAGCTGTTAAAGGATTTTTTTAATAAAGTTGCCAACACTTTATTGCACCAATGGTGACAAATTCAAATCCTGCGTTAATTTTGGGACACCTTTTAGTTAGGATAATAAAGACTGGTTGTTGACATATTTTTTAAATGATTAACGAATAATGCAGAATTCATATATGTCTTAATAATTATATTTCGTTTTGATGTCCCAAAATTTATAAGTTTGATTGTTGATTATCTCTTCGTTTTGTTCTTTAAAATTGAATAGTCTCGCAATGTCTCATTATAGACGGTGTTTAATAGTAATTTTGAAACACCATATGCAAAAGTTACAAATATCTTCTTTAATACAAATGAAGTAGTATTTTGTATATGTTCATAAATGCGCACTAAAGATTTACGCATTTATTCTTACATTTATAGTGATATTACTATATTTGATTTAAAACAATCGTTTTCATTTAAATTCACTAATTTTTTTTTTTAAGATTCATTTGGGTTTAGCAACGTGACTAAAGTACTAAACGATTTGCTCTTCGCTTTCATATATTTGCTCAAGACTTATTGTGGTCAATTTCATTATTTCTCATTGTTCGATTATCATTTTCTGATTTTGTTGTAAAATTACGAATTTTTGATGAAAACAAGTGCTTTTCTCCGAAATAATTATTTTGATATTTATATTTAAAAAAAGTTAGGAAAAACGAAAATGAAGGGGGAAATTGCGGGAAAATGGTAAAATAGGCAAAATATGGATGAAACTTGAAAAACGTGAATAAAAATGTATTGTTTAGAAAAGAATTATCTAAAACAATGTTGTTAGAATTAAATAAAAATTTCAATTCAAACTACGAATAGAAAAAATTTCACATTTTGGTTATTCGTCTTTGTATAAAGTGTAAAATTTATGAATATATTCATGTTTTCTTATTTTTCATCTGTCAAAACTTTATTTTTTTAGGAAAAAGTGGTTTAATTATTTCGTTAAGGAAAACATTTAAATTGGCTTTCTCTAAATTACTTGTTAATAGCCAAGCGAAAATAAATATGGGAAACCTAAGATAAATAAGATAAGTAATACAATAATATTTTTATGATTTTTTGAAAAGATAAAGGTTTCTATAATTTGATGTTCATAGATCAATTTTAATTCGGACAACAGCTTCAGTGTTATTCTCTATATGGAGAATTTTTTTTATCTCTTTTGTTGTATTGGCATCTCTAATTATGCTTGAATACGCTCCTAAGACGAAGATGAGTGTTCGTTGTTAATTTTTATCATTGCATGCATCGCATTTTTATTACAGTATTTGAAATGCATTGAAAAGAAATCGGGCACAAATATTTCATTTAATTCATCAATCACTGAGATGATAGATAAATGCTTGTTATGATTATCACAAAAACCACAGAATGAAGTTTAAATAAAATTGCGAAATGTCATAAACAATTTCTTATTTTTTTGTTAGCTAAAAAAATTAGAAAGTTTATTATTTACATTCCATATCTTTTATGTAATGATTTATAGTATTTACATAATATAACTTATTTATGAATGGTAATTTCAATTTATTTAATTGTTATTATTTATTTTCAAAATTATAAACACGAAAACAAAAATATGCACAAAATTAATGCAAAAGTTCGTTTGAAGATATTTTTATATATTCGATTTTTATCTATTAGAAATCTTTTTAAAAAATTGAGCATATTGAATTAAAATGTAATTAAAAGCAATGAATGTAATATTTGAATATCATCATAGTTGTTTAAATGAAAAGAAATAGCATCATTTAATTTTTTATTGTGACAAAAATCATTAAAATTGAAAATTCAAAGCCTAACTAGTAACCACACTTTCTATAACATTGCTTTTATAAGGATTTCACTAATTCATATTTCTTAAAATGTGATGTTTCTTTAAAAATTAATGTTGTGAAAATTCTTTTTATGCATTCGTTTATTATGTATTAGAAATTTTTTTTAAAAAATTTGAAGTAAAATATAATTAAATATTACAATGGAAAGTATTGTTTTAACTTCTATATAAAAGTTTTTGAAATAGAATGTCAATCTTAAGGAAAAAACTGCATGCAACAAAATTTCATCACTGATTTTTTTTTTTTAATTTTGAAGGTAGTGTAAAAACCATTTTCCTGTAATATATTTAGAAGTTATCTCTGACAACTACTTGTTTCAACAATTTGTACTTTATATTTAATTAATAACATTTCTGTTTAATATTTTCTAAAGATCTCTTTGAAATGCACATTCCTAAAGCATGTTTGTCATAAATTTGATAGCTCTAATTACAACAAAGAATGTAATATTTTAATTTCATCATAGTGTTTAAATTAAAAGAGATAGCATCTTTTAATTTTTTATTATGATTAAATATCATTAAAACTGAAAATATTAAGCTAAGGTAATAACTACACTTTCTAAACCATTGTGTTTTCATAAGGATTTCTCTAGTTCATATTTCTTAAACCATGAACTTGCCGAAAATTTTTTGGTTTTTATGTTTTTGAGCTTAAGAATTTTCGCAATGGAATTATTTTTTTCATAGAGTATTCAATTCCTTCCGAAATCTCCATTTTCACTCCATATGGCTTGCCTCATCATCTGCAGGGAGCAACTGCCTCTACTGATCTTTCAGGATTGCTTGTCGAAGAGAGCGAATTTCCTACTTCGGAATGTTGCTCAACAAGTGTCAGTGAGACCTCATCATATCAAGCGGCCGTCAGAGATCTGTCCTAAATGCCAGTTTTGTTTCAGAGCTGCTAATGTTTGCCCCTAAAAGAATTTCACCGCCCAGTTTCATGTTCCGTGCTGGATAACAATTGTCTTTTGATTCTATTTGCTGATTTGTATACTATGCGTGGCTCATTTGTTAACGAGATGTTCAATATTTCGATTTTCAGTTATCTTGCTCTTAATGTACATCTTATTACAGTGTTTTATCCTTGCGTATGAGGTTTCATAGGCAATTTATATTTAGAAAAAATCATTTCATAAATTTGAAAAGCATTCATCAGAAGAAACCAATTTCTGTTGCGGGATCATGTTGAAATAAATCACCTTTAAGTAGTTTCCGATATTACTGGTTCTTTTTATAATGGTTTTTGGAATATTATATATACTAAATTTATTTCGTATTTTTTTGAATTAAAAATATAAGATTCGATATTTTGCCAATTTTAGGTATTAAAGAATTCGCATTTCGTGATCTCAAACAATGCGCATTATGAGTTCTTTACTTAATTAGTTTCTTAATTACTTCTTTTACTTAATTAGACTGATTAATTAGTTTCATATTTAAACATATTTTCAATTTAATCAATATATTATTTATTGATGTGTTGAAATGTGAATATATATATATATATATATATATATATATATATATATATATATATATATATAATATGGTTAATTTTTTAAAAACTTTTTTATGTATATATTATTATACTTCTAATGTATCTACTCTTAGTTAATGAATCTATGAATGAATATCGTATCTTACAAAATATTGCTTTCGGAAGTGGCAACGGTTGTTTTGTAAAACTAATCATACTCTACTTATTATGTAATGTAACCGCATCAGAGTTTCTAAAATTGAGTCTTTCAAGTCGATAAGGAAGTCTAATTTCTAACCACCGCCTTGTCATCAGCTAGAATCTTTGACGTCAGGAAGAAAGAAAAATAGAAAACATCGTTTGCTGCTGTTTGACTTGATTGCTTCAGGTAGATATAGATTTTGCAATTCCAGGCCTTTCTGTTGTATTTTCTAGAAACATTCAGCTACCATCTGTCTAAAATGCCATATTCTTTTGGTGTTTAACTAATTATCAACATATCAAGCGGATATATCTTTGATAATAAATTATAGAAAATGATTAATAATGCACACGAAATTATTGCTATTGTTTTGTAAATGAAAAAATAGTGATTTTAGTTGTTACTTTTAATAAATTCTTTGTGCCTTATCGGAAACTAAATTGCACATTTATCGATACCGTGTTAGAGATCTGCAAGGTTTTCGGAAACGTCAGAAATTCTTTTAATTGAAACTGTTCTATTGCCAAATGCTCCTTCAACTCCTGCAAGCAAGTTTTATTATTTAATATTGGATTGGCTTAGAATGAAGGTAAAATATTTATAGTTAAAATGTCGATTATTATTCAATTTATTATAATTTATTTCTATTTAAAATGTCATTTATTATTCGATTTATTATAATTTATTTTTATATAAAATTTCGATTATTACATGTCAACGCTTTATTATTTTATAAAAAAACCCCTCAAAATATTGTAATAATTTTCAACTTTCTCATTTAAATTCATAAATGTAAAATTTATTTTCCATTCAACTTTATCCTCACAAATATTTTTACTTTACCTGCACCAATGAACGAAAATAAACCATATTCGAAATTTAATCGGAAATGGGTAAAAAAAAAATCAAATACTCAGAAAAAAATTAGAAATAAATAGCCTCGATTATTAACTTTTTAAATTTTTCTAAATACAAATTCAACAAACTTTGATTAAAAAATATAAACATTTTTCAGAAATAATTTATACAAATTTTTAAAAAATACAGAGAGAACAAAGCTGTCAATATATTTCAAATTGATATCAATGAAAGTAGCAATTAATAGCAATAAAATTATCAATGAAATTTTGATTTAATAACGATCGAATTTCGATATCACTGAATTTCTTTAAAGTGGAAAATAAGTAGGTTCTAGCTTTGGCGAAAAATAGCAGCGCTAGATTTTATGACCAAATTAATTTGCTAGAAATAATATTCTATGCAATGAAAATATATTTAAAGGATTGTTTTATGCATTATCTATCAATTAAATGAAATAGCGATCAATTAAATGAAATTAAAAAAATAGCATGCCGGTACATGTGTCATTTTGATCTTTCTAAAATAATCCTGATATTTCTAAAACGAGAATCTAATGAACTAAACTCAACCAAACCAATTCCAGTTTTTTGTACTTTCCAGCACAATGTGAATTTTTTCATTTGAATCTTAAAAGAAAAATACTTTTTTTAAAATTTTGTATAGAGTACTTTAGCATGCAGTACTAAAATCTGCAAGTTCTTTGTATTGGGGAAAGAAGACAGATATTCAAAGACAAAATAAAATATAGGATATTAGAATTTTTATAGAATAATAGCGTAATAGCGTTTTATTCTGCTAAAAGGAACCTGTTTTAAGTATGCAAATGACTGAATTTCTCTAAAATATTTGTTTTTAAAATAAATTGTTATAGAATTGCGAGCACGATATAGTAGAAGAAACATATGATATGTATTAAATACCTGATTTTCAAATTTAAGTCATTATTTTACTGATTTTGAAGAGAAGAATAAAATTGTTATATTCCAAAATATCAAAATTGTTATAAAATTATTGATTCCAATGTTAAAAAAAATTCTACTTTGAATTTCAATTCAATTAGAATTTTCAATCGTTGTTATTATACTTAGGACATTTAAATGGGGAAAAAAATATTCTTATTTCTCATCTGAACTTTTGAAAAATCTTTTTTTTTTTTCAATTTATCTATGGTATCTAAAATAAGCTGATAATTTGCATTTGCAAAACTTTCTTCGCTCAGATAAAACTATTAATGTTTCTATGAATAGTTTGTACATTATGTGCAGATTAGAAGGCATAGAAATAATAAATTTGCATCTTTCACAGCAGGTTCAAAATAAGTACTATCTTTTAACGGCGCTCTGCTATTTGAATTGGAGAATGAATGTTAAATTTTTCGTAATTATTTGTCTTGAACTTAGCAAATGTTTAAAACATTTTTCCAATCAGAATTTTGAAATTTGCGTGATCTAAAAGTATTGAATTATTCCGGAACAAATCTTTTAGGGTCGGTATTCTTTTTCCACCTCCTTTTCGCGACTGTGACTATTGGGAAGTATCAGCTAATCGCTGCCACCAGAGTTTTGGAAACGATTGTCTCCAAAAATTGACTCCAACCCATTGTTAATAATTTTCTCCGTATATAAAAATGATAAACCTTATTTTTTGTAGCTTTTATTTTATGTTAGTAGAGAAGGTTAGTCGAGTCTGTTTACTTAGGAATCAGTCAGTGAACGTAAAAAGAAAATAATTGCAAGAAAATTTTTCAAAAAATCAAAAAATTTCTAAGATTACTGTTTTGAAATTTTAGCAATACTTTATTTTAAAATGAATTAATTCATTTATACGGTCTTTGTAAAGCAACTGGAAGTACTATAAAAAAATTTCAAAGATTTTTCATTTGCTCAAAATTAAAGGCATCATAGGCAACTAACTATTTTTCCTATTTGATAATCCAATCTGGCGTCTGGGACTTTGCATCTGGCGCTTAAGATAAAAACTACTTAACTTACCTAATTAATAAAACATACATCATAAAAAAATAAAACTTCACATAAAAAATGTTTTAAAAAATGAAACGATATTATTTTCTGTTTCTGTTGTTGTAATGTGACAATAACTGTTACAAATGTGCAATAAAAGGAAGAAGGGGCGAAGCACTATTCGGAGAATAGAACGTTTCCAAGATTTTTTTTGTTTGATTTTTTTTAACTTCTAGAATATATATATTACGTATGCAACCTAAGTATCATTTAAGTAAAATAAAATTCCTTTTTTTCCCTAAAATACAAAATAAAGTTTTCAATTATAAACTTTTGTCACAATAATAATTTTTAAAGTCAAACATCTATTTCTAATCATTGTTCAAAATTTCATTTGCCTTAAAAATCGAATTATAAGTCTAAGCTTAATTTTAAATCAAAATTCTTTGGATAATGTTTCTGTTCCGTCCATGTATGAATCGTCAGCTAATAAAATTCCTGAGTTTTTCGACTCACTAAAGTTTCAATAATTTTTTTTGTCTTACTCTACTTTGAATGCTATAAAAATCAAATGAACCGTAAATCAATAAGCTCAAATGGAACATCATTTACTGAAGAAATGGCCCTGTTGTAAAAATGAGTTTTACTTCATCTGGCGAAACGAATGATTCATGTCATAATTTCCCGGCACTACTTGGCGAGTTTGGCTATCTTCTTTGGCGAGAAGTGTTCTAGTTGTTCCAACCCGCGGCTCATCGTGTGCATCGTGATGGAATGTAAACAAGTTATCCCGTATTATTGTGCACTCTTGCTTCATTCGGATAAGCGTACAGTTTTTGACACTGACTAATTTTTGCTTGTTGTTTGGATATTACCGTTGTCTTTCGGCTGACTGTTAAAGTAAGTTTTGAAAACACATTCGTTCTTTCTTTTATATTGAGGTGTTTGATGTTTTGCATTCTGAATACCTGATGTTTTTCTTTTCTTTTCAAAAGATGTTCTTATTAAAGAGAAACATTTCCTTTCGTAGTATACATTTTTCTTTTAAGGAGATTTTTGCATAATTTATCTATAATTTATAAAACTTTTATTTTGTAATTTAATTTATATATAAATATTTTAATAATATATATTAATTTAATATGTCTAAGTGGTACCATATTACATTAATGCTTCAATTTTATATTAATATTTCTATAAATTTCTTATTACTAATTAAGAATTTCCTTTTTATTATTAATTTTCAATTTCTTTTAAAATCTTTTAATTAATAATCTTAAAAACTATTTATTCATAATTTGCTGTTTTTCTGCATCTGTGTATTGATTTATTTTGTCGGTGTAAAGAATTCCTCATGCGATCGTCTCAAATACAAATGAATTTCCTCCTCTTAGAATAAGCACCATTTTTTCTTTAATTATTTTATAGTTTCCTCACTTCAAATTAATTTTATTGTTCTTCAAAGTAATTTTTGTGTTTGCACATGATTTATTTAAAAACATATTAATATTATTTTGCAATATTTTATGACTTCAAATATTCAATGATTGCTAATCTGAAATCTTATTGAAAATATAAATTTATTGAACAACTGTTAATTGATTTTCAGTGGTGTTTCTGATAATTAATTCACACTATTTCAACGTTTCAATTCCGAATTTTGATTTATTTTGGCTACGCGAATAGAACTTTTATGAAATCAATGAATTTCTTAGAGAAAGGTAATTTTTTAAAAATTGAATTGCTGCTCTTTAGTGTTTCATTATAAACAAATACCAAGTTATGTATTTTTTAAATTTATATGGAATGACTATATATAGTGAACTACCTTAATTGAAGATTTAAGAAAATACTTTTAAACGGAAAGATAATTATTGCGACATAAATAAAATTTTATATGCATTTTTAATTGAGGAGAGTAGGAATAATTTGATGGTCGTTCAATTAATTAACTTCTACTTTTAATTATGAACTTAATTAATTATCAACTATAGATGCTAGTTGAAAAAAAATGAAATTAGCGTTTTGCAATTGCAAAATATATGCTCTTATTATGATTATACGAATGACGTACGAATATACGAATTATTATTATATTTTTATTTATTTATATTTTTATTATATGAGAATTTTTTTATTTTTGGTAATTTTTGGCAATATAAATAATTCTGAGAATTTATATTATTATTATTTCGGTTCTCAGACTATTTAACTAACGATTAAATGTTAGCAAATTTTAGAATGGTGTTAAGTAATACAAATTGGATGCAATTTGAACTTTTATATCATTTACAATCCGACAATTTCATACTTTTAATATCATTGCCCCTTATTCACATAATCGGCGAGTCAGTATACTCTATTAACTTGTCCAGAAAATTTTATTCATTTCTTGAGAAATTAATTATTGGTATTGAAATTTGTTAATTATCATGAAAAATGAAATGAATCCAGTCATTTAGTTTATAAACTTCTGCTTTTCCTTGTGAGTATTTATATGTAATCATTGATAAAATATCACATGACAGATTGAATAAAAGAATCAGTCTCCAATTTGATATTTCTTTCCACCGTCGAAAACATTTTTTGCTTGCTGAATTCTAATGTAAACAGAAAGAAATGATATATTATTCATTGAATTTTGGCATATTACATATTCAACGTCAAGGTCGTTCTACATCGTTGAGCAAAGAGGAAACTGTTAGAACAATTTAACTGGATCGTGTATGCTGTACAAATCCTTTTGTGAAGTCTAAAACTACAACATTTTAAAACAAGACACGAAAGAAAATGAAGCACATTTTTCTTTATCCTTCTTTTGTTTATGTGAAATTTCATAGGATATGTCGATGTCTTAAAAAATAAATATTGCTTTGATTTTAATGTTTCTCTCTTCACAGATTTTGCATGCAACATGTTTTTGCATTAATAATTCGTTACGAGTTTTTACAGTACCATTCGCGAAAAAAGTATTTCTTATTATTTACTTACAAAATATCGCCTGCGAGTTTAAAAATATTTTCGAAATATTAAATAGTATCGAATTATTACTTTCTATTAGTTGACTTAGTTGCTGTTTATCTTAAGTTATTTTGCATTCTTGAATCATAGATAAAATATAATCGAACCTTTTTATTTATTTTTAATTAATTTTTTTATAACCTTTATCAAAAATATTAATGTTTAGGCTAGTTAATAAAAGTTAATTGTCTTTTAATATAAACTTATAAGAATTTCATTTAAGAATTAATTAAAGAATATATAAATAAAATGGATGTAAAGATCGGTGAAAAAAATTCAAGTCTATAGCGATAAAGATCTAAACTTTAGAAAATTCATTTGAAAATTTGTAATGCATGCTTTATCTTAAGTTTACATGCTAAGAAATTTTTTCTCTAAAATAATGCACTATACTTGAAGTGAAAATTACTAATATGGATATCACGTTAATTACACTAACTATTGTAAAAGAGTAGTTTTAATAAATAGAAAAATAAGAAGACAATTAATCTTTACATATGCAAATTAGTCTTCGTGAATATAAAGTAGCGAAACCAAACTATAAATATGAAGGAGAGATATAGTATCTATGCTTTGGTAAGGAATTAAAGAAGAATCAATACTTGGGGTACTATTTTCTTAAGTCAGAAATTAATTTAAGTATCATCCTGTCTGTAATTTTATAATTGGTTTCGTAAACACAAAATTTGTATTATACTAGCTCCTATGGCGACCAGCCGGTTCGCCAATCTTAATGCACGTTAAAATTTTAATAATTAAATATTTTATGGAACTCTCATTTTAATTGCTTCTTCGTTAAAATATTTTAAAGCTTCAAATTTTAATAGTCATATAATTCACTCATAATATAAAAGCCTTCAGCCATAACGTAATATGTATCTCTCTAATTTTCTGTTAGCTCCCGTAGAATTTATGCTTTAAATTAAAGTGGAAATGATTAAACTGCAATTAGTATAATAATTTATTTATTTTTTTACTAAAGCGAAGAATTTTTTAAATATGAGTACTGAAAACAGAGTCGCTAAGAATTTAAACCTTATGGGCACTAAAGAATATTTTTCTTAATTTATATAATATCTTGAGAAGTTTTCAACAAAATTTTCTCAGATTCATCATGAACAGATTGATTAATTAACAATGTTTAGGTTTAAATGCATCAAACACTAAAAAACTAAACAGAATCGTTTGAAATAATCTGTCGAAAACATAGTAAACCTTCAAAACCAAGTCCGTATCCGTTGAAAATAGTTGTCAACAATCAGAACACAATGCGCATGCGTGAATTTTCAATGCCAATTATGGTAACGCAAATGCGTGAATTTTCTACTCCAGTTGAGGTAACGCTATGAAGATTAGAAATTTTTAATTTCCATTATTCTGTTTTATTTTAATTCAAAAGTATTTCAAAATGAATCTGAAAGATCGATTAATTAACAATGTTTAATTTTAAATGCATCAAACATTAAGAAAATAAACAGAATCTTTGAAATAATCTGCCGAAAATTTCTTAAGCCTATCTATCCTCTTTAGCGTGGGAAAAAAAACTGAAGCCTTGCTCATTTGGCGATGGGGAAACGAAAAGATTTTTTTGACTGGAAAGTTAGTTTTTAATTAATAATTAAAAATCTAAATAAAAATTCAAAAAAGGGACCCCAGGTGCGCATTCCCGACCTCTAAGGTATGCATGTGCCAAATTTGGTAGCTGTAGGTCGAACGGTCTTTCATATAGAGCGCCAACACACACACATTGAGCTTTATGTAAGTATACATAGTCGTAAAATACCTAGTTTTTACGTATTCAGAGGATATCAAGATCAGATTTAAATCATGCGAAGATCAAGATTCAAGTTAACACATCAATCATTATTTCTTTCTAAACATTTTCTTGCCGTAACAACGTTTTGAACATTACAGATGTTTTATGCCAATTCCGCTCGCTTAATTGTGTGTGTGTATGTGTGTGTGTAGAGCTTATTTTTAACTTGTAACTTTCTAGTTATCATATTCAATGAAATGATCGGTAAGCGAACATCATTTTTTCAGAGGCCATGTTTGTTACTTTAATCGTTTGTTAACAAGAGATCAATTAACTATATATTTTTCTTGGGAATGTCATTCATTCGTTCCGGATAATCAAAATATTTGAATTATTATCTATATTTTACTATATATATTTATATATAGTTATAATAATACTTTCTAATTCTTGCATTTTTATCTTCCGTTATTTCTTTAATTTGTGACAAATCAAAGGTTTGTCCAGAAATACTTACTTTTTCTCTTAAATTAGATTTAAAACATTATATTTTTAGTGATTTTCCAACCTCTGTTCTTTAATCAAGTTCAATGCTATTCACTGGATTTAATAATTTTAATTTCTTGTTTATTTATTGATGTTTTTACTTGGGATGTTTGGGACCGCTGAGCCCGTGTTGTTTGCACAAACCATTTATCATTAGCTCTTACCTGCCTCATTAGAGTTGCTGATCATTTTTATTCTCCATTACGATACCAATATTTTCCCCGATTCCGGGTGTTCTGCCTTTGTCATAATTTCAGAGATATCGTGAATGGAGTCAAACTAAAATACATTTGAACAGATCTTATGCTCAATGTTAGTTCGGCGTGAAATTATTTATTAAATATTTGTGATATAAACACAGGTTTATTAGTTTTGTTTTATCCGAACATAAAAAAATCTTTCACGTAACTAGTCTTCAAATACTTTTTTTTTCTGTTTCTTCTGAGTTCTAAGACTCTTTAATTAATCAATTGCTATATGTCAGGTGTAAACACTTCTTGCATAGATTTGCTCTAGAAGGATTACTTTTATTCTCAACAGAATTGCAACATTATAATCCGTTGATGATTGCTAGGGTTGCTCTAGTATTTATTTTCTTTTTAAATTTTCTTGGCAGGGATTACAACATAACATATGACAGGGATAACAAATCGAAAAAAATAATTCTGTATCATAGTTGCATATTTTATTTACTGTCGTTAATGGTGAGCGGGCATTGAGGTCTTGTGATAATAAGGGCTTTTCTGCCTGAACCATTAATCATTATATCATAAATTATCGTACTGCGTGATGGTTTTTGTTACTGTCCCAGCCTTATCAAATTAAAATCAATGTCTTTGGGGTACAAAATATGAACTTCTATTGCATGAGTCATGTCTCATATTATATGTTTAAAAACATTCAATGTATTTATATTTGATGCTTTAGACAATTCTTTTTAAAATTGTTTTAGGTTTAAAGTGTATTACCGTTATCACGTACTTTTGTTTTAAACATGTGTACCGTAGTGCTTGCTGTGTTGTCTAAAATTGGTAATGCCGTTGTTACCCTTAATACTGATTGTTTAATTTGATTTATTTGCTTGAAAATTAAATTCTGTAATTTGAAGAGAAGAAAAAAGATGATTCCAAATACATTGTTTTTTAATACAAGATAGTTAAATGAAAACAAGATTTTTTTTAATGAAAATCTTTTATATTTTGATGCTTTAGACAGTTCTTTTTAAAATTGTTTAAGGTTTTTAAATAATATAACCGTTGTCACGTTCTTTTGTTCCAAGCATGCGTACCGTTATGCTATCTTGTCTAAAATTGGAATTTTAATTCAAAATACTATATGCTACTGTGTTTGTTATCCTTAATACTGATTGTTTAATTTATGTATTCGAAAATTGAATTCTGCAAGTTAAATGAAAACAATTTCTTTAGTGAGAATTTTATAGTTTATCGCCTTCATGCTTTGCCATTGCTGTCTCATTTGTGTACCTTTATTCGCGAACAGAAACTTATAAATAAATCAATTTCATAATACTCAGTATGCTTTTGCATGACGGAAAAAATATTGATATGAAACAATGAGAAATCTGCTGGATTATATAATGAATAAGTTTGGCCTCCAAAACTACATAGAAAGCCATATATATTTTTTAAATTGAAGTCTTTTAAAATATTATCAGAATATCGAATTTTAATTGCTGTAAGATGCAATCACTTCAGAATATCGAAGTTTATCAAGCTTAATCAATTGAAAAATACATGAAATCTGTATTTTACTATTGTAATTAATCGTCAGAAAAAGTAAAAAAGGACGATATTCATCTTTTTATTTTAGCAATTCTATTATATTCTCAATTTAAATTCTTTAAAAATCTTGTTTAGGTAATTATTTTATTCATCTTTCTTTTATCAAAATCCATTTTTCGTAAGACTTATTTTACTTCATTTAGCATTGATATTCAATGAAAAAAATCGTTTTACGATGCATATAAAAATGTATTTGCGTTTCAGTTATTTTCCGTTTCGAATTGCCACTGAATGTATAGAAACAAAGTAATAAGCACATTGCATACATAATATTAAGCATGGTTTATTTTGCATAATTTAAAAAATTTTAAGTGAAATGTTTTGATTTAAGTAGAAAAAAGAATCTATTGTGTATGAAAATGTCCAAATTCATACAAATTAAGAACTTCCAAAATTATATGAAATATATAAATGGTATAGAAATTTATATAACAATTAATACATGATATATGATATATAAAAATATATATAATATAATATTTTATATATATGTAATATATAAAAATATATACATGATATATAATATATAAAATATATAAAACCATCTTTTAAATATTTTTTAATACGTAAAATTCGAGTTGTTCAATGGCTTCTTGAATGAATAATGATTTCTATTTCATTGATGAGAAGTATATAGCGAAAGTTTATATTCCATATCCAAACATTCGACAAAAACATGAAATTTAAAAACTTTTGCTTGAAATATTTCTTTTATTAGAGAGTTTGGTTAGTAAGATAGTCATAGGAAACAGTTTTATGTAAAACTATTTTTTAAATAAATTTCATAATTTTAATAAGATTGAAATAATGTTTTTATATTTATTTCTAAAGGCTTTTATTCAAATAATTGAACCATTTTTAATTTATAGTTTATTTTAAAATTAGTTCTGTCAGTATTGTCTTAATAATGTTGTTGTAATTATTAATAATGTCTTAATAATTGCGACATCTATTTTCTTTTTTGCTTTTACTCTTTATGATATGTCGAAAGAAATACAAATTTTAAAAAATAATATCTAACTGTACTAGAAATAAAGATTCTTAATTTATGTTGCATGATTCACAAATATCTTCTGATATTTTTGAGAAAATTTATGTAAACTATGATTATTTAAAGTTTTCTTTTACTTAAAAAAGTATTATTAATATAGACACCATTCTAAATTATATTAAACTGTTTATACTTGTTTTAAAAATTATAATATATGATGCAGGTTTTTTTTCCTATTCAAACTAAAGCATTATCTAAAAATTCTGAAAAATTTAAATATACTGCTAGAGCTTTGTAATTCTCTTTTGAATGGTGTCCGATTTAGGTAGTATTAGGGATTTTTAATAAATTGTAATTATTAAATAAAACTAAGAAGAAAATTAGTATGTTAGATATTAATAAATGTTAAATAAACTAAGAATTTAGCTTTATATCGTCATTTAATAAATGTTTGCATCATTTAAAAATTATCATGATTTTCCATATTGTTTTTACTGATTGGCATCAAAGTATCTTGCAAGAGATTTCATTGTCGAAGCTTCTTGTACTTTGCTATATAACTCCATTTATGATCGCGATATATATAGAGAGTGAATGCCGATGCTGTTATACGCCTTTCATTTCCCTAGGTAGTATGCATTATCTGGTCTTTCTTTCAATAAAGTGATAATTTATGTTCGCATTTCAACACATTTTTAAATTAAATTTTAAAAAGTTATTGGTTTATGTTAGGTTATTTTTTTTTATTTCACTTATTATGATTCCTGATTGCGCGGCATCTACGTTTGCAATCAATATTAGCAAAGCAGATTCTTTGTGTTTTTAAATACAGTAATAAAAAAGGGCCTAATGAAACAAATAGGAATCTGATCAATTAATTTTAATATTATCCATATAAATTGAATTGAAATTTTTAATAATATTATCCTAATATTTTACATTTCATAGAATTTGACTATTTTTATAAATTTATTTATTATTATAAAGGTTATTATAAAATTTATTTATTATTATAATTATAAAGTTTTTAATCGACTATTTTTCGACCCACCTCAATCCAGTCTTGTCTCTTAAGCAGCAGACTAATCTGCCTTGTCGGAAATCCAACTCTGTGGACAAAAGTTAATAAGGAATCAAGAATTATTTATTAAACGTACTTATGCATCCAGGCATCGAAGCACATTTGATTAAAAGATAAATAAAACAATAAAGATTACAAATAGTGTTTATTTATAAAGCTTTTATATAAATGCCCGATGTAACTATTCTTCATTTCTCTGAAAATACACCATCAGTAAATTAGTGTATGCCATATGTTGGTAAACATTTTCCGACTGATTAATGTAAGTGCAGCACGAGTGATGTTTCGTTTCGAGGCACTTTTCTGATATTCCCGACGGCAATTTCGTTGTATGTGCTTAGCGAAGTGAATTTCAGAAAACTAGAAACATTTCTAGACATTTGTCTCTAGACAAAACTATAGGCGCTTTTTCATTGATGTTACATATATATCCATCATGACTAAAATCGGAAGTGCACTTGGAACACATATTTTGGTCATTTATCCACAAACTGAGGAGACAGTTTCTACCATACCATAGATATTTTATAATTAATATTTTAAAAATTATTCAATTATGAAATTGCAAAATAATTCGTTTCTTTTGCATATCTGAATATTACTTTTACAATATAGTTTAACATTATTGATTTTTTACTTGAAAAGGCCTGATAGAGAAAAAAATTTCTTTTACAAACTTATCAATGACAAATTTTAATTTAAAAATATTTATTACCCTCAAAGACTTTAATTATGTTAATTATATTATTTGAAAGTCAGATAAATCATGTTTTAAAATATAAATCAGCTGAGATTTGTTGTATTGAATCGTATCTATGAAATCGAAGTATTTTATCCATGGAATTCTAAGAATGTGGATATGAATCATTTGCTTTCCAACTGATCGTAAAAAACAGAAAAATAAATAGATAAATTTGTTTACTGCGGATCATGAGTGTTCGTAATGAAAGTTTTGCTACGTTGATGCGTCATAATTAAACGACAGCAACATTCTAGACCACAGTGTTGGAAAGTTTCTGGTGGCCCATGTTACAGAAAGCTGCCTTAAGCTAAAAATGGAATGTTTTCTACTCTAAGAGGTCAGTGTCTGCTCTCAACCATGCGGTTCCTACTAGTGTGTTTTTGAAGATATCTCGCAAGGCCAGAATTGACTCTAGAAAAGTGGAACGAGTTTTCATCTCGGTGTATCCCCACCCTCCAACTGGACGGGGAGGGAGCAACTTCATCATCTTGACTGGCTTCGCATTTTCACGTACCCTGAAGCCACATCATTAATTTCAAAACTGCCAGACAGTTATGTTGTTACTAACCGATTAAGCACCAGCGTCACGTTTCCACGGCCAGAACTTGTCTCTCTTTGTAATAGGTATAAGCAGCTTTGTATGGATCCAGAGCTGGCGCTATCAGTCTCCTGTCCAAATTTGATTGGTATGCCTTGATGGTCCACTCTGAAAGTGGTGCAATGATACGGACTTTTAGATTTTACTTCTCGCGAGAATTCAGGCAGTGTCGCAATTAAAAGGATGGGAGGAGAAAAAGACGTGATATCGATATCGGGTTTGGTCTTAAAGGCAAATGATGAAATAATTCCGAAAAGAAATCTGAGAGAAATGATTTTAGCTCTTGCCAAATGACAGCTACTTTCTTTTTCCTTGAATTCCAAGTAAAAAGCTTAATTACTAGTCTCTGTATTTTAGTAATTACTACTAACTTTTTTATATCTTGGAAGACTCTTATCTTAAGAGACGTGCTCTAAATTGCATCTAGAAATTTTGTGACAAATAACATTCTCTTACACGTGCGTGCGATGTCTTGTACTATCACCATCATTTATTGTTATCTTGCCGAGAATGAAGTTCAATTTAGAAGAAAATTCTATATCTTGTTTTTGCGTTGTGTGTGTAAAAACATTTTTATCTCTTATGTATGCATGATGTTTTTGTCAAAACAAAATATATTTTGTACTACAGTAGAGTTAAATATATAAGTACAGAAATTGAAATTTGAGAAATCCCTCTTTGAAGATTTATATAAAAGTAATTTTTATATTAATTGTATTCTGCGCGAATTATTAAAATGCATACTGCCTATTAAATAAATAACTCGAAATCGATATTATATTGAAATAATTCTCAAAACAAATTATTTCTTAGGTAGTTTTTATTAACATTAAAAAATATATCATAATTAATAAAAACGATTTTATGATTTGTAAGCTTCTATACTAATTATCTTAATTTACCCACCGGAGCCAAATTTTTTATTGAAACTTATACCTTATATAACAATAGCGGCATCTCAGGTATGGAGTTGAAAAGTGCTGATTGAGTAGTTAGTTCTGCTTCCGTTGGGGGGTACCTCTCTATTAATGGTGGTGGTGCTGCATGGATCAATCACTGACGATAGAGCTTGTCTAGTATGTGGAATAGTTGTATGAGGGGCTGTTAATGGAGAATTCTTTTGTATCAAGCGTAGAGCTTGATGCTTTTGCTGCAGCAATTCAGACAAACCCGAGAGCTACTTCAGGGCGGGGTTAACGCCTTTGAGATTTTTACCTGAACCCATGTATCAATATGTCTCAATTAATAATATTTTAATATATCAGATTAGTACAATATATTATAATCATTGATTCAGAGACACATGTTAATACTAATATATGCTTGAAAAGTTTATTTAAATAGTTCATCAACTAGTAATAGTACTTTTATTGCTAAATTCAAAAGTAATGTTTCAAATATTATTTAATAACATTTTGTAAGACCTGAAACAATAATGGATCAAATTGCGGTAGTAAACATTATGAGGCCGCTTAAAAAAAAAGAAAATACTGGTAAGTTTAGTTATAGATTCCAGTACATTTTTAAATCTAATTAATGATTTATTTTAAGCTATTTTTTTATCTTAGTAATTTTTTAATGTATATATTTAAATTTATTTATAAATTTATTATGACTTACGTTTATGTTGTATAAACGTTTGTACACAATAATATTTAAACACTACTTGGTTTTATAAATACTATTATAACTAAGTGAACATAATGAGATAGTTAAGGAACCTGATCAGTTATACTTGACAGTTTTGATATTATATTATTCATAAATCAGATAAATGGAAAAATTAATATTTTATAGTTCATAGTATTTGTATTTCAAACTAATTTATTTATTTGACAGTTAAAAATTTTTTCAATTTATCTATCTGTAATCTTCCTCAATCCAGTGTTTATACGCAGCTTCGTAGTTGGAAACCCACCACTGAACTAATTCCTTGCTAATCAGAATAATTTTCGTGAAATATTTGGTCACATTTTTTTACTTTACTCCTGCAAAGATTTTGAATATGATAATGTTCAAATCTATAAAATCGGTATATTCCACTCATTCGGAGGAGAAAAAAAAAATAATAACCGCTATAAAAATGCAAGAGAAAAATGTATACGCCCTTCTTAAGAGAATAACTCATATTTTGTTGTTAATTACCTGTTGAATCACTTCGTAAATTTAGTCATTTATAGAAACGGAAGAAAATACTTTTTCACTTGTCATCAAAGAAAATTACCGCCAATCTTTACAACGCCCATCAAGTACTTTGTGTATTTTCATCCGCTATCCTGGCATTTACTTCCACGAAATTTAGGGTCGTGAAATTTTTGTGGTACATTGCGCGGGACTGCTCAAGAAATTTCAGGAAATTCCAAAGGAAGCTCAAAAACTGAGAAGTGCCTTTGCTATGTTCTTGGTTTTCATTTATGTACAACTACTTTATCACGATTAGTTTTCTTAACCGCTTATTTAACTTAATTTACAGCAGATCTTTGTGACGAGAAATTGATCTGCACAAATGTTGCAACTTCACACCCATCAATTGTAAACCTTACTTTTTTAGTGTAATGACGTCTCTTGCATTGCATTACTTTGTCGCTTATTGAACACAAAAGAATCGTAGCTCATATTAATCATTTGGTGCATCTATAAAAACATATTTTGTATATTATAATATAAATTTCTTTGTGAATCGGAGTTTCCCCCCCCCCATTGTTAAACTGGTTAAAAAATCGATTCTTAAATTATGTATGATTGAGTTTTAACTTTTTAGTTAATTAAGATATTTATTTGAGTAATATATATCCAGTATGCTTCTCCTAGTACTTCACAACTATCAACTGTAAATCTTACTTTTTTTATTATAAAGACATCTCTTGCATTGCATTACTTCGTCACTTATTGAACACAAAAGTATCGCAGGCTCATATTAATCATTTTGGGCTCATCTATAAAAACATTTTTTTTTGTTTTATAATAGAAATTTCTTTGTAAATCGGTGTTATATTTCATTTTTAAACTGGTTAAAAACTCGATATAAATTATGCATGGTTGAGGTTTAATTTTCTAATTAATTAAAATATTTATTTGAGTAATATACATCCAGTATGCCTATCCTATATCTGGTTCTACTGGCAATCTATGATTTCTTTCCTAATAAGGGAAAAAAATCCTATACTGACAGTAAAACCAGATCTAGGATAAGCATACTGGATATGGGATGGGTTTTCTTTAGTCTCCCTCCCCTCTCACTCAATATCTGGAAAACGTGTCATTTAACAATAAAAGAGTACTGTTCCACCAACTCACCTGTCTTCTGAAAATAGTTTTCTGAATAGCATTTGTGTTATTCACCGGGCGCCTTTTCCTTAACTGAGTTATAATATTAATTAATTAATTATTTCAATTAAAACTGCTATTAAGTCTTTCATTAAGTGATATCATATGCCACATGAATATGTCTAATTTTTTAGTTAAATTCGTTGAGGATAATTATTCGATGTTCAGACAATATGAACGTTGACCCATGTCTCTCGTTATCTATGCACCTTGATAATCAATGTCAGAATGTGCCAACCATAGTGTTTTCACTTATTTATGTTACATAAATGACATTTACTAAAACTGTTCAGAAAATAAATTATGTATGAAAATTCTAAAATGGTATTGAAGTATTATTTATTAAAGGATTAGGAATTCGAATTTCATTTGAAAATATCAGGCCGAACGCATCCAACAAGCTTTCCTTTAATTAGTTCAAATTGAAAAAATTATGTTAAAATGACTTTCAAATTGCGCATGCTTTTTTATTAACTGATAAATTCTTTTAAATACTTTTATGAAAACTTGTCTGCTAATAAAAAGTCCTCTTATAGTCAAATTAGCGTTATTAAGCACATCTTTTAGAAGCTCGTCTCCGGACGTAATATTATTACGCTCTTTATTAATATTAGGAAAGTCCCTTGAGTCATGTTTTTATTTGAACCTCTTAAAACGGATCTTTACCATAAAAGATCCAAATTATTGAATAATGAAGTCTTCAGAAATTATAGATTTAAATAAAAGAAAGTAATTTTCTTTTATGATTCTCATCATAAGTTGCAGAACTGAAATTTTTTCCTTCAGCCTGAATATTTTTTTTTCTTCCAAAATACGGAATACTTTTCCTTTTTTTTTTTTTTTGTAATAAATCTATCAATAAATTGAAAGCTCAAATTTGAAATATTTAGTCATTTACAGAGATAGTTTTAATTAATTTAATTAATTTTAATTGAGACATTTCTGCAATACCTACAGTTTGTACTGACTCGAAGCTTTTTTTTTAAAGAACATGGAAAAGTAATTAAATGGATAATTTTTTCCAACGAAGAGATTTCAGAAGTTTCTCAATAGCACATTGCTGTCAAAAGAAACCTTCCTTTGAAATCATTTTGAATGAACCTTTTAAATTTCCTTATCAGTTTTTTTTTATTATTGCTAATGAAAATTTAAATCGGTTTTTCAATGTTGAAACATATCCGTATTAATGGTGTTGCATTTTCGTCTCTTTAATCCAAGTTTTCAGCAATAAAAATATGAGCATCGATTGAATATGATGGTTTCGAAGCGATTTTCTAGAAGGTGAAAATGATGTTAAACGGTATTCTTTTATGTTTTCTCTTAATGTAGCATCCGCGAAGTTCTGAGGAGTTATTTCAATTTAACCTTTAAAGATTCTATAATTTAACCGTGTTATTCATTTAATAATATTTTATGGCTTGCGTCACAAAATTTTAAAAAATAAAACTCTAAATCGTAGAACAATTTCATCGTAAAATTTCCTTTGGTAAAGTTTTAATTCAATCTGTATCTTCTCAAATTAATAATGACCCTGCTTTATTTTAAACAATAAAGAAATTATTTGAGTACATTTCATTCCATTTCCAATGAAGCTCAATTTATTTATTTTTATTAACTTATACACTAAGTGATGAAAGAGAAATTATAAAATTTTGTAATTTTAATGAATTTCCACGTTTTAGAGGTACCTTTTAAAGCTAGAAGCTATGGAGTCGTAGTATTTAGTGGTAAAGTGTCGGCCTCGAGGCTGGAAAGTTTTTGGTTTAACACCCAGTATCATCGATGAGCTTTTTGTAATTCTGCTTTGTACACGTTGAATGGTCGAGGTCAAATATCTTCCCTATGGTTTGACGCGGAAATTTGGAGAGATGAACAGCGTCAGCTGAAATGGCGCCTTCATTTTTCAATCAGCGCAATGTGTTGTTGCACGATATTGTGTAACAATGTTCGATATTATATGATAATTTACAGCTTTGTACAATACTATACGATGTTGTAAATATACGATATCTTTCGATATTGTAGAACATCTTCCTTCTACTACGGGTTGATCAGTATTATACGGTCTTTTTCAAAATAGTCTTCTTCAAAACGGGACGTAAATATGTCTAAAGTAAATCATTTTCTGTGAATCCACTCAACGAGCTAGATGGATGAAATTTAACATCTTATTTTATCTCTAGAATTGCCGTTATGTCTATTCGTGAGTCTGACGTTATTTTTATTCGTGTGCATGTGAATTGGATAACTCAAAAATGCAACTTGAAAAATGTATCAAGTTTAACTTGTGATATTTACAGCAAAATTGCCAATCAGTGTTAAATTTTTGACAAAATTGTTCAACGGGAAGAGGTGCAGTTTCTAAATGCATTTTTGATTAATTTTTTTATACGACGAAGCTAAACTTGAAACTCACCTTATCATATAAGTATATTAATAAGCCGTGATAAGAACATACTCATCGATTTCAACTTCTAGATTTGTTTGAATTCTTTAGTGGTGAATTGTTTTAAATTAACATGACTTTCAGAGGAAACTAATTAATTTGTCTACGCAACATTCGTTTCTTTCTTCATTTCTCTTAAAATTGGAAATTTTCTTTTCTTTTTAGCTCATTTCAGGTAATATTGAAATTTCATGCAGTTAATTTTTTGATTACGGAAATAATAAGCAGTTTAATTGCTTTTCTTACAAGCTTCATTCGTGATAATCTTAACATAAAATAGAAATTTAAAAAATAATTATATATAAGCATTCGATACCTCTCCTCGCTCTTTTGCGTTCATTTCCATTTTCTTCTCCGTGCTTCTTACGACCCTGTCCTTTATTGGCCAGACAGGAGAACGGGGTAAATGGCGAACATTCGCGCCAAGTTGAAACTTGGTTGGCAATGAGTCGCCAGATGTAACATCTTTCTTTATCATTTTCTAATAACCCTAAAATGTATGTCTCAAAAGCGATAAACTGCCTATTTTCTTCCCGTTCATTTTGAGGCTTCAAAAACCCCAAACTCAAACAATATCATGTTCTTACATGATATTAAAAGTCATTGTGATTACGTATGTATATATATACATTACAGCTCCTTATAATCGACTGAAGCAATATCAGCCAAACTTTTCAGACTTATTTTTTTTAAAAATATATTTGATTTTTCGCATCCAAAAGTTGATAGTGTTAAATTAATTGGAAATTAACTGCAACGATTCTTTTTTTTTCTGAAGTACTGTCGGAGCAAATTATTGTACAAGAAATATTTTAATATCATTTTAAAACTCAAAACGTAAGCTTTGCAGCGATATCAAACTCCTTTATCTGCCATTTTTTCATCAATTTTTATTAATTCTTCCGAAATTTAAAGCCGTATTGAAACGCCGTAACCTTATCTACACTACCACTATTTTTTGAAATTTCTGTCTCGTATCCTTCCGATTTTGGGGGGGGGGGGGTACGTAGTTATTTAACAGTACTTAAAAGAACTGAAAAGAAAAAATGATTTACCTTTCATTTTCAAGTAAATACAAGTGACCAAAGGCAATTAGTCAAATGGAGTGGTATAATAAAAGATATAATAATTATAAATGGGTATAATAAGGTATAATAAGTGGTATAATAATTTATATAAAATTAAATTTTACGTAAAAGATACGAGTATTATACATGAAAGTGCTTAAATTCCTAGCAACATCGAGTATAGTTATTAGTTTATTTATAAATGGAGAGTTTTGTTAATTAATTTAAGATTTGTTGAAAGTCTTAAATCTGTTCATTTAATATAAATTGATTTTGGTATGGTGAAAATAGTTCTCTTAAATTGAATTCTCTGAAATCGAAAAGTTGATTGAGTAAATATGAAAAGATTTCTTCTTTTATGCTGTTTCCTGCTTCGTCAAAGTCTGACAAACTACATTTCTCAATATCCATCTCAGTAATAATTTCTAAGACTTCCAAGTTTGTGCAGTGAAGTTATCGCAAATAAGACGAGCCTAAAGGCTAAGTTCGGTATTTATTTGATCGAATAATTCCCCATGCATCGCTTCTAAATTTCCATTTCAAATTTAAATGGGCAAATGTACCTAATTATTTAGGAACATTCTCATATTCGTACTAATGCAAGTAAATTGATTTATATCCATTTGTATTTGCACAATAATCCAAATTAGCTTATTCTTTATAATCTTTATTATTTTTTAAAATAAATTCTCGGATTAGAAAATAATAAAATTAATATTGTTGTTTTTGTAACCGACATTATTATTTTATTAAGTAATGGCTCAAGGCTCTTTTTCTAAGAAATAACTACTGAATAAATATTGATATTGACTTAAATATTTCCAATCATATGACTGTGAAACGAATTGAAATCTTAAAATTTTATTTTTGAGTTACTCAGTATCTGGCACGCATCTCTTTAATAGATGCTCCAAAAAACCGCACTTCAAATGAATAGCTGTACCTTCAAAACTATTCATTCTTCATTGTATTAGAAACGGATTAATATGTTGTCTTGTAATAAACTGGGTGCTAAATATTTTAATATACTCAGTTAAAAATAAAATATGAGAAAATAAATATAACGTCAATGCATGTTCACATATCTAAAAGCTATTGAAATTCCTTTATAATTCGTTAGACAAACACACACACACTCACACACCCAAGTTTCTATAATGCCCTATTTAATTTATAGATCTAGCAAAAGTTCCAGAATTTTAGAAGTTAACAATAAATATGATATTACTAATAATTCTAGTAGCTCAGATATATTGTGCAAGATTATATGATATTAAACAATATTGTATAATGTTGTGCAATATCATATTAAATTATATGATATTGCACAATTTGGTGCGAAAGGCTGCTATAACGATATAAACTAAATGCTATAATTGGGTTGTTTGGAAAGTGATTTCGTTTTTTCCCCCACAGAGGATTTAATTGTATTTTTTTGCACCCAACTTCACATTTAAGCCGTATAATTTTTATATGCTTTGAGAGCTCATATAGCAAGGCTTGTGTATGAAAAATTCCAATTAATTCTACGCAGTAGTTTTTGGTTGGTGCCCTTTTAAATATGGAGAGCGATAAGCAGCATTTTCGACATATCTTACTGTTTTACTACAGAAAGAGTAAAAATGCTGTTCAAGCCAGAAAGAAATTGACCGATGTGTATCGAGAAGGTGTGTTGACAGTACGCCAGTGCCAGAACTGGTTCGCTAAATTTTTTAGACGGTAAAACCTTTACCACAAATGAAGAGGTCAAAAACCACCTCGATCAGTTTTTTGGCAGCAAAGACCAAAAATTTTATGAGCGTGGAATTATGCTACTACCAGAAAGATGGCAAAAGGTGTTGGACCAGAACGGCCAATATATAATTTGATAAAGTATTTGTTTATTATACGAAAACTGTCTTTCATTTCCACAAAAAAAAAAAAAAAAAAAACTAAATTATTTTCCGAACAACCCAATATATATGAGAAAAAGCACTATATAATATTCGAAGTTGGAAATTTTCTATTCTTTTTTTCATTCGTTTTAAGAACTGTTGAAATACGTATATACGAAGTGTGCGCGCACACACACACACACACACACACACACACACACACACACACACACATATATATATATATATATATATATATATATATATATATATCCACACATATACGTTTGAAAATTGAAGAACTACTTAGAAGAAAATAAACTTAAGTAAAACGGACGAAGGAAAATTGACTTGTCAACCATATCTTATAACAAGTCCTAAAACTGCTCATTCATCATAATAAATATTTCTTGTGCCATTATATTAATCCATGTAGTATGAAAAACAGTTTAAACAAAATATTTTCAGCATTTTCAGTTAATTCATGAAAACAAGAAAAGCAGTATATTATCTGATAAAAATGAAATATAAGCTATTTGAAAAGTTATCCGTATATTGTATTTTAAACGAGAAATAATCTACGAAATTAATATTCGCTGTGTTTAATGTGTAATAGCAAACAAAGAAGTTATTATAAATGGGAGATAATATGTTGTGACACTGATCATCTTAATATGGATTATATCCCATCTGGATAGAATTTGTTGCTTTACATATCATTCCTTGTATATAAAGTTCTCAGGTGATTCTCAGATTAATGTCTGCACAAATATCTCTCAGTCTTGGAACTTATCGGTCAATATTTGGGAGTAGGCGTAGAAATATGTTCGATAAGAGAGTAATCTGGCAATCTTGATGGCTAAGGAAATATGTCACAACATAGAATGCTATGAAAGTACCGCAGACTCATTAATTCATTACGTCCTAGACTACTGTCTAAGAAAGGGCTGTTTGTGGTTTTTTGGTCTAGGTATTGCCAAATATCAGGCTCTGAAATGAATTGAAATCTCAACATACACACTTCACATATTCAATGTCGTGTGTTTTTTCAAAAGGTGTGTATATTGTCTATCTTTCGCTGTCATTCTTTTTTTATTATTATTATTATTTTTGTATTGATCCTTTTTTAATTCTAGCTTATCAGAAAGAGGGAGGAGGATCGTGATTTTGACAAATCTTTATGATTTATACCTCCCTGGTCCTGAAGAAATCACTTTTGGAATTTCTGCCCACCAGCATAATAATGCATAATCTTAATGAGCTGTGTTTAAATGAAATTTAAAAGTGATTTTGTTAAACTTATCGATTTATATCGAATTTTGGATCAATCTCAATCAGAAGAATATTTTTTATCTGCATGCACAAGAACATGAGAATCAAAACACAAAAATCTTGTTGTGGGTACCAGTCGAATATTACAACTCTTCTCTTCAAAATTACGCGATCTTAGCTGGCACCTTTTCCAAGAAGAATTGGCTGGAATCACATTATTCATAACATGTGTTTCATTGTTGTTCCAACCTTGCCGCACATTAATTAAATTTGCAATACTTGTTTTTTTTTCTCTTCTTTTTACCATAAAGACCTGAATAAGATGTTTTTGAAATTCTCAATGCGCTTCTTTGAAAAAAATCGGCATGGGTGATAGTATCGCATTTAAAGAAATTGAAGCGTACGATCTTGCACTTCCAAAGAATCTATGCGCCCTCGCCATATCCTACATGTCTAATACATCATCTTAGCTTTGCTACTGACTTGACTCTGAACCGAGTTTGCCTAAATTCATTAATGCAAAATCTTCTTCCATTTTTTTTCTCTGATGTCTTATTATTAGTGTTATATTTCAAGTAAATCCTCAATTTATCAATCACAACCACTTACTAAGTACATTATGTTCTTAAATACATTATGTCCGGAGGTTAAGAACCTTGAGTTCTAGTACTATCCTGCTTACGCGCAATAATAAAAGCGCATTCATTTTCTGTTGAAGTATATGAAGTTTCGTTCACTTTATGAAAAAACAAACTTGACAAAATGTATTTAGAGATGTTAAAAAGTAAAATTTTTAAAACATTTCCTCTTCTTAAATTTTTTTAGCCAAAAAATTTAAAATACATTTTTTTAAATGAAGAATAATTAGTGATAAATAAAACAGATTAAAATGCATTGAACTGTAACATTTTTAACTGAAATTAATTAGGAAAATAATATGTCTACGTGTGTATATTTATTCAAAAATTAGATTTTTATGAATTTTATTGTTAAATCACAGCTGCTTAGATTATAAAAGAGAAAAAGGACTGTTGAAATTATAATTGTGAAAAACGATTTTGTAGTTCAATTTTCAATTAGTATTAATTATAAATTAGTAATTACTTAGTTACTTTGTTAAAGTTTAGTTATAAATTTACCTTAAGTAACACTAAGTCAAACATCTTATCAAAAAAGATTTTATCAATTATTCCTTCAAAAGTAAGTCAGACATTTTATTATCAAGTCATAATTTAGTTATGAAAGATTAATTAAAAAGACAGCATTTAAATTTTCTCGAAAGGCATAACTGCGTAGCTTAAATTGCATCGCCTCTACAGTTATAATGTCCAAATAGCCACTGAAGCCGTCTAATTACTCAAATTAATGTTATTAATCAGTTTGAAACTTGATAAAGAATGAAAGTTGATTGAATTACAGTAATACAGTTGCCTAGCGTAGTTTTAAACAGCCATTTGTCCTTCCCAATTTCTTAAGTTCATTTGCTTTATTTTTTTGTTATGAACTTCCAGGTTAAAATTAATTAATTCACTTGGAGAAGGAAACTATGATAAACCTGACGGTACCCCCAGTGTTCGCCTCTAACCGTTCCCATTTTTTGTGCTCTTTTTTTCCTCATTACGTTACAGAGAGCGTATGTCAAAACAACTATAACAATTACTCTTTTAATTGCTACTGTGAGAGTGCATTTATATAAAAACGTGGAGTGAATAGCGATTCCCAAGCTTCTGAGAATCAGATCTGTGTTCGTATTTCTAATCAGTGATATGTGTTTAAATCGAGATAATGTCGCAGCAGAATACTGAACTAGGAAAATAAACAACTTGTAAACAACCTTCTTAGAAATTGAGCTAAAAACAAGGAGATATATTTTGATTTGTTGATTAATGCGATTTAGTTGTTACATTTTCGCCTTTTAGATGCGACTCGCATCTAACTTGACTTTGTAATTAAGTAATAGGCACAAATGCATTTATTAAAGAAAAATAAAAATACAACTTATTTAAGTTTTGTTAAAAATTATATACAATATAGATTTATTAATTTTTTTAACTGAAGAAATCCAAATCAAAATTCGATTTCGCTTAGAATTCGAATCAAGAAAATTTTGGTATAAAAATGGCAATTTTTGAACTATAAAAATGTCAGCAAAGCATTTTTAATTTAAAAATTACTCATAAAATTTATTAAAATTATTGCGTTTAGTTGAATAATAACGTAACTAATAAATAAATAATAAGTAATTTTAATAAATAAACTGATAATAATTATAAATAAAAAGTGTATGATTTAAAAAGTACAATAATAAGTTAAATAAATAAGTAATTTTAAAAAACCAAAATACAATACTTTGGGTACAAGAATGTTTACCAGTTTGAAAATACACAGAACAGTTTATGTATAATATTTTTTAGAAGGTGGTATCTTTTATTGTTTTTTTTATTGAATAAATTTTACAGCAAAAAGAATAGGCGCGTGAATTAAAGGTCTTAAAAACAATTTCGGACGTAAAATGTTTACATTTTATTGGCATTATTTGAATTTTACATTCTATTATAAATTCTAACTATGAACAATATTTTAACATTACGTTATTAGAAAATTCAAGGAATCAATTCAACTATAAAATTTTCAACGAATTCGAATTAAAAACGTTCGAATTGATTCCAATTCTACTGTGCAATTCTTTTTAGCAAAAAGCAGCTAAATGCATTTCTTACCATAACATAAAAAATAATAGCAGAAAGAAGATTAAATAATAACTTTTTACAGTAGTAGAAATAGGTTTAAATAATAACTTATTATAATAGTAGAAATAAATTAGTAATAGGAGAAATAAGTTTATCTTTGGGAATCAAAAATATTTTTATGAATTCACATAGTTAAGAATTATAAATGAGTAATTTTAATAATTTTCTATGTCTTTTTAATTTATTTTATAAAGTTGTTTTATTGATAAATTAATAAAGCTATTAAAAGGAGTATAAAAAATTACTGCAAAATCCAAAAGAAAAAGTTGGTATTTGCTTTGTCCATTCAGCTTCCTTTTTTTTTTTTTTTTTTTTTTTTTTTTTTTGTTTCTTTAAAAGTTCATGCATTTTGAAATAAAAGATTTTTTTCAGATTATTTTTGTTAAACTTTTGTAAATTTTTTTCCATCTCAAAAAAGGAAATCACTAAACATCTCTATTTCCGATTACTTTCATTAACAAATATTTGAAGTAATACAGAAATATGAATTTTTATCATCAAAAGAATTAAATTTTAAAACATATATATATATTTTTCAAAATTTTGTTATAACTACTGCATACTGAAATATTTAGTTTTAAAAAAAATGGTAATAATAGTCTAAATAAGCTTTATAATTTCTACTAGATTTCAAACATCATATCTTATTTCATGCTGATTTGTTTCCATTTTATTAGTTTTGAATCCTTCAGAAATAGCTATGACCTATGAATTATTCAGTAGACTCTTTTTATTTTTACTCGGTACATATTTAATCTTATAAGTGATAAGATCACAATAGACTAATCACAGATATAACAAAAAAATGTCAATCAATTCACACTCTTGTTGTATTGATTCAATTTTTTTTCTTATCATATTTCTTCGTAATGCAACTTTCCTCTTCTGTTGCCACAAAAAAAATATCCTTCAAAATATCAAAAGAAATAGCGTTTTATTTATGAGTTGTGGTTTTTTACTCGTTTTCCATTAGTACAAAACACGGAGGGATTTCAAAACTTAGCATATGTAGAAATTTTTTTTATCGGCATCTTTAATCTTCCTTGTTGAATTGTTAAATGGAGAGATTTTTTCTTAGGATTTTTCAGACTATTTTAGGATTTTTAGGCCTCTTAGTGCCTTTTGAAAGGTTTTGAGGAATCCAAAAATTTTGATGCGAGTGTAACAAAATCATCCTTATACGTGCTCAGAAACATTTAGAATGGCTTATTGTTTATATTTGTTTTTATTCTCCGCTTAATGCGGCTTTTATTTTATTTTGGGAATATTTTTATTTATTTGGTGAATGAAAAAAAGGCTTTTGATAAATTCCTTCTTTCATTATTCTTGGTAATGAAATAGAGATATTCGAAGAAAAAAATATCCTTGAAAATATCTAAAGATCTGTTGAATCATTGATGCCCTGAATTGCGGTTTTCACACGTTTTCCATTAGTAGAAACGCCAAGGGATTTCGCATCTTCAGCATATTTAGGAGTCTCTTTTTATCGGCGTCTTCTAGGATCTGTCTCGTTTTAGAAACCGTTAAATGGGAAGATTTCTGTGGATTTTCAATCTATTTTGTAGCCGTCTTGAAAGATTTTGAGAAATCCAAAGAATTCATACCATTTTTATACGAATTCAGAAAAAAAAATGCTATACCTTGTTATTTATCTCCGTATTTGCTGTATCTGCTATGTTACTTATTTTTGTGGGAAATGAGTACAGAAATAATTAAGCTTTGAAGCAATTAAAAAAATTAATTCCGCAGAATTTTTTTATCTTTTGTAAATTATTGCTATATTATAGATCTATGTTTGATATTTAACAGTACAATTTAGTGAGATACTTATATGCATGCATATATCAAGAAAAAAATTAATTTCATAATGAATATAACTTTTAAGATTTCGTTTGTAATTTATATTCATTGTAAATATACTTTATCAAATCTTTTCCGTAGATCATTTATATTAAAAATATATTTTGCTGGCATATACATAATTTTATGAATTATCAGTTAATTGAAAAGATAACATAATACAAAGTTTAAATCAAAAGGTGCATTATTCATTAGGCTTTAGATAACTTTTTCTAAATTAGCTGAACTGTATTAAATATCTATGTAATCGATGTCCGAAAGCATAGTTTAGAAAGAAATTGTCAGATAAAAAAGGTTTTATGGTGTTTTCATGGATAAAAAATATTGAAATTTTCGAATGGAACGAACGATACTTTTTCCATATTATCAACTGATGTAAAAATTTTATAAAACTATCACTTGATTTTGATTGGCATTTTACCAACTGAATCATAGATTTTGAACAAATTCATCATTCACTATTTGTCGAGATGTATATTATAGGCTGGTATGTGAAAGTGATAATTGAAAACTCCTACCAGCTAAATAAATGAAATTTCATATGAAGCAACTTTAAATATAAAATTGAAGACTGGACTTCTCATGGGAAAGAAGTACAAAATGCTTAGAGATTTTTCGCAATGCTTCATAAATTGAAATTCGTCATATTGTATTCTCCTAAGGGTTATTTTGATGACTTTATCTTTAAGATAGTGTTTATAATCATCTATTACAATTAGAATAGCTACATTTTTCGAGACTTACATGCTATTTAAATTGCATCATGCGACATAAATAATAGAAAAAAATCATTTAGTACGGTCTAAGGGTCTACAGGACAAATCATTGGACCTAGAGCCCCTACATTTGGCACATATTCACTTATTGGGTAATGAATGCTCTCGAAACAAGGATTTTTCAAAAATGTAATTAGATACTTAATTAAAAATTAATCAAATTTTTAAGTGCTTTCCTTAATTACTTCTTAGCATATTATTGAACAAAAATTATTTTAGACCACTTTAAAATTCAAAAAGTAATGTTTTCAATGATGCAGTAATTTTATTTTCGTGAAAGGTTTTTATATTTTTTTAAACGATTTGAAATACAATTTTGCATGTGTTATTTCTATTGATTTGAATATTGCCTGCATGCACACGCGCATAGCCACGATTTAAATAATATTTTTTGCACATTTTTTACTACTGTTATATAATTAAAAGTAAATCTAAAAAATGTAATTAAGATAGACGAATCAAGCAAGATCCTTACATTCTATAATATTTCGATTCAAATCTCCTTAAAAAATTTTTTTGTTCTAAGAATTGAGACACTAAGAACCTGAATAGCTAAAATACGAAGATTAATTTTGGTCGGTTTACTTAATAATTATTTTTAGTAGGAGTTTTATTGAAACTTAATTGAGTCACTCTTCACTTTTAAAGCAAGAGAAAAATGAATGCGTCCACTTTTCACTTAACCTAAAAATACCACCGTGACTCTTATAAAAAATGTGATCTCCTTTTTTTATATACTTTCCCACTTGGGAGTTCAACTAAATTCAGCTAGCGTACCTACCTGTTGCATTACATCCGGTTTGTCAACTATATTTATTGACTTTCACGACCATCATCAATCCAGTAATGGCTGAAGGCGAGACAAAACCCATTTTCTCCAATGTCTCTCTCTTTAAACGTCTCTACAAAACAAATCCTTCAAACTCGGTGCTCTCTTTTAAGAAGGAAGAAAAAAAAAATTGGTGCACCCGATCGGGGAGTGTCGCGTGAGAAGATACTCTTCCTGTGTTCCATCCCTGAGGGGTCCTGGCATTTTTCAGAACCGAATTCTTCAACAGATTCTCTATTTAACGCCGCGATGCTGTGAGAATCAGTTCACTGATTGCATTTGAAGAATCGAAGAACGATATCGACGATCTTAGAATTTTACGGGTGAGTTGGTAATGTTGTAACTCCTGTTTGTTGTGTGTTGGAGATGTGGTTTGTTTTCGTTCCAGACATGCGTGTGATGCTCGCGTTCATGTTGGTTGGTGGTTAGATTTGTTATCGCTTAGTAAGCTGTTATACGACATACGTATTTTGTGGGCACTTGATTATCGATTTTTTTTAATCAATACATTAGTAAAAACGGTTGTTTTTTTTTTAACAATATTTAGAAGTGTTTCATGCAAGAACTTTTTTATTATTTTACTTTAAATCAAATGAAAGAATTATTTATTTGAAACTTGAGTTATGTGAATAATTTTTGCGAAGAGTTCTCTCGTCTAATTTATTCATAAGTGTTTTCTTTGATAAAATTTTCAGAAATGTACTTGCATGATCTTTTTTTTCTTTTTTTAAAAACTGATACCGAAAAATAATCATTTTTTTTTACTTTTTATGGAGAGTACAAAATAAATATAGCGAATATTAAAAAAAACGACTTTGATATTTTAAAGAATTTTTGAATGTTGGGTCTCTCTATGTCTGCGAAATCATTTTTATAAACTCTAACCTTCTTTTTAAAATTATTTCTGAATGAGCATCGTAACTCAAAACTAAAGTGAACAAGTAAATGAAATTTTAACATGACAAAAATAAAGAAGAAAATATCTGTATTTTAATTTTTGACAAAATCCGTTTACGAATATTTTATCTGACTGCTTGTGTATGAAAAGATAGTTTTAAAACGTCATACACTTGATGAATAAAAATTGGCATGTATTCTTTACGCCAAAATTGTATATTTCTATCAAATTTTGCTCTAAATCAATGCAGAGTAAGTTTATCTATCTGCCCATCTTTCTGCATGTCAACTAGGTAACTCAAAAACGGACGAGCTAAATGAATGAAATTTGTTTTAATGTTTGATCACGGATTTATAGACCTGTTTTAAATTTTAGATTCTGTTGTCTCAAAGAAATGCAGTTGCTTACTTAGTTCTCTTCAGTATATAATAAAGCCAAATACAGAAATAATTGTGCTGTGTAAATGTACGAGAAATTAAAGGAAGGAATGATCACTTTAGACTTTATTCCGTTTTAGAGTAATTCCCAAGTATAATTGTAATAAAATTTTATTAAATTGTATTATATTTCCACTTACTATATGTACCATCTGATTCATATAAAGCTATATTATAATTATATCACTCTATACGAATGTGTATCAATTCATGTGCTTAATTTAAAAACCGCAATGAGCTAGATAGATGAAAATTTGTGCTTAGGTTTATCTGCAACCCAAAGGTTTTTGTCAAATGTTGGACCAAGGATGACTGTCTATCTGTTACCATGTATAGGTGCACAGAATCACTCCAAAATCGTAATAAGGTAACAATAATTTTAATATGCGATTTTTACACCGTAATTGCAAATTTGAAAGTTTAGATGATATCTGTCAATGAGTACAAGTTCTGCTTCACGTATATATAACTAAGGCAAATAAAAAACGCATAGCTAAATTAATGATATTTGGTGATTAGTGTTGACATCAAAGTTGTAGTCCCGTGTCAAAGTTCAGATACAATCAATGAAAGAGAAGAGGGCACTGTTTTAAAACAATACTAGGTTTTCTGCACTGTATGATAGTTAGATACAAAACGGGTCATAATATAAAAATAAAGCATAACCTCCATTGGCTGATGGTTTATACTAAACGAGCCTGTATCAAAAAACTGAAATGTGTTCAACATTTAAAAAAAATCAACGAATTGTTTAGAAATGGTGTCAAAATTGATACTGAAGTTAAATTTCACGATGCGAATGCTTTTGAAAAGTCGTTATTCGGGTGGTAATCTTTTGCAATTTAAAAATTTATGTAGAGGAAAAAATAATTCAATAGTGATATAAATAAGTTTCATACATTTTATTTAAAAAAAACCCAACTTGAATTGTTTCTCAAATCTTTATTAATAAAAGTATTATTCCCCTTCTCCTTGCATAAAATTCTTAACTTTGGGTAAAATCATGAATACCACGAGTGTTCAAATTTTTATTTTCACAAATAAGAATTGTGTACTTCATAACATAGTAAAAGAAACAGCACTTGTGTATTAATTGTATGCAACTATGCTCTTGATGCTCCGTATACGAGAATGTAAATATATTGCTCTTGATACTCCGCATACTAGAATGTAAATATATTGCTCTTGATACTCCGCATACGAGAATGTAAAAATATTGCTCTTGATACTCCGCATACGAGAATGTAAAAATATTGCTCTTATTGCTCCACATACAAGAATATAAAATTAGTGCTCTTGATACTCTGCATACGAGAACGTAAAAATATTGCTCTTGATACTCCGCATGCGAGAATGTAAAAATATTGCTCTTGATACTCCGCATACGAAAAAAGTAAAAATA